>CM065592.1:469266504-469688543 GCA_033119425.1 Bufotes viridis | reverse complement strand
AAAGAAGAAGCGTTATCGTGCCCGGATTCTAATGATGACATCACAAAAAGTGTGACCATGCCAGGATTCTAATGATGACATCACAAGCGGTGCCTCAGCATGAGAGCGGCCATCTTGAATGTAATGGGCTCACACTTGAGGAACATACTGTTAAGGGAGATATTACTAGTGGATGAGTATTACCTGCGGAGGATTTTTTTTTTTAGACTTGTACTAGTTTTCTGGCATACTAAAAGTCACAAACTTTGGTACACACAGATTTTATGCAAAAATGTGTGACTAAATAATACACTTTTGAAAATTAGCAACTCACCCCTCTACCCATAGAAAATAAGGGCTGAGTATAATTTGTGAAATTTCATAAGTAAGAAAATCAAAACACCCTTTTTTTTTCTTTAAAAAAAACCAACTATGTTTATTAGGAAACATTTGGGGTTTTCAGTGCACTTTTTGCGGCTCTGGTTCTTTAAGGAGGCGGTGGCTCCATCTTCAGGATTGGCTGGATTCAGGTCCGCTAACTTGTAGATAGGAGGTCGGGGGTCGAACCTCTGGCAGAATTTCAGGGACGGTTCCTCATGTTGTTTTGTAGTCGGATCCTAGAAGAACAAATATCCACATAAGAAAAGCAGTTTACAAAAACACAAGAAGACGGAGGCAAGTGGCCAAACTTACCGGACCCGGTGGAGCTCCGCTCATCTTCATGGGAATTTCAGATGGTTTGGATGGTAAAAACCATCAATAGATGGTAAATGGGCCCCAAGGGGTAGATGGTAAATGGGCCCCAAGGGGTAGATGGTAAGTGGGCCCAGAGGGGTAGATGGTAAGTGGGCCCCAAGGGGTAGATGGTAAGTGGGCCCCAAGGGGTAGATGGTAAGTGGGCCCCGAGGGGTAGATGGTAAGTGGGCCCCAAGGGGTAGATGGTAAGTGGGCCCAAAGGGGTAGATGGTAAGTGACCCCAAGCTTCAGATGGTAAATGGCCCCAAGCCGCAGATGGTAAATGGCCCCAGGCGGCAGATGGTAAATGGGGCCAAGCAGCAGATGGTATTTGGCTGAGGGGCAGATGTTATTAAAGGGGCCTAGCGGCAGATCTTATAGCCGGCGGCAGATGATACAAGTTGGCCGCTTTCTCTTCCGGGGGATTGAGGCCCTGATGGTGGTGGTGGCCCCCTGAAGGCTTTTCATCGCTATGTCATCAGGATATTGGCGAGGGCCAACATCCATCATATCATCCTCGTGGACCGACTCCATCTCCTCATCATCCGGATACTGCCGTGGGCCGATATCCATGCTCTCTACAGCATTCACCACAGGAACAGTCAACCGCCTCCTCTTCCTAGACTTCCCCATGATGACAGCCAGCTAGAGAAACTGACACTGATGTCAGGACGCGACCCTGATTTATGGGATTAGACCACACCCCCTGATTGTTATGTCATCATTCCCTTTATGACATCACAAGTAAAAGTGTCATGGCATAGCAAGGGGGGGCAGGGGGGAAGACGAGCATGACGGTGGCATTCTAATGATGACATCACAAAAGGTGCCTTAGCATGATAGCGGCCATTTTGAATGTAATGGGCTCACACTTGGCCCTTAGGAGTGTTCTAGGGAAAAGTTTTGTAATACCCCAGCATCTACATACATTTCCTTGTCTGTAATTTTCTTTATGCCTGTTCATTCTCTTCTTAGAGATTTTGGGGTGAATGGTGGGATATATGACCCTTACGGTGGAATTATGGGGCAGATTTATGAAACCATCTAATTGGCGCTGTAATTGGTTGCTATGGGCAACACAGACAGTTTTCCTTATTGCCCATTTCACCACATCTGTCCACTCCTCATCTAAATCTCTCAACCTCTCAGTTTTCTTTTCTAAAATTGATTTGGAAAAATGAAAGCAGTGCTGTGATTGGTTACTAGGGGTGACAAGGACAGTTTTACTGTCACTCTGACCTAATGTGTGAAATGGTGGGAGTAATAGATTATGTATGAGACAGCGATGATGGGAGTGATAAATTGCATATCAGATTATGGAAGTGATACCTAGTGTATGAGATGATTGGAGTGCCTGCAGATATTTATCTATAATGTAACATTTGTTGCAATAAAATGACATTTTAAAGATATTTTTGATACTTTACATTGGATTATTGTATAATACACAGAACTATACACGAGGTGCACTACAATATACAGGACTATACACTGGATGCAGTATTATATACATGAGGTGCAGTGTAATATACAGGATTATACATGGGGTGCAGTATAATATACAGGGCTATACATGGGGTGTAGTGTAATATACAGGACTATACATGGGGTGCAGTGTAATATACAGGACTATACATGGGGTGCAGTACAATATACAGGACTATCCATGGGGTGCAGTGTAATATACAGGACTATACATGAGGTGCAGTATAATATACAGGACTATACATGGGGTGCAGTGTAATATACCGGACTATACATGGGGTGCAGTGTAATACACAGGACTATACATGGGGTGCAGTGTAATACACAAGACAATACATGGGGTGCAGTGTAATATACAGGACTATACATGGGGTGCAGTGTAATATACAGGACTATACATGGGGTGCAGTGTAATATACAGGACTATACATGGGGTGCAGTATAATATACAGGACTATACATGGGGTGCAGTGTAATATACAGGACTATACATGGGGTGCAGTGTAATATACAGGACTATACATGGGGTGCAGTGTAATATACAGGACTATACATGGGGTGCAGTGTAATACACAGGACTATACATGGGGTGCAGTGTAATATACAGGACTATACATGGGGTGCAGTGTAATATACAGGACTATACATGAGGTGCAGTATAATATACAGGACTATACATGGGGTGCAGTATAATATACAGGACTATACATGGGGTGCAGTGTAATACACAAGACTATACATGAGGTGCAGTGTAATATACAGGACTATACATGGGGTGCAATGTAATATACAGGACTATACATGGGGTACAGTGTAATATACAGGACTATACATGGGGTACAGTGTAATATACAGGACTATACATGGGGTGCAGTGTAATATACAGGACCATACATGGGGTGCAGTATAATATACAGGACTATGCATGGGGTGCAGTGAAATATACAGGACTATACATGGGGTGCAGTGTAATATACAGGACTATACATGGGGTGCAGTGTAATATACAGGACTATACATGGGGTGCAGTGTAATATACAGGACTATACATGGGGTGCAGTGTAATATACAGGACTATACATGATATGCAGTGTAATATACAGGACTATACATGGGATGCAGTGTAATATACAGGACTGTACATGGGGTGCAGTGTAATATACAGGACTGTACATGGGGTGCAGTGTAATATACAGGACTATACATGGGGTGCAGTGTGTTAAGACACCTCCTGTGTCTTTAAACCAAACCGCCGTTTAGTAGACCTTCCCCGGCTGCTGTACACATAACCTCCGTTCGCATAAACTGGATGGCACGAACCAAATGCAGGGGAAGCGGCAATCTCACGAACGGCTCCAAACACACGAACGGTAATCCACGAACTGCTGCAAGCCGCCGAACGATCACACTCACCAAGCGGCTTCCATTTCCATTCAGCAGTCTCTAAACGCCAATAATAAATCCCCCCAATAACGAGACAGAAGCTCCGCATTGAGGGTCAAATAAGAACTCATTTAATGACCACACAAGCATTTCCTTTTATACACATTTTACAACAAGGTTACCACCCACGTGGTATAAACATAGCAGCCAATCATTTACAGTGTCACATTTTAAACAGAACCCCTTCGTCAATGTACATTTAATAACCACACTGACATCGTCCGTGATCCAATCAACAACACAATGACATTGTCTGTGATCCAATCAACAACACAATGACATTGTCCGTGATACAATCAACAACACAATGACATTGTCTGTGATCCAATCAACAACACAATGACATTGTCCGTGATACAATCAACAACACAATGACATTGTCTGTGATACAATCAACAACATAAAAGTTAGGAATCCAGGCAATAACAGGTGTTCGGCAGAAAAAGTGTCCGTTTTTAGTTCCATGAAAATAGAGCCGAACACCGCTGGGCTTTCGGATAGTTTAAAATGGCCGCTGCCTCGTGGTCGACATACGAACGGAATGCAAACAGACGAATACAGCAGGGAAACAAGCATTAAAAAAGAATAATCAGACAGATGGTTCTGTCACACGGCTCCCTCCTTGTGGGACACTCCGGCAGACCCGGCTTGACCCTGTGGCGGGTCAACTTGGGGATGCCCGGACTAAGAGGTGGTAGCGATGTCTGTTTGCCGTGACAATCCATCTGCATTTCCGTTCAGCTTACCGGGTCTGTAGCTGATAATAAAATTGTAGGGCTGCAATGCCAAGCTCCATCTCAATAGTCTCCCATTGTCTCCTGAGACCCGGTTAAGCCAAACGAGGGGGTTGTGATCAGTCACAAGGGAAAACTCTTGCCCATACAGATAGGGACTTAACTTTTTCAATGCCCAGACCAAGGCTAAGCACTCCTTCTCCACTGCCGCATAACTCACTTCTCTGGGTAACAGCTTTCTGCTGAGATATGCGACCGGGTGCTCTCCTCCATCTTCCCGACTTGGCTCAGCACAGCCCCCAGTCCATACATAGAGGCGTCTGTATGGACGAGAAAACGTTTGTTAGGTACTGGGGCAGCCAAGACAGGGGCATTCACAAGAGCCTGCTTCAATGCCTGGAACGCAGCTTCACAAGCTGGAGACCACAGGACCTGCTTAGGCAAGTTCTTCTTTGTCAGGTCTGTCAGGGGCTTAGCAATAGTGCTGTAGTCAGGGACAAAACGTCTATAGTACCCTGCCGTCCCCAAGAAGGCCAATACCTGGGTCTTAGTGGTAGGTGTGGGCCAGTTAGCCACCGCCTCTACCTTGGCTGGCTCTGGTCTCTGGCTCCCACACCCCACTCTGTGACCCAGGTACTGTACCTCAGCCATACCTAGATGGCACTTCTCTGGCTTCAATGTCAGGCCAGCGGCCCGAATCTTATCCAGCACTACCCCTACATGTACTAGGTGTTCCTCCCAGGACCCACTGTAAATCGCAATGTCATCCAAGTATGCACAGGCAAATTCTTGGAAGCCATCCAGGAGTCTATCCACCATCCGTTGGAAGGTAGCCGGTGCATTTTTCATCCCAAAGGGCATGACCTTAAATTGGTACAAGCCAAATGGGGTGACAAATGCCGACTTGGGGATAGCATCCTCGGCCAGAGGGATCTGCCAGTAGCCCTTACACAGGTCTATGGTGGTCAGATATCTCCCCTGGCAATACGATCCAGCAATTCGTCTACCCGGGGCATTGGGTAGGCGTCAGTGGTGGTCCGCTCATTGAGCCGCCTGTAGTCCACACAGAACCGAGTGGTCCCATCTTTCTTGGGCACCAGGACTACAGGCGAGGCCCAAGGGCTGTCGGAGTGCTCGATGACCCCAAGCTGGGTCATCTCCTGTATCTCCTTCCGCATTCCTTCACGGACTGCTTCAGGGATACGATAGGGGGCTGTCGTAAGGGGGTCTGTCCAGGGTCTCTACCTTATGTACAGCTAGGGTGGTATAACCTGGCTCCTGGGAGAACGTCGCCTGCTTCTCCCACAACAACTGTTGTGCCTGTACCTTTTCCGTGGGGTTCAGCCGTTCCCCTAGCTGTACAAGGGTAGTAAGGTCAGTCTGGGGCTCCCTTTCTAACAGATCGGGAAGGGGTAAATTCTCAGAATCATCTGCAGCTGGGGCACATACTGCTGCAATATTCTCAGGTCTCTCCTGGTACTCCTTTAGCATGTTCACATGAAAGGATCGCTGAATCCTCTCATCTGCACAGCTGGCTATCACGTAAGTAGTGTCGCAAATCTGCGCCACTACTTTGTACGAGCCCTGCCAAGATGCTTGCATCTTGTTGGCCTTCACAGGTTTGAGCACCAATACCTTTTGCCCAACCTGGAAGACCCGCTGTCGGGCACCCTGATCATACCATCTCTTCTGTCTCCCTGGGCCGCCTGGAGATTCCCCCTTACCATCAGGGATAGTTTCTCCATGCGGTCCCGGAGTTCCAGAACATATGGCACAATGGGGGTCCCTTCCTGCTCCGTCTCCCCTCCCAGTGGCCTCTAATGAGATCTAGGGGTCCGCGGACCCTCCTCCCATACAGCAGCTCAAAGGGGAGAACCCAGTAGATTCCTGGGGCACCTCTCTATACGAAAACAATAGATGAGGCAGGAATCTCTCCCAGTCTCTGCAAGCGTCTGTAAAGGTCCTCAGCATCTGCTTGAGGGTACCGTTAAAGCGCTCGCAGAGACCGTTAGTCTGTGGGTGGTATGGTGAACTAAGTAACGGCTTAATACCACACACCTTCCACAGCTGCTGGGTGAGCACAGCGGTGAATTGGGTTCCCTGATCGGAGAGAATCTCCTGAGGGAACCCGACCCTAGTAAAAATCCTAACCAGGGCATCAGCAACCGTCTCTGCCTCTATATTAGACAGCGCTACTGCCTCTGGATAGCGCGTGGCATAGTCCACCACGGTAAGAATATACTTCTTACCTGATGGACTAGCCCTGGCCAGTGGACCCACAATGTCAACGGCTATGCGGGAAAAGGGTTCCCCAATAATAGGCATCGACTGAAGCCTAGCTTTTGGGTGATCCCCCGCTTACCTACCCGTTGACACGTGTCGCACGTACTGCAGTACATCCGCACAGCCTGGTTAAAGTTTGGCCAAAAGAAATTCTGTGATATTCTGTAGGCTGTACGGCGGGACCCTAGATGTCCAGCTAGCGGAACATCATGCCCTATCCGCATAATCTCCAGCCGGTACTTTGCGGGTACCACTAACTGGCGATTTGGCGGAGAGGCAACACTCTTCCGGGAGGGCTTAGGGATCCTATATAACCTGTCCCCACCCACTCATACCGCTCCCCATCTACCCCTTCCTCCCCAGCATCGGCCCTGGCTCTGTACTTTTGGAGGTTGGGATCCGCCCGGGTTTCCCTCCCAAACTCCTCTGGGGAGGCCCAGCTTAAGGGGACCTGATCTGGGGTAACAGTCGGGGCAGTAAACCTTACCTGGGTCTCATCAGCAGGTGGGCTGGTTCCGGCAGCACGGGTCTGGGCACGGGTGGTCACAGGGTTCACCTCTGCAGGGCTCATCGGGGCATAGGCGGAAACCAGAGGGGCCAAATCGTTTCCCAGAAGGACATCTGCCGGCAAGTCTTTCATCACCCCCACATCCACATGTCTAGCGCCCACTCCCCAATCCAAATGCACCCGGGCAACAGGTAAACGAAACACGGCACCCCCTGCTACCCTTACTGCCACAGTGTCCCCAGTGTGCTGATGCTCTGAGACCAAGTTCTTTTGGAGCAGTGTCATCGTGGCTCCTGAGTCTCTCAGCCCATTTACCACCCTGCCATTCAGCTTCACAGTCTGCCGATGTTGCTGGCGGTTATCCTGGTGAGCTGCTTGCACTGGGTCGGCCTCGTGTAAGATGCCCCAAAACTCCTCCTGCTCTATGCAGTGCGCAGCAGGCTGAGGGGGCCGCTGATTGCCATTGGCTGGTTTTCTCCAAGACTGGGCTTGGTTGGCACTGTTCAGGGGCACTCTGGGCGCTTGTGCCCCAACTGGTTGCACAAATAACACCGGAGAGGCTGGGGACGTTCCTGGCATTGAACCGGGAGGGGTGCACATATTTGTTAGCTGGTGGGGATGGGGCTGGAGTGCGATGTACTGGGGGTTGGTAGGCTGGAGGAGTGGGTGCTACAGCTGGTCGATACTCCAGTCTGGCAGGGACTTTTTCAGCTGTACCATCTAACTTACGGGCATCCGTGTACTCATCTGCCAGACGAGCAGCCTCGGGTAGGGTAGAGGGTTTCCTGTCTCTGACCCACTCCCGGACCCCAGCAGGTAGTCTATCAAAGCAATGCTCCAGCAGGAACACTTGGAGCACCTCCTCCCCAGTTACCGCTTGGCATCCTGCCATCCAGTGGGCTGCGGTACGGTGAACTCTGCAGGCCCACTCCACATAAGAGTCACCAACCTGCTTGTTGGTTTCCCTAAACCGCCTTCTGTAAGCCTCTGGGGTCACTGCATACCTGGCTAGGAGGGCATCCTTCACAGCCTGGTAGCTGGTGATCTTCTCCTCTGGGATGGCCCGAAATGCTTCACTAGCCCGGCCGGATAACTTCCCAGAGAGGATGGTAACCCACTCATCTACGGGTACCTGGTGTAGGGCACACTGCCTCTCAAAATCCGCCAGGAACCCATCAATCTCCCCCTCTGCTTCAACAAAGTTTTTAAATGCAGCAAAGGGTACCTTTTTCCTGGCAAAATTGTTATTGGGTACCTCTGCTGCTGCAGCTCCTCTTTCTCTCGCCTGGTGTGCTGCTACTGCTGCCTGTACACGCTCCACGATGTCGGTTGAGGGGTTGGGGCCAAAATGTGCCAGCCTTATTTGCACTGCCCGGTTAAATTGTATTTCCTCGGGTGTTAAATCCAAGGGACTGGCCACATTGACTCTCTCCATTCCCGGAGCTGCATCCATCTCCAGCAGTAAAGCAATAATCTCCCGTTTCTTTAAATTGCTTGCTGCACGCCCTCGGCGTTCCAATATGTCTTTAAGGGTAGCACGCCTTAATTCCTCGTACTGCATGGTTTGTAGCTGACCTCCAATGCTGTGGGATTCATCCCGTCGCTTGCCACCAATTGTTAAGACACCTCCTGTGTCTTTAAACCAAACCGCCGTTTAGTAGACCTTCCCGGCTGCTGTACACATAACCTCCGTTCGCATAAACTGGATGGCACGAACCAAATGCAGGGAAGCGGCAATCTCACGAACGGCTCCAAACACACGAACGGTAATCCACGAACTGCTGCAAGCCGCCGAACGATCACACTCACCAAGCGGCTTCCATTTCCATTCAGCAGTCTCTAAACGCCAATAATAAATCCCCCAATAACGAGACAGAAGCTCCGCATTGAGGGTCAAATAAGAACTCATTTAATGACCACACAAGCATTTCCTTTTATACACATTTTACAACAAGGTTACCACCCACGTGGTATAAACATAGCAGCCAATCATTTACAGTGTCACATTTTAAACAGAACCCCTTCGTCAATGTACATTTAATAACCACACTGACATCGTCCGTGATCCAATCAACAACACAATGACATTGTCTGTGATCCAATCAACAACACAATGACATTGTCCGTGATACAATCAACAACACAATGACATTGTCTGTGATCCAATCAACAACACAATGACATTGTCCGTGATACAATCAACAACACAATGACATTGTCTGTGATACAATCAACAACATAAAAGTTAGGAATCCAGGCAATAACAGGTGTTCGGCAGAAAAAGTGTCCGTTTTTAGTTCCATGAAAATAGAGCCGAACACCGCTGGGCTTTCGGATAGTTTAAAATGGCCGCTGCCTCGTGGTCGACATACGAACGGAATGCAAACAGACGAATACAGCAGGGAAACAAGCATTAAAAAAGAATAATCAGACAGATGGTTCTGTCACACAGTGTAATATACAGGACCATACATGGGGTGCAGTATAATATACAGGACTATGCATGGGGTGCAGTGAAATATACAGGACTATACATGGGGTGCAGTGTAATATACAGGACTATACATGGGGTGCAGTGTAATATACAGGACTATACATGGGGTGCAGTGTAATATACAGGACTATACATGGGGTGCAGTGTAATATACAGGACTATACATGATATGCAGTGTAATATACAGGACTATACATGGGATGCAGTGTAATATACAGGACTGTACATGGGGTGCAGTGTAATATACAGGACTGTACATGGGGTGCAGTGTAATATACAGGACTATACATGGGGTGCAGTGTAATATACAGGACTATACATGGGGTGCAGTATAATATACAGGACTATACATGGGGTGCAGTATAATATACAGGACTATACATGGGGTGCAGTATAATATACAGGACTATACATGGGGTGCAGTGTAATATACAGGACTATACATGGGGTGCAGTGTAATATACAGGACTATACATGGGGTGCAGTGTAATATACAGGACTATACATGGGGTGCAGTATAATATACAGGGCTATACATGGGGTGCAGTGTAATATACAGGACTTTACATGGGGTTCAGTGTAATATACAGGACTGTACATGGGGTGCAGTGTAATATACAGGACTGTACATGGGGTGCATTGTAATATACAGGACTATACATGGGGTGCAGTGTAATATACAGGACTATACATGAGGTGCAGTGTAATATACAGGACTATACATGGGGTGCAGTGTAATATACAGGACTATACATGGGGTGCAGTGTAATATACAGGACTTTACATGGGGTACAGTGTAATATACAGGACTATACATGGGGTGCAGTGTAATATACAGGACTGTACATGGGGTGCAGTGTAATATACAGGACTATACATGGGTTGCAGTGTAAAATACAGGACTATACATGAGGTGCAGTGTAATATACAGGACTATACATGGGGTGCAGTGTAATACACAGGACTATACATGGGGTGCAGTGTAATATACAGGACTATACATGGGGTGCAGTATAATATACAGGACTATACATGGGGTGCAGTATAATATACAGGACTATACATGGGGTGCAGTGTAATATACAGGACTATACATGGGGTGCAGTGTAATATACAGGACTATACATGGGGTGCAGTATAATATACAGGACTATACATGGGGTGCAGTGTAATATACAGGACTGTACATATGGTGCAGTATAATATACAGGACTATACATGGGGTGCAGTGTAATATACAGGACTGTACATGGGGTGCAGTTTAATATACAGGACTATACATGGGGTGCAGTGTAATATACAGGACTATACATGGGGTGCAGTGTAATATACAGGACTATACATGGGGTGCAGTGTAATATACAGGACTATACACGGGGTGCAGTGTAATATACAGGACTATACATGGGGTGCAGTGTAATATACAGGACTATACATGGGGTGCAGTGTAATACACAGGACTGTACATGGGGTGCAGTGTAATATACAGGACTATACATGGGGTGCAGTGTAATATACAGGACTATACATGGGGTGCAGTGTAATATACAGGACTATACATGGGGTGCAGTATAATATACAGGACTATACATGAGGTGCAGTATAATATACAGGACTATACATGGGGTGCAGTGTAATATACAGGACTATACATGGGGTGCAGTGTAATATACAGGACTATACATATGGTGCAGTATAATATACAGGACTATACATGGGGTGCAGTGTAATATACAGGACTGTACATGGGGTGCAGTGTAATATACAGGACTATACATGGGGTGCAGTATAATATACAGGACTATACATGGGGTGCAGTGTAATATACAGGACTATACATGGGGTGCAGTGTAATATACAGGACTATACATGGGGTGCAGTATAATATACAGGACTGTACATATGGTGCAGTATAATATACAGGACTATACATGGGGTGCAGTGTAATATACAGGACTGTACATGGGGTGCAGTGTAATATACAGGACTATACATGGGGTGCAGTGTATTATACAGGACTATACATGGGGTGCAGTGTAATATACAGGACTATACATGGGGTGCAGTGTAATATACAGGACTATACATGGGGTGCAGTGTAATATACAGGACTATACATGGGGTGCAGTGTAATATACAGGACTATACATGGGGTGCAGTGTAATATACAGGACTATACATGGGGTGCAGTGTAATATACAGGACTATACATGGGGTGCAGTGTAATATACAGGACTATACACGGGGTGCAGTGTAATATACAGGACTATACATGGGCTGTTACCTGCAAAACACATATTAAACGGACACCATTACCTTACAGTAGCCCCCTGTGTTTTCCTATTCATGTTCTTCTTTCCTGCATACTTGTTAAAAACGCTGTTTTAATGTCCGTTCGCACTGTCTTCCGAGTCAGCTTAAAGTCAGGGGGGCAGCGACCTCCTTGCTTCAAGTCAAGCTAAGCCCGCCCCTTACCCGTCCTCTATTCACCTTGATTGACATTCTGCAGTGAGGCCGGTATCCGGCTCCCGCTGAGTACCAGAATCGACGGGCGGCCGCGCACACGAAAAAACGTCTGGCGCATGCGCACTAAGACGATTGCAGCCGGCTGAGTGTGGGAGCCGGCCTCACTGCAGAATGTCAATCAAGGTGAAGAGAGGACGGGTAAGGGGCAGGCTTAGTTTGACTTGAAGCAAGTAGGCCGCTGCCCCCCTGACTTTAAGCTTACTCGGAAGACAGCGCGAACCAACATTAATACAGCGTTTTTAACAAGGATGCAGGAACCGATGGAGGAAAGAAAAACATGAATAGGAACACACAGGGGGCTACTGTAAGGTAATGTGTCCGCTTAATATGTGTTGTTGCGGATATAAAGCGCAAAAATGCTTTATATACAAAAAAAACAAAAGAAAGGATCAAAGGAAAAAATATCAAAGTTATTGATCCTATTGAGGAGAGGGCGACATAATAACCTCTCGGCTCGTTGACGAGAACCTTAAGGCTACGTTCACACGACGACATTTGTCGCGCGACAAAAAGTCGCTCTATTGTCGCGCGACAATTTTTATAATGGGAGTCTATGGTGTCGCATTGCGACATGTGACATGCTGCGACTGCGACATGACAGTTGGAAAAAATCCATCCCGGATGGGTTTTTCTGCAACTGTCGTGTCGCAGTCGCAGCATGTCGCATGTCGCAATGCGACACCATAGACTCCCATTATAAAAATTGTCGCGCGACAATAGTGCGAGTTTTTGTCGCGCGACAAATGTTGCAGTGAAGTTGTGCCCTATTTGTCGCGCGACTACCTTCAATCAATACTGAATATCGCCAATCAATGCAATGATATGCAACAATCCAAATTAAAGAAAAGTACCCCTTTCTATCACCTTTTAACCAATTGAGGTATATGGCGGCACTATAAATTTACCAGCTCGGTATCAGGCTAGGGAATAACAAAGTTCCCAAGGACTAGGTACCAATGTCTGATGCTCAATTAGCAATATGCATCTTTGCTAAGAGAATGATCAGACTTGATCAGGAGCCTTATCAATTACAGATCCACAAATGGGGACCTTTGACTATATACCGGGCTAAGAAACTTATCAATACCGCAAGCAGTAAGCAAGATATACGTTACCAAGGGTCAAAAGGTGAGTAGGGCTCCGGAGGGACGGTCAGCTCTCCAGAGGGTTCCCCGTGATCCAGGATCAAATCCACGTGTCCCTTTAATCTTTTGTTTGTAGTCTTTTTTCCTTTTTTTGGCATGCCTCTCTCATCCCGTCTATGATTAATATTCACAGACTTATCAAAAGCATACACCCCTTTAGATAATGGTCTTCCAACCAAACCAGAGGGTGTGCACATATGGTAATGGTACTGTGAGATCATACATTACCCAAAATGCTTTGTGGTGAACGTGTTATGTTGCCTGCCGATACCTAGGCGGCAATGTTGTATAAGCTATAAATGTGAAGCTTTTAGGAGTTAAATTTATATAATGTGACTTCATGTTAAGTGGTAACATCCACCACCTGGGACATACATCAAAAAGGGAGGCATACCCCCTGACACTTGAAGCAATTAAAACTTAAATTCCCAGAAACTAGTAACTGTTCTCACGTCATAAAGTTAAAATGTAGACAACAAATGTGTGGGTTTTGGATTTCACAGGTGCCTTATCTTATGAAAATAACACAACTTTTCTGAGCAGAAATCCCACTGAGCATGCTTTCCCACATACCTCAGGAATACACGCTTCTGGTGACACACACACAGGATATATATATGTTAGTATATGATTATAACATGTAACTAAATAAAACCAATATGTGAAACCTAAAACAACACATATGTGATATATCGATTAACTTGTGTCAAGACTAAATTCGATCCACTATATGAACAGACAGACATTATATGTTTGTCTCATTAATACATTTCATTATAAAGAGATGACAGACGAGCGCCAGGAAGAGCCTTATCTCGGCTCATAGCCTAGTGATGAGGTGAAATTACTCCCTTAGATAGGCCCACATCTGCCAGGAAGGACCTTTCCTTGAACCCATTTTCTCTTTTACAATGAAGGTTCATACAGGAGGGTGGATATAAGTACAACATGGCTGCTTAGAGGCCATGAATACATGTTATAACACTAGTAAATGTATAAATGTTTATATACTTATGAAAAGGCATGAGAGTGTTTTGCAGGTAACAGGTTCCCTTTAAGTGTTTATCCAGTCCATTCACAAAAGAAAGGCCAGCTTCTCCAAAAGTAGATGGAGGGTTTGGACGTCTGGGCCCAGCCCAATATCTTGCCTTTGGCATTTTTTTAAAAAAATCTATATTTTTAAAAAAGAAAATCGTGCAATTTTCGCACTGGCCACTAAGCCATGTCGAAAAATCCTGTTCTGTACACTATCATCACACAGGATCCACCATTTACAATAGGTAATAGTCACAGCTAATCTACTCCCCCTCCCTGCACAGTGACGTCTGCACAGGTCACAGCATGACTGGAAGACACTCCTATAGAAGTCCCGTCCAGACCATTGTGTCTATGGCCCATGTTGGCTGCTATAAAGTGTATCTCTAAAGGCTGGCTACTACAGCTTAGGCAAGAGGACCATCCTCCATTACCCTGCATAGGAAAAAGAATAAAAAAAATCTACAATCAGAAAATAAAAACAGATTTGTTTTTAACTGATGACACATTCTCTATAAACTGAGGTTGAACGCATGAAGTCTATGCCACATATCGGTGGACATCGGTGCACCCTAACCATGCAAGTTCCTCTGTAGACAGTTGTGATTTATGGGGCCCATAATCCTTTATAATCAGAGGTAGTTCCTGAAACTCATATCAATGAAGCAGTCAATAAAAATCTAGGAATGTCATAAATGTATTGATTTACATACATTTTTTATTTAGCATTTTAAATATCAGCATTAGAAATTATGTCATGTGGAGTCATCAGGGGTTATTTGGAGGCTCAGGTGTAGTGCCCTGGAGCAAGGGTACTTTGGACTATGAACATTTGGCCTTATTGCTACCATGCAAAGACATCAACTCCCTACTTTATTGGGTTACCTTGCACGGTGATTTATGCTGTTTCCTATTGATGAACTGCCTTTATATATTTATTGTAATATATCCTGTTCATTTGTACTGTTATTTAACTATAGCTGCATTGTACTGCAGAAAGTTTTAAAGGGGTTGTCTCATCTGAGACAATGGGTTCGCTGAAAGTGGTGGAGGGCGCACTGCGCAGCCACCCTCCATTCATTTCAATGGGACCGCTGAAAATAGCCAAGCCTGTCGACATAGATGGGAGCAGTGGCCGGTCCTGCGTGATGTGCTCCTCTTCACTTTTATGGGGAGAGGGCTTGGACCGGAGTCCTACAGCCACCGCTTTGGCCTGCTCTGTTCTGGGACCCGCACCTATCAGACAATGGGGGCATATCCTAGTGATATCCCCCATTGTCTTAGATGAGACAACCCCTTTAATGCACAGCCAGCTAATACTGAGAGACTTTTTGACTTTCTACCTATGCAAATATTTGGAGGGGAGAAAACAGACACACTGATGTCTGGTTTAGCTTTGCTGTTTGTGTCTGGAAAAACTGCTCACTCATTCCCATAGAGTTGCATTGAAATTTTATACAGGTCTATGATACACAGAAATTGTAACAATGTTTTTGTTTAGGCTTTGATTCTCCACTCCTCGCTCCTCACTAGAAGGTTCTGGTTCAGTTGGACACTGCATATAAGGAAAGCAGTCAGAGCCCCTAGTTGTCTGCAGATAGGGATGAATGCTTAGTTGGAGAGACTGCATGAGTGACCAGAAGAAGATGCTGAGATGGGGATGCTGAGCCACAGACCATGAGTCACCAGGCTGTTGACCAGAGAGCCAGTCGGACGACTGAGCCTCAGCCCCTGTGCCACCAGCCTTTGGTCAGGGTACCAGCCTTCTGAGAGAGAGAGAGAGAGAGAGAGAGAGAGATAGCTCAGGCTTTTCCTTACCATGAAACCACTTTCTGCCAGGGAGGAGACTGGAGAAGTCAGTGCACTGTCTGTATTGTTTTGCACTTGAGTTCCTCCAGTAAAGAAGCATGCTGGTTAACTGCAGACCCTGACTCTCTGGACTTATTTCCCATTGGGGTGCACTACGCCTTACCATCCCTTTCGGAGCGCAGCAATACGTGGTTACACCTCGACATTGTCTGGGGGACCCGGCATAGCATTGGGGCCACCCCAAACCTGGCCATGGCAAATAGAAATGGTGGCATGTGTTGTTGTTGGATGGCGCAGGCATTGCTTTTCCAATTGGGCCTAGCATGCTTACCCTTTCCCAGTCCTACCTAGAACCATATCTATAGGGAGTTATTTACAAGGACTAACTATGGGGGACCAAAAGCTGGTGAGACATTTGCACTGGGTTCTGGGCCAACGCACATTGGTCAGGGTATTCAGATACAGACCTACAGAAAAGAAATGAATCATGAAGAAAAGCCTAGCAACAACTATGACCAGGCAGCAAATACACTGAGCCTAGTGCAACGAAACTGAACTCTTCAGCCACCAGGCCCGTGCAGTAGGGGGCACCCACACTGTGTGTTTTGGCATCCATTTAAGACAATTATTGCTCCATCTTTCTCTAAACAGGCCTAATCTTCATTTCTGCATGCTTGTACGAGTATTTAAACTCTCTGGCAGAATACCAGTTGATGCCATCTGCAAAAGATGTGTGCTCTCCTAGGTGGTAGAGTCCATTAAGGTTTGCATTGTGACAATTGCTATACCACCAGCCGCCTTTAAACATTAAGGAACAAGTGCGCTCATAAACGTCGTTGTCTTCATCTTTAGTACTAAACTTCATGTTGTTTAGACCTCCCATAGAATCTCCTGCAAAATGACAGAGACATATCAAATATCAGAACAGCTTAAGAGTCACTGGTCTTTATCCTCACATATATTGACTTTATTCTACCGAAAACATCATTTTATACAAGTAGTGATGTACATAGCAAAACTCAAAATGTCCACCCCCCCAATTATGGTTTTGGCACCCAGGACAGAAGGGTTTTTCTTTCCTTACTCCACCACACCCTTTCCTTAACCCTTGATCCAATGCTCCATCACCTTATTTGTTCTCCCCACCAGTAACAAAGGAGATGGGAGCAACTGGAGCCGTTCCTACTCTTCCTATGCAGCCTTTCTAGGCTTAAAGGGGACTTCTGAAGGGAGACAATTTGCTTTCTTTCTCTAGGCTTCGGAGCTTTGTTCAAACACTTTGTTTTAATGCTGCAGTACAATATTAAATTGTATTGTCTCCTTCGTTTCAGCTGAAGTCATGTGAGACATTTAAAATTTGGAATCCGAAGACGGGTTTGGTACACGCTGGTACCTCGGTACCAAACCCAACTTCAGATTCCCAATTTGAAATGTTTTTAAAGATGTAGAAATGAATACCGAATTCATTCACTGACATCTCGCGAGACTTCGAGTGAAACTAAGTTTTCCTCCACGGAGGTAATATATTATAAGGCTTTATAATTTATAAGGCTGGTATTGATTTGATTCGGAACGGAAACGGAGTGTTAAAACGGATGTGTGAATGGACCCTAATAGAAAGGTGTCAGTACATCAGAGTTTGCTGTATATTGGACTGGGTTGTATACCAGTCCATGTTGGCCCCTGTCCAGCACCAAAACCACATACAAAGGGCAGTTGAACATCAGAACTCAAGCATGGAGCAAAAGAAGAAGAAGTGGTCTTAAGAAAGATGTTTTCTTTCACATTATGTGGACGGCCCAGGTGCGCGTATACGGCTTACTGTAGAATGATATGGTGAATTAAAGAAGGCAGTGTAATGCTCCTGCCAATGTTCTGCTGGGAAACATTGGTTCCTGGCATTCACATGGATATTACCACCTACTTTACTTAACATTCTTATAGGCCAAGTACAGCCTTCATGGCAACGGTATTCCCTAATGGCAGTGGCCTATTTTAGCAGGACAGTGTGCCCTTACTGCAAACATTATTTAGGAAGGGTTAAGCCTGTATCACAGGGGCAGATTTTCTGATGATTACGTTCGTAGTAATGCTCGTTATCGATCATTGGGCAGTGTAATACTGCCACCTCCTACCCGATGAACGAGCAATCTGAAGCATCTGTGGTATCATAGTTGCCAACTATACTGATCCCTGTGCTTTTCTTTTTGCTTGATGCTAACGATACGCAACCAATCATGCAGCTTGCCATGCTCGCCAGCATGTCTGAGGACCCAGTTGTCTTGATCTCCTTGCTGCACTGTGATGGTTGGTCAGGGCCAGCGTTGTTTGTCACCATCATGTCTGCCACACTGAGTGTCAGCCTCGTCCCCTAGCTGTGCTTCTGAAAACTCCATGTCCCCCTCTAACAACAACTCCTCCTCATCCTCAAGTCCTTGCTCCTCATCCTCCTGCATGCAAAATCATCTATGTGGGTCCCCAAAAGCCAGGGGCAGATTTGGTATGGGGGCCTTTGTCACATCTAAGCTCCGCCCTGTCACCCCGCTAATATGAAGGCCCCTTTTGTGGACCACCACACAGTATAATGCCCCCTTATATGCCTCCAACACAGTTTAATGCCCTTTTGTGTCCCCATACAGTATTTTTACAGTCTTCTTCTGTGCCTTTCATGCAGTATAACATCCCCTACATGTGCCCCTCACAAAGTAAATCTCCCCCCTACATGCTTCTCACACAGTATATTGCCCCCTGATGTGCCATCATACAGTAGAATGCCCCCTACAAGTGCCTCTTATACAGTATATTGCCCCTGCTCTGACCCTCATACAGTATATTGCCCCCTGATTGGAATCATTGACTGCTTTATGCTGCTTATACTGATGGTCCAGCATATGCAAGGTGGAACTCCAATGATTTGGAATCACAGATCAAGTGGTGCAAAGGCACACGGCTCTGGAGGCCGTTCTAAGCCACACATGAACGGCTGTCCAGTCTCCCATGCCACAGTAGTGGTCCACTGCTTAAAGAGTTAAACATGTATTTTCTGTATGTGACCTGCACAAGGAGTTAACAGGCCATAACAACCAATGCTAGGTGAGGCTGTGCCCCCCTCACCGTAGAGAGGAGCAGAGACCGCTAGTGATTCCAGCCAGGTTTTTAACCCCTTCCTGACATGGCGACACCAAATTTACCATATTTTTCGCCCTATAAGACACTCTTTTTTTTTTCCCCAAAAGAAGAGGAAAATGTCAATGCTTTTTATAGGGCGAATCCTAATGAGTGCTTCCATTATGCGCACATTGTGAGGACGTAGGCGCACTCTGTGACTTCACGCTGTGCGAAGTCGGGTCAGAGCGCAGCAGGAAGAGTACTAGAGTAATCTGATTTGTGACAAATTGATTGGCTTAACACTATTCAGGGGTCTTATGGAGGCCATTCTTCAACAGACCAGAGCTATTTTTACCGCCCGAGAGGGACCTATGCAATATCAGGGAAGTGGTTTTAATGTTATGACTGAGTAATGTATTTATTTACTAATTGCTGTTATAATTAATCCCATCAAAGTCCGGTCAGTGACTGCTGTAACCCCCACAATCAGCTGATTGAAGGGCCACAGCACACCCCTTTATAGGTTAGCAGGAAGAATGATCCTAGCATTCCATGGATCCATAATTCAGTTGCATCAATTGACCATCTGAATGGTCACCATGTAATACTACAGTGCCACTGCAGGGGAAACACCGGGCTGACCAGGAGGGGGTTATTGCTGTTGAGACTATTGTTATTAGTACTGAATATAGTTTCACTTCTTTTTTCTTTCTTCAATTCTGTTTTCAGGCTTCCCACTAAGATCTGCAAACGCTCACCAATCTTCTCTTTTGCTACTCGCAGTTTTCTTGGAAATCAGAATTCTCCATCCTCCAAATCTGTTTCCCCAATAAGTGGAGTGGAGATTATATTCCCAAACTGGGAATGGACTCAAACATTCAGACTATTGATAAGAGAACAGCTACAAAATTATACATGCCTTAATCATATACTATAAAATGATATAATACGTTATATAATTGCCTTATAATAGGGTATCAACCTATGATTGTTGGGTTCCCACATCAGTGAAAGTGCCATAGCATGTGCTGTAGTACCCAACACAGCGACATCTGTGGCTGGTCCTGGTACTGCAGCTCAGCCTATTTCGTTGAAGGCCACAAAGCATGGTTGAGTTGCAGTACCTGGCAGAGCAATACCTGCATGTCACTTTGCTGGGTACTGCAGTGTAGAAGTCTGTGAACTGGCTTCTCTGCTTGGGTACTGGCCGAGGGTGAAGCTGGCAAAATGGCGTGGCCATTGGCTGCTGCAGGTGGGCTTGGCTTGGCTGCATGCTGTCAGCTGCAAAATGTGGTTGTATCATTGGAAGGTGTGGGTATCTGCTGATGTTGCAAAAATGTTTTTTTTTTTTTCAGTGTTGGGACTGTTACAGATGTTTTTTTTTTTTCTAAAATGTAATTTTCTAAATCTTCAGATGTCTTCCAAGGATTTTCGACCTATGCTGGCAACCTGACAGAAATAATGGCAACTTTTCCCATTCCCCATCCTTTGTGTTCCCTAATCTTGGCTAACCACTACTCAAGCTTAATGTCCTCTGCGATGCCTCCTCTGTGTCCATGTAACGGTCCTCAGCTTGTTTTGTGCCGGCGCTGCATGGGCATGGTCACATGCTCCACTGCAGCCAGTGAGCGGCTTCAGCAGTGACGTGCTGCTGCTGCCCATGTCACCATTAAGGTCAGTCATTGGCTGCAGTGGAGCATGTGATCATGCAGCACCGAAAGAAAACAAGCAGTGGACCAGAACATGAACAAACTGGAGGCATCGTGGAGGACCGAAGAGACAGGGAGCAGATAAGTATGAATCTTATGTTTACAGAGGTAGGCTGCAGGCACTTCCCAAAAAAAAAAAAATCAGTATTCCTGGAGAACCCCTTAAAAAAAAAAAATTATAAGGCTGGTAAATCCGTCAGCTCCTGGACAGGATTCCAATCCGGGATCTGGAGGTCTGCCGTTCCCAGGTGTTCATAAATCCTTCTAAGGTCAGCATGAGATCAGAGAACCTACTTCCTTTCTGAGGTATTAATAAGCAGACCAAATGGGTACAGCCACCTGTAGAGGATTTTGCGCTCTCTTAACACATCAAGCAGGGGCCGCAGAATTCGCCTCTTTTTGAGGGTCATTGGAGAAAGATCCTGATATATAGTGATGACAGCTCCTGCGTACCGGATAGTCGTTTCAGTCCTAGCTGCTTTCAAGATCTTTTCTTTAACCTGGAAGCTCGCCAATTTACGTATAATGTCCCTTGGTTTTTCTGTAGGGCCGGGTGGAGGACGTAGTGCCCTATGGGCTCTCTCCAGCTCTACCCCACCCGTATGATCTGGGCCCAGGAGATCTTTTAAAAAGTCCATCAACATGGGGGTAATTGCATCAGGCTGGATGCTTTCTGGGAAGCCCTTTTACGCTCAGATTATTGCGCCTCCCTCGATTGTCTTTATCCTCCATGAGGCTATATAGGAGGTTAAGATGTGCTTGGGCATGGTTGAGGGTATGAGTTACTGCTGATTCAAATTCAATCATGACAGCTTGCGTATTCTCCACCACCACTACTCTCTCACCTAACTGCGTGAGATCTTTTTTGAAATCTTTAATCTCCTGGGAGATAGGTTCCAGGGCGTCCGCTAGTAGCTGTCGCATGAAGGCTCTGGATACCGCATGTTGTCCTCAGAGGTAGGAGCGTCTGCTTCAAACTCCTCTCCTTCCTCCGATTCAGAGTCAGCTTCTTGCCGCGCAGGCTCTGGTGCCGGCGCCATCTTATCCACCCGCATCAGCTGCGGTGCTCCCATCTTTCTCATGAAGCGGTCCATGTCCCCTTGACATGTCATCAGTCTGCCGGGTCCAGGTGAGTCTCTGGCTTTATCTTAATTAATTTTGCCCATGGCTGCTGAAAATTAAGGGCTTTCAATGCCTGCTTCCTCTAAACCCTCAGCGGAGCTCACAGAGTTGCGTCCATGCGGCTCCACGTCCAGCCACGCCCCCACAGTTTGGTATTTTAATGGTCACTAACATTTCACGCAACTCTGCATAAATCAGTAGTACAGGTGAATTTAAGAAACTTTGTAATATCTGAAGAAAATGTCTGTTCCTAAACTTATCAGCTCTTTTTCCTCCTAAACTAACATGGTCCAAGACCGAGAGACGGATTGTCAGCTCACTCTTCCTCCCCACTCCACACACTTCTATGGACAATATGTAATAGGATCTATTAATAAAATGACAGTCTACCCCTTGTTCTGCTCATCTTTGGGGGTCTTGGAGTATGGAGTAACAACAAAGTATGTTGTGTGGTATGGATGCGTTATTACAAATGATGTGCATATATGTCATATTTTTTTCGTAGGGACTGATCTCGGTGTAGATTTTGTTTTACAAAGCAGCTTAAAGGGGGTGTCTCAGTTCAGCAAATGGTATTTATCATGGAGAGAAGGTTAATACAAGCCACTTAATTATTGTTATTGTTATTATTCATATTGTTTCCTTTGCTGGCTGGATTCATTTTTCCATCACATTATACACTGCTCGTTTCCATGGTTACGACCACCCTGCAATCCATCAGTGGTGGTCGTGCTTGCACACTATAGGAAAAAGCATCAGCCTCTCTGGTGGCCGGGACCATGGGAGCGCACATAGGCTGGTGCTTTTTCCTATAGTGTGCAAGCACGGCCATCGCTACTGTATTCTAGGGTGTATTACCAAAAACAAGGCAAAAAATACAATAATAATTCAAAAAATTCATCTTTATTCCAAATACATTATCATAATAAAAAACAAGGAAGATGGGACATTAAAGACAGGAAAATGTAATATCCATAAAGGGAGCAGTGATGTATTCAATGAACCACAGTAGGTACTACTCAAAACAGAGAGCATAAAGACTCACATATAGTAATGACATAAAGTGCAAGTGCTATTACAAGAAAAGCAAATTCACAAAAACAATATAAAGGCATAAAGTGCCAGGTAATACCTACGTATCATGATAGCTAGCTCACCAGGAATGCCCCGATGAAGCTACATCACGAAACGTACGCCAGGTTCGGTGAGCAGTGCTATTGATGTATTTGTAGGTATTACCTGGCACTTTATGCCTTTATATTGTTTTTGTGAATTTGCTTTTCTTGTAATAGGCACTTTGCACTTTATGTCATTACTATATGTGAGTCTTTATGCTCCTCTGTTTTGAGTAGTACCTACTGTGGTTCATTGGATACATCACTGCTCCCTTTATGGATATTACATTTTCCTGTCTTTTTAATGTCCCATCTTCCTTGTTTTTTATTATGATAATGTATTTGGAATAAAGATGAATTTTTTGAATTATTATTGTATTTTTTGCCTTGTTTTTGGTAATATTATTGAGGGACTAGGTTCTAATAGGTTTTTGTCCCATACATTTATAGGTGTTAATGTATTCTAGGGTGGTCGTAACCATGGAAACGAGCAGTGAATAATGTGATGGGAAAATGAATCCAGCCAGCAAAGGAAGCAATATGGATAATACTAAATTTAGTAAGTGCCTTGTATTAACTTTCTCTACATAATAAATTCTATTTGCTGAAGTGAGACAGCCCCTTTAAGAAATAAATTGGTTGCTATAAGTAACAATAACAGTTTTTCTTTCAGACTTTTTTGACAGATGAGGCCCCTTATGTTTTATTCCTATGTTTATTCCCATCTACTACTTGTAGATGGGACTTGTAGGAAGCTAAAATATCATGACCTATTATTCACGCACTACTCTTCTTCCATAAAAATGTATCACATATGTCTCTATACTATGTACTTTTTGCTATACAAATGTGCTATTGTTTCATATAATCATACTTACCCGGAGAATGAAGGTAACAGATCAATTTTACCGCATAGGAAACAACAAAACCTATAAAACTGTGGCAGAATTGCATTTTTTTTCAATTCCACCCATTTGGATTTTTTTCCCAGCTCCCCACTGTCATATGCAATGGTGCTATTAGAAAGTACAACTTATCCTACAAAAAACAAGCCCTCATACAGCTATGTGACCTGAAAAATAAAAAAGTTATGGTTCTGGGAAGGCAGGAAGTGAAAAATCACCAGGACCTTGAGGGGTTAAAAGGGTTTTCGGGGACACTTAAAACCCAGCTTGATTGTCAAACATTACAGAAAGACCTAGATACGCTGGCAGCATGGGCAAAAATGTGGAAGATGAATTTTAATGTTGATAAATGTAAAGTAATGCACCTAGGCACACTAATTGTATGGCTGTGTACACATTATATAGAATAAAACTGTGGACAGCAGAACAAGAAATGGACTTGGGTATTCTGGTTACAAGTAGTAGTGCTCTAGAGCTGGATGGACAGGCTTCAGGGGCGGATTGGCCATAGACCTTACATGGAGATTTCCCGGTGGGCCGATGCCCAGGAGCGACCTGTGCCTTCCTCACGGCTGGCCAGTGGAAGTTTTTGGGGATGTATTTTGTGATGGACTGTGGTTGGGGTGGTATAACATGGTATTGTTGGCCCTGCCTGCCATCAATTTGGACCCGACTACAAAACGGGGCCACTTTTAGTATTTATTCCAGGGCTACTTTAAGTTTCCAGTCCGCCCCTGACAGGCTTACAGCACGGGGTCTATTACTCAGATAGCATGGGGCCATCCCAGTGACTCCAGGGGCATGTCAGGTACATTTTATAAAAGTGATTTTTTTCAAAACGGCTATGAGGAGATAAAACCAAGAGTTACAGATGGGAACAGCAGGTACTTACATAGCCTAGATCTGATGACAGGTTCCCTTTAACTCCACTATGCTTCATTCATGAGGAAGCACTCTCCCTGCCTCCTCCTATCCATTGTCAGCTGATATGTTACTACATATATACCTGGCAGGTGTCAGTCACTAGTGAGGCAGGCTTCCATCATCAACACCACAAAGTACGCTGTATTGTGTGTTACGTGCTATACGTTTGGGGCCATTACCATATTGATATATTTTTGTGCCGTTTGGGTAATAAGGACCCATGCACATGACCGTATGTTTCTGTCCGTATCTGTTGTGGAATGGATGCGGGCCCATTCATTTCAATAGGGCTGCAAAAGATGCAGAGAACACACCATGTGCAGTCCGCATCCACACTTCCGTTCTGCGGCCCCGCAAACGAGATAGAACATGCCTTATTCTTGTCCGTTTTGTGTAGTGTGTGTGTACATAAGAGCCTTGACCTTGTATCACATTATTTATAGCTAATGCTTTTCTTCTTCCCTTGTGCAGTGTTCTAGTAGTGCTCACTGGTAATGTATTTGTGGCAAAATCTATTCTGGATTTATCAAAATGAAAATGTGAGCCAGAAAGTTTAGGAAGAGGGGGGTGGGTTTGGAAAAAAAAAAGGTGATTTGGGTTAACTTAAAGGGGTATCTTGGTTAGAGAAAGTTATGCCTTATCCACAGGAGATTTTTTTTTATTCATTCTACTGTCTGGTTGTAACATCTCATGTTTATGTGAAAGATGGCTTAAAGGGGTATTGCTGTTACAGGATATCAGATCACTGGGGGTACTAGCCCTTGGGTCACGAGAACGGGGGCCTTGTACGCAGTGGAGACCCCGTGGATGGAAAGGCTGGCCAGAAAAACACACCATTGCTCTATTTATTGCTGTGGGAACACCAGAGATAACCAAAATGAATGGAACAGGGGCACGCATTTCCAAACAGCCACTCTGTCCATTTCAGGGGGTCCCACAAGGTACAGGGCCTTTGTGATCAGAGGGGGTCCCAGTGGTTAGACCCCCACCGATCTAATAGTTATTCCCTATCTTGTGGATAGGGGATAATGTTCTCTGAAAAGAACACTCCTTTAACCACCTAACGGTTTTGCCCGAGTCCAGAAAAGTAGCTAACTGGAGGGGATGGGCTGCTTTAGATGTGGCTATCTCCTGAATGGTAGCAGCTAGAAAAATGCAATGACATGCATGACAGCAATAGGTTCAGTACAAGGGAAGATATCGCTGATAGAAATCGGGATGCTGTGAATGCAGCTGAAAGTAAAAACAGGTTTTGACTGCCATTATTCCCGACTCGATTTCTTTTTTTTTTTATGAGATCTTTTTTATTGAAGTTTCATATAATACATATAAGCACATGGAAATAGCATTAGATGTCAAACAGGATCCTGCAACATGCAGGAGTATGTATCATTTACATAATAACAACTTCAGTGACAAAAACATTTGTTATCACGTTAAACAAATGTGATCCATCCTGAACCCATCCCATCTCTCCGCTAAACCCTGTTTCCCCGCCCTCTCTGTGTGACCACTCCTACAGTAAAAAGTGAAATACTGCAATACCATCAACACTTGATATCCCTTTAGGTGCAACAACAACTTGTGCACTCTTTAACCACTTTAGGACCACAGGTTTATACCCCCTAGTGACCAGGCCCTTTTTTACAAATCGGCACTTCACAACTGTAACCGTTTATTGCTCGGTCATGCAACTTGGCATCCAAATGAATTTTACCTCCTTTTCTTCTCACAAATACAGCTTTCTTTTGGTGGTATTTGATTGCTGCTGACATTTTTCGTTTTTCTGATATTAATCAAAAAAGACTGCAATTTTCTCATAAAAAGTGTATTTTTAACTTTTTCTGGTAAAACTGTTCAAATATAATTACATTTCTATACAAGTTTGTGTCAGAATTTATTGTGCTACATTATTGGTTTCCGCAAAAGTTATAGCGTTTACAAACTATGGTACAAAAAAGTGAATTTCCGCATTTTGAAGCAGCTCTGACTTTCTGAGCACCTGTCATGTTTCTTCAGGTGATAGAATGCCAGGATAGTATAAATACCCCCCAAATGACCCCATTTTGGAAAGAAGACACCCCAAAGTATTCGCGGAGGGGCATGGTGAGTTCATATATCATTTAATTTTTTTTCACAAGTTAGCAGAAAATGACACTTTCTGAGGAAAAAAAATAATAATAAAGTTTCCATTTCTGCTAACTTCTGGCAAAAAAAAAAAAATCTCCCATAGACTCACTATGCCCCTCAGTGAATACCTTGGGGTGTCTACTTTCCAAAATGGGGTAATTTGTGGGGTGTGTTTACTGTTATGGTATTTTGGGCGGGGCTAAATTGTGAGCAGCCCTGTAAAGCCTAAAGGTACTCGTTGGACTTTCCGCCCCTTTACGCACCTAGGCTGCAAAAAAGTGTCACTGATGTGGTATCGCCGTACTCAGGAGAAGTAGGGCAATGTGTTTTTACATATAGCCATGCTGGGTGAGAGAGTTATCTCTGTAAATTGACAACTTTGTATAAAAAAATAGAAAAAGTTGTCATTTACAGAGATATTTCTCACACCCAGCATGGGTATATGTAAAAATACACCCCAAAACACATTGCCCTACTTCTCCTGAGTACGGCGATACCACATAAGTGACACTTTTTTGCAGCCAATATGTGCAAAGGGGCCGGAATTCCAATGAGTACCTTTAGGATTTCACAGGACATTTTTACGCATTTGGATTCCAAACGACTTCTCACGCTTTAGGGACCCCTAAAATGCCAGGGCAGTATAAATACCCCACAAGTGACCCCATTTTAAAGGAAGACACCCCAAGGTATTCCGTGAGGGGCATGGCTAGTTCATAGAAGATTTTTTTTTTTGGCACAAGTTAGCGGAAATTGATTTTTTTTCTTACAAAGTCTCATATTCCACTAACTTGTGACAAAAAATAAAAATTTACATGAACTCATCATCAGTGTGAATGGTGCTGGCAGTGCTCTCCGCATGAGCATTTGCGGAGCTGTGGCCATGAACTTCCGGGTTTCGGCCCCGAAACATCCGGCCGCAGCTCTGCAAAAGATAGAGCATGTCCTATTCTTGTCCGCAGCCTGCGGACAAGAATAGGAATCATTATGGGGAGTGCCGGCATGGTGTGCTGCGGATCCGCAACTTGCGGGTCCGCAGCACACCACGGACGTGTGAATGGACCCTAAAGCTGCGATCGCTAAGAAAGATCCAAAAAGCTCAAAAGTGATCTTTATAGCGCCGCAGTGATTTTACGGTGTTTTTGCAGTGATCAGAAACAAAAGGTGGGGCGGACTGAACGCAAGTGTGCGCACAAGATCAGGCCTGATCGGGCGAACACTGTGTTTTTTGTAGAGCCTAAGGTGACCCTAATGTACTGATATAGATCTGATTGCGATCAGTCTTGATCACTTACAGATACTATATAGTACTAGTGCTGATTAGCGACAGCGATGACGCTAATCAGCGACTAATCAGTGACTGCGGTGCGGTGGGCTGGGCGCTAACTACCTAACAAGTAGCTAACTAACTGGCGGTGATAAGGGACCCTTAGGCCCCATTCACGCGTCCGCAATTCTGTTCCACATTTTGCGGAACGGAATTGCGGACCCATTCATTTTTATGGGGACAGACTTTGTCCCGTTCGGATCCGGAATTGCGGATCCGCACTTCCAGGTCCGCAAAAATATAGAACATGTCCTATTCTTGTCCGCAATTGCGGACAAGAAAAGGCATTTTCTATATAGTTCTGGCAATGTGCGGATTCGCTAAATGCGGAAAGCACATTGCCGGTGTCCGTGTTTTGCGGATCCGTGGATCCGCAAAACACATACATACGTCTGAATGGAGCCTTACAGGGGGGTGATCGATGACATGGGGGTGACAGGGGGTGATCAGGGAGTTAATATGGGGTGATCAGGGGTTAATAAGTGACAGAAGGGGGGGGGGTTGGTGTGTGGTGATTGGTGCCCTTACATAGCTGCCCGTGTCCTCTGGTGGTCCCAAGCAAAAGGGACCATCAGAGGAGCGGACAGCAGGCATATCAGACGCTGTTTACATGCTGTTTTATGCGATTTGGATGCGTTTTACTGACATCTACAGCCTGCCAGCGCATGATCAGCACTGGCAGGCTGTAGACTAAGTTCTAACCTGTCGGGCTGCAGTGAACGCGCGTGCGTTCACATGAAATCTCGGGTCTCGCGGGATGCCGCCGATAGGCGTGATCGAGACCTGAGAGAACCACCTCCCGCACGCCTTTAGGCATTAGCGTGACGGGAGGTGGTTAATTAGTCCTCCCAAGCCCTCAAACAATTATACCATTCCATATGTGCATCAGTCTTTGAGACACCCGAGCCAGACCGGCTAACCACATCTGCCACTGCTTCTGGAATTTTTGTACCGTACCTCTTTTAATGTAGATACCAATCTCCATGGATATCATATGATTAACCTTATTTATCCACTCGTATTCGGATGGGGGGCTTAATTGTATCCAATGCATAGCAATGGTTTTACTAGCAACATATAGCAATTTGGTGACCACTAGTTTATGATTAGTGGAGATGGAGAGGTCTTCCACATACCCAAGATAACCCACCAAAGGCACTTTTGGTAAAGTGATGTCATAACTTTCTTCAATTTGTTTAAATACTGCACTCCGAAAATGCTCCAGTTCCGAACAGGACCAGAATATATGGATCAGGTCTGCTTCTGGGGCTGCACACTTAGGACATTTCGAGTCCGCACGTAGACCCATCTTGAACATTAACTGTAGCGTCATGTAAGCATGATGTAATAGAAACAATTGCGAACTTCTACGTGCCATGCTCATAGAAATTGTGGGTACTGCCCCAAGAACATCCCTCCACATTTCGTCTGACATTTCTCCCACATCCCCTTCCCATTTACTCTTAAGTCCAGCGAGTGGATCTTTCAAAAAGTACAATGTGTCATGAGATAACAGAATGGCTTGGATAAGTAAAAGTGTTCCAAAGTTATTACCATATATATTGATACATGTCAAAATAGGGTTTGATAACGGATTGGAAATGGCTCACCCAGATTTTCCTCAGGAGTGGGTGCTCCCGCTGTGACAGACTCACCTAAGTCTGATTATGGTATATTATATAATCTGGATTTGGTACAGCGGGGCACTCCAACACATGGACTCAATTGGATCCTTTTGGTCTCGTTTTATTGGTTCATGAAAAACACATGCATTAAAAAATTCTCATATAGTACGTAAAATTCTAATCATATAGTTGACTTGATTCATGCGTAACATATATAATAATATTTTTGACTCTGTGCACTCATGAATCAAGTCAACTATATGATTAGAATTTTACGTACTATATGAGAATTTTTTAATGCATGTGTTTTTCATGAACCAATAAAACTAGACCAAAAAGATCCAATTGAGTCCATGTGTTGGAGTGCCCCGCTGTACCAAATCCAGATTATATAACATGTCAAAATAAGTCTGGTCACTAAGGTGCAAAATGGCCCACTCATTAAGGGGTTAACAGAAAAATTCATCAAGAGGTGTTTGATCTATGAAGCGCCTAATTAATTTCCTGGTTTAATTAAAATTGGTATTTAAACAGTCCTCCTCATCATGTTCACATTTTAACATCATGAGACCAAGATGACACCTAACAATTGATCAACAGTACGTAGCCATTGCAAGGCTTCAAGCAGGATGTTCTCATACAGAAGTGGCCACTGAGCTTAGAGTGTCATCAGCAGGTTGCAACAGAGAGACTGGAAGAATCACAGAAAGGTATAGAAGTGAACATCCTTTGGCCACATCCCACACTGATTACGGCTTCATTGTGAACAATGACCTGTGGAACCAGATGATGAATGCCACAGAACTCCAGGCACATTTAAGGGAGGTGAGAGGTACCCAAATGTCACTTCAGACCATTCTAAACTGTTTACATCAGCCTAGTCTGCGTGCTAGACGACCTGCAAGGGTACCTGACCACACCACCAGACACAAGCTACATCTTGATTGGGCCAGGGAGCATTTACGCTAGACCAGTGGGCCTTACTGCTGTTCACTGATAAAAGTCAATTCACACTGTCCTGAAATGATGGCTGCCAGCTATGTTGGAGACGTCAAGGATAACACTATGCATCAGCCACTGTTTTCAACAGACGAGCCTTTGGTGGTGGTATTACAGTGTGGACAGGTGTGTCTAGTCAATACAGAACTGCCCTACACTTTGTGAATAGTACAGTGAGAAGCCCATACTACTTGAATAACATTAATCCAGTCATTGTGACTCTGCATGAAAAATACAGACCTAATTTCCTCTTCATGGACAACAATGCGCCAGCTCATCGAGGTCGCATCATTAGAGAATGGCTGCTGGAGACTTGGGTACCTCAAATGGAGTGACCTGCACTTTCTCCAGACCAGAATCCTATTGAAAATCTATGGGATCAGCTGAGTCGCTGTGTAGAGGCTCTTAACTCTGTACTCCAGAACCTCAATGACCTGAGTGCCGCACTTCAAGAAGAGTAGGATGCCATGCCTCAGCAGACAATAAGTCGACTTGTGAACAACATGAGATGTCGTTGTCAAGCTGTAATTGATGATTAAGGCCACATGACAAGTTTTTGAGACATTGACATTTTTGTGGGGGTATGCCCACCACTGGTGTTGGCTTTTGTTTCAATAAATTATTTGAGATGAGAAAATCACCATTGCATACTCCTACGTAAATGCCCTACTTTGATTATATAATATCACTGTAGCATGACCTTTTTTGCTTTTACATAAATTTTACCGGAAAGCCAAATATCCTTAACTTTTTGTGAGTGGTGTAATTGTACACACAGATATTTCATCAGTAAAGCAATGTTTACACAACCAAATGTGGCCTCTACAGCTTTACAAAGCTCCTGAAAGGTGAATCTGCCTAATTACACCATTATAATTCCTGCTTCCTATGTTGCTAAGTAATTAGGCATTTTTGCCTGTCAGGATCTTTGGAAAGCTGTGTAACAATAAATGTGGAGTTGTGGTCTTGACCCTATACTTGTTTATTTTCTATATACATTATAGAGAGTCATTGTGTACATATTGCTGTACAGTGGTATGCAAAACTTTGGGCACCCCTGGTCAAAATCACTGTTACTGTGAACAGTTAAGCAAGTTGAAGATGAAATGATCTCCTAAAGGCATAAAGTTTAAGATGAAACACACACACTATCAGAGGCTCTAGTAAAGACTAGGTAGTTGCTTAGTTACGCCCCTCCAGAGGACAGCCAGTCAGTGGTGCAGTGGGTCCACACTCGCTTGCATAACACCCAACCATTAAAGGGGTTATCCAAGTTATATTTATTGATGACCTATCCTCAGGATAGGTCATCAATATCAGATCGGCGGGGGTCCGACACCCGGCACCCGAGCCGATCAGCTGTTTGAAGAGAAGGCGAGCGCCGTGCCAGCGCTGCCTCCTCATCATTGTTTACATGCTGGCCGTTGCATCTGCAGCGGTGAGCAGGTGTAATTACACCCAAGCCGTTCCATTCATTTCAATGGGATGGCTCGTTTCTATACAAGTGTATACTACAGAGCTGTCCCATTGAAATGAATGGAACGGCTTGGGTGTAATTACACCTGCTCGCCGCTGCAGATGCAACGGCTGGCATGTAAACAGTGACGAGGAGGCAGCGCTGGCACGGCGCTCGCCTTCTCTTCAAACAGCTGATCGGCGGGGGTGCCGGGTATCGGACCCCCGCCGATCTGATATTGATGACCTACCCTGAGGATAGGTCATCAATAAATATAACTTGGACAACCCCTTTAAGCATGGGGGTGGATCAATTGTACTTTGGGATTGTGTTGCTGCCAATGGCGCAGGGAACATTTCATGGGTAGAGGGAAGAATGGATTTAATGAAATTCCATCAAATTCTGAAAGCAAACATAACACCAACTGTAAAAAAAGCTAAAGTTAAAACAAAGATGGCTTCTACAAATGGATAATGATCCTAAACCCACCTCAAAATTAACAATAGACTACCTCAAAAGGCGCAAGCTGAAGGTTTTACCATGGCCCTCACTGTCCCATGATCTCAACATTGAAAATCGGTGGATAGACCTCAAAAGACTAGTGCATGCAAGATGGCCCAAGAATATCACAGAAATGGAAGACTTTTGCAAGGAAGAATGGATGAAAATTCCTCAAATAAAAATTGAAACACTCCTGACTGGCGTGTTACTTGCCAAAAGGGATGCTACTAGTTACTAACCATGCAGGGTGCCCAACGTTTTTCTTGGGCCCTTTTAATTTTTTTATTTTAAAACTGTAAAGAATGAACATAAAAAAAAGTTTTTGATTAAAATACGTGTGAAAAGTGAATGTGTCATCTTTAACTTTCTGACTTTTCGAGATCATTTCATCTTAAACTTGCTTAACTGTTCACAGTAACAGTAATTTTGACTGGGATGCTCAAACTTTTGCATTCCACTGTTGCATTCTTAGACTGTTGGATCCCAAATTTGTCTAGTTATTTAGTGCTAAACCCATTTCTAAAAACTAACCTCAGTGGAGCCCCAGTACTGATCATGGAGCTCACAGGGTAGATAATAAGGATCTGTTTTCTTTGAACCCACCCCTTGTTGATCGTGTCTGATACCGGTCCAAATACCAATGTCTCATGTACTGCCACATTCAGGTTTTTCTCTTTTTGCGAGCATGCGGATTGTCTCTTGGAACGTGAAGGGGCTGAGGTTTCCGCAAAGGCTCACACTGGCCTTGAAACGAGTTTGAAACAAGCAAAAGCAGATATTGCAATGCTTAGGAGACTGATCTGAATACTAATGGCAGTGGCGTTGCGAGGGGGGTGCGGCGGGTGCGGGCCGCACCAGGTGACACCAGTGATGGGGTGACACCAGTGATGGGGTGACACCACCAGGAGATGAGCGCTTGCATTATGGAAGCACTCATCTCCCTACATTCATCTGTATCGCCGTCCTGCTGGCATAAGGGGGACACTTTGGCACATTATTGCTGGCACATGGGGGACACTATGGGGCAATGCCTGGCACATGGCGGACACTATGCGGCATGGGGCATTGCCTGGCACATGGGGGACACTATGGAGCATTGCCTGGCACATGGGGGACACTATGGAGGCATTGCTGGCACATGGGGGACACTATGGGGCAATGCCTGGCACATGGGGGACACTATGGGGCAATGCCTGGCACATGGGGGACACTATGGGGCATTGCCTGGCACATGGGGGACACTATGGGGGCATCTACTGGCACATGGGGGACACTATGGGGGCATCTGTCGGCACATCCTTGGGGACACTATGGGAGCATCTACTGGGGGCATTGCTGGCACATTATGGGGACACTATGGTGTTGGAGGGGAGAAGAATACTATGGGGGTATATTATATAGGCACATTATGGGGGCACTAAGAAGGGGCATTTATACTGGCACATTCTGGGGGACACTATGGGGGAATCTTATACTGGCACATTGTGGGGAAGAGGAGAGGAGCACTATGTGGGCATTTACTAAGGGGATTATATAGGGGTATTTTATACTTGCACACATTATGGGGACATTAGCTCAACTGGCGGCACTGAGGGAGTTTTTTTGCACTGACAGTCTGGCACACAGAACGGGAGCACTTTTGAATTAGTGCACATTATTATTATTACTGAAGGTGGCAGGTGAGTTGTTGGAGAAGGTAGGAGGATGATGGAAAAGTAGGAACCTAAGATGTCTTTTGTCAAACTACAGATACGAGAGATGGGTGAAAAATCATCATGGCGGTCTGGTCTGAAAGGAGAAGATGAGGAAAGAGAAGGTCTGCATCAGAGAAGTTACTGGGTGTAAGGTATGTGGTGCTGTATTCTGGATAGCACAGAATATAATATGTATGCAAATATGTGTGTGTGTGTGTGTGTGGGGGGGGGGTGCTAAGCAGACAGAAGACAGATCGCTGGGGGGGGGGGTGTGTGCTACAATTTGAACCCAAGCGATAACGGGGATGGGGGTTTGGATAGTAAACAGACAGCTGACGTGTGGGGGGGGGGGGGCTAAGCAGACAGATCGCCGACGGGGGGGTTCGGGGTGACACCATTTTCTACCGCATCGGGTGACACCAGCTCTAACCGGCCCTAGCAACGCCACTGACTAATGATCTTGTTCATATGCAAAAGTTGTCCTAGTCCTAGTGGTTCTAACCAATCATTATTTTCTATGGTGACAAGGAGGCTGGCAGCAGACCCAGTCCCCCTTAAAGTGGTAGGAGGAGACCTGAACACTATACTTCATGCTAAGGAGGATAGAAGGGGGATTCTGAGAGCCAATATGGTACCGAGGACAAGAGATACAGTTCTACCCAAATTTTTGGTCACTAACGACCTGATAGATATATGGAGGAGGAATCACCCTGACAATAGAGAATATACTCATTACTTTCACGCAGCTAACTCATGTTCAATGATAGATTATTTGTTTTCTAGCTCACAGTTGGAATGAAGGATAGCATCTACTTCTATAGAGGATTTGATCATATCTGATCATGCCAAAGCGAGTATGGATCTGTGGGACCAGGTACCCACAGGTTCGGAGTATGTATGTTGTTTCCCCGGGTGGTTACATGAAAATGAAGAATTTCTTCATATTCTCTAGAGATGCTGGTTGGAATATGCATCTGACAATGCAGCCCATAGTAAACAAGCGGCCTTATTCTGAGAGACCTCTAAAGCGGTCCTACGAGGTCACTTAATATCCTATACAAAGCATTAACGTAAAACTCTCCAGATGCAGTATGCGCAAGCTAGTAATGTATTGAGGGAGGCTCAAATTTCTTGATTTCTTTGCCGTGACTCAAACTTCTTGAGTCACGGCAAAGGCGACATTTGAGCAAATTTTGACGGATAAACAGCAATACAAGGGATCTATTAGACATGCAAAATACTTTCAGTTTGGGAACAAAATGGGTAGGCTGATGTCACATCTGGCGAAGGGAGCATCTGGTATTAGACCAGTGACCAGCTTGAGGTCGGAAGAGGGTCACTTGACCTCCAAACCTAAAGATTAACAACCTCTGTCATACTTTTTTTTCCAGGCTCTATATTCAGGAGACTCTTTTGACTCACAGATGGTGACTGGCTTTTTTGACCGTCTCTCCCTCCAGACACTTACTCCCGAACAAGAGGCATCCTTGAATAAGCTGTTCACACTGGTGGAGGTACAAGGGATAATCAGGGCACTACCAGCGGGCAAGGCACCGGGTTCAGATGGGTTCTCAGCGGAGTAGTTTAAAATCTTAAATGAGCAAATTGTCCCTAATTTAGTGAATTGGTACAATGACTTGCTACAGGGCCAGCCCCTCTCAGAAGCAGCTAACATGGCACACATCCAACTGTTGCCAAAACCAGATTGATGCTTATTATCCCCAGGGTCATTGTGTCCAATATCTTTAATTAACGTGGACGTGAAAATAGTTTCTTAGATAATGGCTAACCGTCTTGCTCTTATCCCCCCCCCCCCCCCTTAGTAGAGGACCTCACAAAGTAGGCTTTGTTCAGGGAAGATGTGAATTGGTCAACATTAGGAAGGTGTTGATGGTGTTGGATGAGGTGAGATTGCATCCTGGGTGTCACTCCCGGCCATCCCTGCTCACACTGAATGCGGAAAAAGCTTTTGACAACATCTGGTGGGGGTGGTTGTGAGTGGTATTGGACTTCCATCAGGTTGTGAGTGTCCTTTACCAATCTCCTAGAGCTCGAGTGTGCACGGGTGGTATCCTCTTGGATACTTTTTTACTGGGGAAGGGAACACGTCAGGACTGCCTTCTTTCGACGCTTTTGTTCAATCCGCTATTGGAACCCCTGGCCGGTGTCTGCTCCGGGAGTTTTCTCTATCTGGTGTGGCAGTTGGGGAGGAGGTGGTCCCATTGGCGGTTTTTGCAGATGATAACCTCTTATTTCTGGAGGACCCGTTTAGTGATTTGGAAAGGATATTTAGGATCTTGGAGGAATTTGGGCAAGTGGCTGGTTTTAAAGTGAACGCCTCAAAAAGCGAGCTTCTATGAAGAGACAACTAGTGGCACCCTGGGATTCTATTAAAGGCTAACATCACAGCTGATGAATTGTCACAAACAGGAATTTCGGTCTCCCTAGCTAAGAACCATATGAGATATTTGGGGATATTGGTGTTCAAGATGCCAGAGTCTCTTTATGATCTCAATTATTCCCTTCTAATCAGGAAGATGGTGATGGAACTCAAAGGTTGGGGCAATCTGCCATTATCGTTTCTGGGGGGAATTTATTTAGTTGGTATGATATCTTTTGCCTGACTGCTGTATCATCTCCAGACGATCCCTTTACTCACACACAAGGATGTTTCTAGCTTACAGAAGGCTTTTTCGGCCTTTGGAGAGGGAAAAGACCTTTTATCTCTATGGCAAAGCGATCACTTCCAAAATCTCAGGGAGGCATAGGATTTCCACATTGCAGGAGCTCTAATCTGGCATGCCTTATGCAACATGTCTCAGATTTGCTGGGTCATACTAACACCCACTCCAGTTATAGCCTAGAGAGTAATCTTGCACGACGAAGGGATTTGGTGTCCCTATTGCATCTCCCTTATTCAGAACTCCCAGGGGATATATAAAAAAATGTTTAATTTTAAAAGATACTATAGCAGCATGGAAGGAGGTTCGGCGTCGATTTACGCTACTTTCACACTTGCGGTAGCAGGGTCCGGGAGGTGGTTCTGAGGGGGGAACTGGCTGCAGGATCCGTGCTAATGCTAGCCCACCGTGCCGCCAGAAGTCCGCTCCGGCCCCATTCACTATAATGGGGGTGGGTTGGAGGTCCGGCCGCAGCACGGCAATCAAGCCGAGAGTCGGCCAGACAGAAATCGCCTCTTGGCATGTTTGCTGTGCTGTGGCCGGACCTCCGGCCCGCCACTATTATAGTGAATGGGGCCGGAGTGGACTTCCAGCGGCACGGTGGGCTAACGTTAGCACGGATTCAGCAGGCTGTTCCCCTGCCAAAACAGCCTGTCGGACCCTGCTACTGCAAGTGGCCTCAAGCTGTCATATCAGATCTCTAAGTATCTACCATTATGGCGGAATCTGTGGTTCCCTCAGGGAGATGCAAATAAAATGTTTGTGAAGTGGAGTGAAGGAGGCAGCTGGAGGAGCAGTTATAATTGGAAGAGCTAAATAATAAATTCCAGGTCCCGATCACCAGTTACCTGCCATATGTACAGATTAAAACATATTGTGGGAATCGTTTTAGGGATCAGTCTCGGGAGCTACAGAAGAACGATTTCGATGATTATATCAAGGGGGGGCAGATATGAAGCTCCATAACCGGGTTGTATAGGGGCCTTCTGTCTCACATGTTCGATTCTACATCTCATACAGTCTTTCATTCTTGGTGTAGGATTTTGGAGGATGAGGGTTTGCCAAAAAAGATAGTGGAGGGGATGGTTAGGGTCTGTAAAGCAGTTATTATTAAACAGTGGAGGGAAACTCATTTTCGTTTTACACATAGAGCCAGATATGCTTTTAATATTCCTCTGCATCCAGCAGCTCAGCATAGATTGGTGGCTTGCCCTAAATGTTCTCTGTCGGCAGTAAATTTATACTATTGCATATAGCAGTGCCCTTTACTCATTACTTTTTTTTTTTTTTAACAAATCTTTATTATCATTGTGTTACAGTAAAGCAATAAAACAATGCAATCCTCTAATGTTGCTCTATTCACAAAATATAGGCAATATATAACCTCGTACAATGCATCTCTGAGCCATTTTGGAATACAGTAACAGTAACACAACATTTTTCCCCCTTTTTTACTTTTCCCCCCTCCCCAGTAACGAACATCCCAACTAAATCCTCTCAGAACAACATCTCTTTTCTTATTGTATCAGCTCATTCATCAAACCCTTTCCTATTCTGACTTTTAACCCTCACGCTTAACCTCTGTCTATCTTTAGCCTGCCTAGCTGACCCTTCAGATCTTCTCTCAAATACCAAGCGGTCAGGGTGAAAGGCTCCATGATACCTGTATATTTAGATTCCTGGATGTATTCTAATATGAAGCACCTCCATGTCTGGTATAGTTTTTTTCCCAGGATTTCTTTTTTAGTTAGTGATTCAATCCACTCCAGATGGAAGATCTAATGCAATCGATTGATTAACATATCTATTGTCGGAGCCTCTGACCCTAACCACACTGATCGTATGCAACGTTGGCCTCCATCAACACCTTATGTCCCACTGCTGAAAGAGAGTTCCCTTCATTCTTGTCAACCACACTTTGACCTCCTTGAGTTTCAGCCTGCAGTATCACCATTGCTGGTGTTAGTTCCTTCCTATAGTTACTGGTTTTCTTCAGAATCTGGTGCACTTGCTTCCAATATTCATCTAACTTGGGGCAACTCTATAATCCATGAAACAGGTCAGTTTTGGCTTCGGAGCACTTGGGACATGCCACTATTCTGTCAGGTCTTTCCATTGTCACCGGTAGGTCAAAGCCATAAAGTGCATGGTGCAAGATCTTAAGCTGTGTTTCCCTCATGCTTTCATGGACCACCGCTTTAGAGAGAGCAGCCATACCATTCAGGTCCACTTCCTGAACCCCCTCAATTTTCAGTTTTGTTCCCCATCTTTTAAACATTATTTTCTATATGGGATCGTCCCAAAATCCCCATAGTGTATTATATAGTATCGAAATGGGTACCCTATTTTCATGTTTGAGAAATGAGTCAAACTTATTCAACCTTAACTCTTCAGTAACGTCTATCACGAGGCTCCTGCCATAATTTCTCATCTGCATATACGGGAACAAGTTGGGTCCCTTAAGATTCCATCTGCCTTCCAACTCTGCTAATGTTGCCCATCTATTCCCATTCTCATGAAAAAGGTCATCCATGGTCTTCACCCATTTAGTCGCCCAGTGTCTGAAAGATTTCTCATTCTGACCTGGTATAAAGCCCGGATTATTACATAAGGGGAGATGCTTCGAGAACTGATACGATAACCCGAATAAATGCCTAAGAATTTTCCATGTTACGATCATGTCACTGAGGACCAAAGCATGTTTAGGTATAACCGGAAGAAGGGGCCTTTTTGTGTGCAGAGAAGCCATCAAATCCCAGGGTGCCACTAGTTGTCTCTCCAGATGGACATTGGAGCAATATGAGGTTTGATTGGACCAGTCAAGAATATGCTTGCTAAGGCACGCTATATTATAGCCACGTAGGTCGGGAAAATGTACCCCCCTTGAGTTTTTGTAGTGAGATTCTGTTTTTTTTTTTCTATTCCAGATAAATTTCGTGAACCTACTTTCTAACATTTTCACATCCGCGTGTCTTAGCAATAAAGGTATTGTTTGGAATGGGTAGAGTAATTTTGATACTCCCATCATTTTAATGAGGTGGCATCTCTCCCCCCCCCCCCAGTGACAATGGCAGGTTTTGCCATCTATCTAGGTCATTTTTCATTTTGGTAAACAGCGGGGGGTAATTTATTTGATATATGGAATGAGGGGATCTCCCAATTTTAATGCCCAGATAGGTAATGTGGGATTTGGCTACTAAAAACCCTAAATCAGATGCCCTGTCAACTATACTTTTTTCCCCTGTTGAAGAAACATTATTTCACGCTTGGATATATTTGTTTTGTATCCGGAATATTTTCCGAATGTCTCTAGTGTTTCAAATATTTTTTCCAAGTGGTCTCTTGGCTTAGCCAGAAATAATATGATATCATTTGCGAACAATGCAGCTTTGACCTGTTTATTTCCTATTTGGATACCCTCAAAAATGTGGGAGCAGCAAAGTTCCCTAGAGGGGACAGGGGACATCCCTGGCATATTCCCTTCTGTAGTCTGAAAGCCCTGGACAGGTATCCCTGAGTATACACTCTTGCTGTTGGGTTACGAAACATCTGAGACAGAAAGACTCTAAAAGTCCCACAGAAGCCCATCTTATCCAAAACATCCTCCAGCCATGCCCACCTGACATTATGAAAAGCTTTTTCAGCGTCTAACGTGAGCATGGCTGGAAACTCACCGCTTTTAGGGAGGAGTGTCACCCTGTCCAGCACTGTCAGAACAGTCCTAATATTCTTGACCACCGAACGTCCTTGTACGAACCCTACTTGTTCAGGACCTATGAGTCTTGGTAGAATTTTGGCCAGCCGGTCAGCAATGATCTTGGAAAGTACCTTGGCATCAACATTGATCAATGAAATAGGTCTATATGACCCTGGAAGCATTTATGGATTGTAATTGCTCTGTGTCTAATTTGGGTAGCTTTATTTTATTCAGGAGGGAGTTAGATAGGTCTATCTGTTTGTCATCTGAATATAAATCTTCATAGTATTGGCCAACTAGCGAGTTAATGACAGCCGGGTTACTGCTGACCCCTCCCCCAGGGCATTTTAAACATGAGATGAACTGCGGTTGCTTTTGGCCCTTAGCTAAGTTAGCTAATAGTTTTCCCAACTTGTTTCCATATTTATGTAGCTCAGCCTCAAACTCTAAACTTCTTAAAGATTCTCTCTCTTTTTGATATATCTCAAATATCTGGCGTTCCTCCCCCCACCTTTTCCTATTACATTCGGAGGGGTTCCTGACAAAATCCAGATATGTGTTTCTCACCTTTTGGCTAGCTTGTTCTAAGTTAATCTGGGCTCTTTTTTTTTAATGCAAACACATATCCCATGATTTTCCCCCTCATGACTGCTTTGGAAGCCCACCAATATAGATCTGGTGCATTTCTATGCGTCTCGTTATCTGTCTTGTATTCCTCCCACCAAATATTAAGCTTGTCAGCAAAGTCTTCTCTGGAGCTTAGGTAAGTGGGAAACCGCCAAATAAAATAAAAAGGATTGGGGCGTGATCTGAAATTACAATATCCCCTATATCAGCTTCTTCCACCTTATACATGAGGGAGCTATGTAAAAATATATAATCGATTCTAGGCCACGACTTCTGCGAGTGGGAGTAAAATGTGTAGCATCTGTCGTCAGGATGAGTTTGTCTCTATGGGTCAGTTAATTCCACCTCTTCCAGCATCAGCTTCAATACCCTGCCCTGTTGGCCCTCTGTACTCAATTTGTCACCCGCTAGTTTTATTTCTTCCAGTCCATGAACCACTGAATTGAAGTCTCCTCCAATTATCTCATTTTTGTTAGTATCGGCTAGCAATAGTCCCTTAGAGACCTTTGAAGAAAGGTCCGTTATTAGCATTAGGACCATAAATATTATATATGCTGAATTGGGTCTCTTGGACTTGCAGTAATACCTGTACCCATCTACCTTGAGTATCAGCAGAACATTTTAATACTGTACAATTCAGTTGTTTATTGATCAATATCTAAACCCCTGCCTTTCGATTGAGAGATGAGGATCCCACAACCTTGCCCACCCACAGTTTCTTCATCCTGTCAAAATCGGTTGACTCTAGGTTTATGCCAGTATCGATTCGGTATCGGGATGTTCGTTTTTTTGATACTAGACCGTGCTACTGCGCAGTCTAGTATCTCCTGTTATGGGAGGACACAGCGTGTGCAGCGCTCGGCACACGCTGTGTTCCCTGAGGCTGTAGATAGTGGAGAAGGAGGGAGGTAGGGAACCCCTCCCCCCTTTGACACGGCCGCCGGTGATTGGTGCGGGAGAAGGGACATGGGAGGAGAGAACTGCTGCGCCGGGCGAATGGCAGCAGCCGCCTCCTCCTCAGTGTCCTGTGCCCTCCTCCTCCTCCTATGTGCTCCTCCGCCTGCAACAAGTACACGTCCTGCCTCTCTTCCCCCGGTCCTGCATACACAATGATTATTAGCCTTTAATACAGATACAGGAGGCGGGTGCCGGCGGTATCCGCCTCCTGTATCTGTATTAAAGGTTAATTATTGTGTGGGCAGTGCGACCCCCACCTCCCCCCATATTAAACTAAATGAGTGGGCAGGGCGCCCTCAATCCCGCCCACCCCCTCCCAGTATTAAAGTTTTTAGATCATTGGTGGCAGTGGCAGTTCCCCATGGCAGCCAGGGCTTCAGTAGCGTCCTGGCTGCCATGGTAACCGATCGGAGCCCTACATTGCGATCGGTTATCATGGCAGCCAGGACACTACTGAAGCCCTGGCTGCCATGGGGGCTCCCTGCTGCTGTGTGCACAGGGCAGCAGGGAAATGTCAAGTCCTATTCACCCTGATAGAGATCCATTAGGGTGAATAGGACAAGGGATGAAAAGATCCCAGGTCCTACCCCTAATAAAAGTAATTCAATAATATTAAATAACCCCTATTAAAAGTAATAATAATAAATAAATAAAAAACACCAAAATAATAAGTATAAGCAATACCTTTTTATGGTATCGATACTGAATCAAAATTTTGGTATCGAAACAACTCTACTCTAGGTGGGTTTCTTGTAGGAGGGCAATATCGGGCTTTAATTTTTTAAGGTGCCTAAGTACCATCCACCTTTTATGGGGTGATTTTAGCACCTTCACGTTTCATGAAACCTATGGTCTCACCCACTGGCAGCCACCGAGATGCCTACAACAACAATGGCTTTAACCAACGACCTACCCCCAACCCTGGTTGTCATTATGATTTCAAGAACATACAATAAAACTTGATGCCCAACGTAAGACATCCTATGCCAGCTGAAACAGGTGGATTAGGAGACATGACAGTCTTTTCCCCCATCTTCGTGCATTGGATGTCATTATGTTATAATATCTTGTTTTATAGTCTGATATGTAAAACAGACTTAAACAGTGATAATAATCATAGACATAGTACTCATCACTTTTTAGACAAACATACTAGCATATATACAGAAATCGGGGAAATTAAACTGATACTGACACTTCAGGATTTATTGTTTTACACGGCTCCTGAGACTGGTCCATTCCCTTTGATTGTGGTAGCTGTGCTTCTGGTGGCAAAACGTATGCTGCTCCAGTTTTGGTTGAGGCCTGAGTTTCCCACAGTGCATGAGGTGACTAACAAGTTGGAATTATATATGCATCATGACAGAACACATGCAATGCAGCATAAAGTCACCAAAATGAACCCCTTTTTCCAAAAGTGCAGGAAGTTTATAATAGCTTCTCACGATAGGGAAGTCATTAATCTAATCGTGACACCGTTTAGGGACACGGAGTGGTATCTAAAGGCCGATTAAAAAAAACACCTATCTCAAAGTAAGCCAACAATAGTTGGTATACAGTAAGAGAATAGTGTCTAGCCCTGCACCAGATTCATCATCCAGCCTGAGCAACTATGATAAATCTGGTGCAGGTCTAGACAGATTTAAACTTACCCCATCTGTAGGATTAGTAAATTTGGGCAATTGTGGCTTACCACAAGCTTTTTATTCATGGGGATGTTTTCCCTATAGACAAGGTGTTAGGAAAACACCCAAAAAATACCAAGAGCAACAGTATGCTGTGTTTTTAAAAATAAAAGAAGACAAAAATGTCATCTACTGAACAAAAATGCCAGGACAAAAAAAAAACGCTTACGCGTCCTGCGTTTCATATTGCTCATAAACCTTCAGCTAACATCTGGAACTGGTATTTTTAATTAAAAAAAGTTCCCAAAAATGCCACTAAGAAACAACTAGCGAACCTACCCTAAGGATTCAAGATGCAGTTACCGTAATCAGATCAGTTATCTTGATTCTTCAAGAAGATGATTTTCTTTCAACAACTAATCTCAAGCATGCATATTTTACTCATTCCTATTCTAAAGGTACTCGAGTTAGCTGAGCCAGAAAAATATAATCTCACAGCCTGGAAGCTGAAGGACAAAAAGTGAGAAATAAAGGTTTATTGGAAAAAAATCATACAGTTAGTGCTCACATTCAGAGGGCCCTCGACTATCATGATTCCATCAGCAATGAGGTTAAAGGTTCATGTTCGAAACAATATGTATCTCATCAAGAACTTAAGAACAGCTATTGAAGACTCCGTTTTGAACGTACCACTTGTCCTTTCTCTCTTTGAACCTTTGAAGTAGTTGGAAATTATGGAAATTAATATCTCTTGGGAAACCTTATTTTCAGCTACAATCACATCAGCAGGATGGCATATTCAAGATGACTGCCTTAATGTAATGTACCATTCTTGGTTTTATGCCTAAAGTTCCTTTAGTGGATAACGTTAACCAGGAAGTATTTCTTCCCAATTAGAAAAATGACTAACAAGGCATCAATCTCCTTGATGTCAAAAGGACAGTGTTGACTTGTAGAAAACTAAAGCCTATTTAACTGCATTTTAAATCTCCTAAAAAGGCAAAAGGGCCTCCAAAACCTCTAGCAAGATGGATCAAGAGTTGAATATCTAATCGATACTCCACGTAGGCACTGCCTTCCCTGTTAGAACTTAGAGCTCACTCCACACGGCTGAACTGTGTCAGGATTTTCTGTATCAGATATGTTAAGTGGTCACATGGCCATCACCATGCACTGTAAGCTGGACATTGTTGCTTGTAAAAATTTGTTCTTTGAAAGACATTTTTTCCCATCCCAACTTTTGTTTTCTGAATCCCTTTGTATTCCCTGTATTCTGCCTAAGGAGGATATTGAAAGCTAAAATTTACTGACCAAAATTTTCCTATAGTCCTAGGTAGCACAATGGTCCCACTCTAATAAATATTGCTGCTTAACAGGAATTGGTTCTTGTGTCCAAGGAGGGGGGAGTATAGGGTGCCTAGTTATACAAATTAATTACAACTTCATTTTGCATGTTCTTCTGTCTAAGTAGTGGGAGGTGTCCCACTGTACTCTTTCCTGTGCTGTCTTCGGACTCATGGAAAGGTCACAAAGGCAAAACTAGTCACAAAAAGTCCATTGGGGCTGGTTCTATCCGCAGTTTAAACTGGCAGTCTGGTTGTAGCAAGTTATTTTCTATTCACAGGATAAGGAATAATGTTGATGATTATGACTTACAGCTAAGGAAAACCCAAAAGTCTGTATCTCAGATAACTTGAATATTATATAAGACCAATTAAAAAATGATTTTTACTATGTAGAGTATATGCACTATTACTTTGACAGGGCTCCTTTTGCATGAATTACTGCATCAACGTGGCATGGCATGGAGGCGATAAGCCTGTGGCACTTCTGAGGTGTTATGGAAGCCCAGGTTTCCATGATAATGGCCTTCAGCTTGTTTGTTGGGTCTGGTGTCTCTCAACTTCCTCTTGACATCCTGCTACCAGACAAAGAATGCTACAGTTGTCCATGTCCTGGATACGTCTGTGAGTGAGTGATGACTCTTGGAGCACTGACTTCAACTGCAGTACGCTCCTTGTGAATCTCCCCCAAATTCTTGAATAGCCTTTTTTTTTACAATCCTTTCAAGGCTGTGGTTATCCCTGTTGCTTGAGCACCTTTTTCTACGAGATATCTTATTTAACAGTGACCTTTTGTTGCTTACCCAGCTTGTGGAGGATGTCAATGACTGTCTTCTGGACAACTCTCAAGTTAGCAGTCTTCCCCATGATTGTGTAGCCTACTGAACCAGAATGAGGGACCATTTAAGGGCTTAAGATCCCTTTGCAGGTATTTTGTGATGATTAGCTGATTAGAGTGTGACACCATGAGTCTACAATATTGAACTTTTTCACCATATTAACATTTTCTGACATACTGACTTTTGGGTTTTCATTAGTTGTAAGCCATAATCATTAACATTAAAAGTAATAAACAATGGAAATAGATCAGTCTGTATGTAATGAATATATAAAATGTATGCGGTTTACTTTTTTAATTGAATTACTGAATTAAATTAACCTTGAATATTCTAATTTATTGAGATGTACCTGCACAAGTAAAAAGATACTTACCAATGACCCCCTTCATCCCATTAGGCTTCATTCACATCACCGTTCAGCCTTTCCGTTTTCCTGCTCCATTAAGGAGCAGGAGAACGGAAAGGGCGGATTCTGCACATAACAGCCCTGAGCCGAACGGAGCCTAAAGACCCCATAGACTATAATGGGGTCCGTTAGGTGTCCGCTCAGAAAATGATTTTGAAGCGGAGACAAAAGTTGTGCATGCAGAACTTTTGTCTCCGCTCCAAAATCATCTTCTGAGCGGACACCTAACGGACCCCATTATAGTCTATGGGGTCTTCAGGCTCCGTTCGGCTCAGGGCTGTTATGTGCCAAATCCGTCCTTTCCGTTCTCCTGCTCCTAAACGGAGCAGGAGAATGGAAAGGCTGAACGGTGATGTGAATGAAGCATTAGAAGTATATTTAACAGTAAATAAAAGGGCTGCACAATGTTAACACACTCCTTTCCTTAGATTTTCTGATTTTTAATGTCCTAAAGAAAAATGATCTCACAGTGTGGAAGTCAAATGACTTCTCTAGGGAAAAATCAGCATTGATATTCTACGATGGAGCATGCTATGATTTTTACACCCCTACCTACATACAATCAAGGTGTCTGGGGTACTTCACCTCATATTCATGTATCATATACCAATTATTTATTTAAACCACAATCACAAACAAATGTTGATACTTCTTTTTAATTAATATTTGGGTAATATACACGCAACCTCTGTAACTCAAAACTCACATAAATTACCTTCCCAGCCCCTGCCTTCTCTAATGTCTACAATAAATATACTTATAGACAGATTATTTGCATTACAGATCTCACATATCAGATAGGAAAGTAGTAGACACAAAGCAATTAATATGAGGATCTTTGTTCTCATAGCGACTATGTGTTTTGCCCAAAAAACACATTCTGCTGTAATATACATTTTCGAAAACGAATATTAATTTACATACCAAATTTTGAAGTAAGATACCAGTCATCCTTTGGTACCATTAAGTATTGAAAAGAAAAAAAACAACAGCTTTAGGCAAATGTATAAAAAATGAACCCTTCCAGGGAATCAGCTCATAATTTTGAACCTACTGAGATAATAAGGAGTGGACAGTCACTTACATTGTTAGTTTTTTTTCCCTCTCATATGTTACTTACTATACTCTTCATGTAACTATGATCTGGGGTTGTACTAGGTCAATGGTAAATCCATCCAAGACTGAAACAGTGGGGACTCGTGTGTGAATTCTGTGATGTCTAAGAAGATCTGATCTCTGGATAAAACCTTTTCCACATTCTGAACATGAAAATGGCCTCTCTCCTGTGTGAGTTTTCATGTGCATTGTGAGTGGAGATTTACGTGTAAAACATTTCCCACATTCAGAACATGAAAATGGCTTCATGCCTGTGTGAATTTTCTGATGTGTGACAAGACTGGATTTCATGTTAAAACATTTCCCACATTCTGAACATGAGAACAACTGCTCATCGCGGTCATTTCTCTGAAGAACTTCAGAGGTACCACCATTTTCAGTTTCTGATGGTTTTCTCTCTGGGTGAATTTTCTGATGTCTGACAAGATCCCATTTCTGAATAAAAAATTTACCGCATACTAAACATAAAAATGGCTTCTCCCCTGTGTGACTCCTCTGGTGTATCTCCAGCTGACATTTACGTGTAAATGATTTCCAACATTCTGAACATGAAAATGGTTTCTCACCAGTGTGAGTTGTGTGATGTTGAACAAGAGTTTTTTTCTGGGTAAAGCTTTTCCCACATTCTGCACATGAGAATGGCTTCTCCCCTGTGTGAATTCTCTGATGTCGCTCAAGATGGTCTTTCTGCATAAAACATTTCCCACATTCTGAACATAAAAACGGCTTCTCGCCAGTATGAATTTTCTGATGTTTGACGAGATATGCTTTCTGGGTGAACCGCTTCCCACATTCTGAACATGGAAAGGGCCTATATTCTTTGTCAAATGCATGATGTGTCTCAGGAAGAATACATGTACCTTTCTCACATTCTAAACATGAAAACAATTTCCCCCTTGTGTGAATATTCTGATGTTTATCGAGACCTGATTTCTGGAAAAAACATTTCCCACATTCAGAGCACTGAAATGGCCTCTCCCCTGTGTGAGTCCGATGATGTTTATCAAGACCTGATTTCTTTGAAAACCGCTTCCCACATTCCAAACATGGATACGGCCTTTCTCCTGTGTGAGTTCTCTGATGGACAACAAGAATTGACTTCTTAGCAAAACATTTCCCACATTCCAAACAATGGAACGGTTTCTCCCCTGTGTGAGTCTGATAATGTTTTTCAAGTCCTGACTTTTTTGAAAAGGACTTCCCACATTCCAAACATGGATACAGCTTTTTTCCTGTATGAGATCTCCCATGATCAACAAGAACTGATTTCTTAAAAAAGCATTTCCCACATTCTAAGCACAAATATGGTTTCTCCCCTGTGTGAATGCCTTGATGATTAACAAGAACAGATTTCTTTGCTGAAGATTCCCCACATTCTGAACAAGAGTATGGTTTCTCTCTCATGTGAAATTTCCGATGTTCTAACAGGTAGGATTTATAAGTAAAAGATTTATCACATTTGCCACATGTAAACGGCCTTTCACAAGTGTGAATTCTCTGATGTCTGTAAAGAATGGCCCTCTGCGTAAAACATTTTCCACATGTGGAGCAAGAAAACAGCGTTTCTCCAGTGTGATATACTTGATGCTCTACAAGATGTGCCTTCTGAGTATAAGATTTGCCACACTTATTACACGCAAAAGGTCTCTGTCCCGTGTGTGTCATCTCATGTCTAAAAAGATTGGACTTACGTGTAAAACATTTCCCACATTCAGAACATGAAAACAGTTTATCATCTTTATGTTGAGCACTTTGTGTAACATTAGTTGAATTATCAGATGAAGGTTCCTCTTGAAAGCAGGGCTCAGAGAATTGATGTGTATGTAGAAGTCCTGGGGATACATTTAGGGCACTGGAAGTTTCTCCTGGAAAATCTTGTATCATATATTCAATTTTTCCATCTGGAGATGAAAGTTGATGTCCCTCTGGTAACAAATTGTGGTCAGCTGTTGGGAAATAGGATATTTTTTAACTTTTTATTAGACATACAGTATATGTGTTACTCACATGATAAATGACCTGTAACTCCAGTGGTCAACACTGGTCTCTACTGATTTTCCTGCAGCAATAAAGTGCCAAATAGTCATGTGACTGCTGTAGCCAATCACTGGTCATGGTGGTCTTTTGGCGTATATGTCTGCATCAATGCTGAGGACAGTGATTGGCTGCAGTGATCACAGGGGTGTAAAGTATATGACTTCTGCAAGAAACTCAACTGTCACAGACAGACCTTCATTAAGGGACATAGGGATTTTAGAAATGTATCAAAAGTGGTGCAAAGGAAAACTGGCTTAGTTACCCATAGCAACCAATCAGATTGATCTTTTCATTTACAAAAGTAGTTCTGAAAAATGAAAAGTGGAATCTTATTGGTTGCTATAGGAAACTTAGACAGTTTTCCTTTGCATTACTTTCTATCTCTTTAAAATATGTGACTGTAAAAAACCCAACTCGTATATTATTGTGCTTCACTAGATATATAAACCCTGATAATAAATCCCAACGTTTCCCTATGACAAATGTCATAGTTTATCAGGGTACATATAGCCAAAATATATCCTCAGCGGTTGAATATCATCTATAAATCAAACACCAATGAAAAGTGCACAAGTTATATGGTGATGCTACTAGAAGTTATACTAGATGGTGCATCACACACAAATAGATGCAACACTGGATGTTATACTAGTTACATAGCGGGTACATACATGGGTGCAATGCTCATCCTTGGAAAAAATATACTGAACTCAATATATATCCAAAACTGACATGGGACATGTCATACTGATACACTGCATATCTCACCAAACATGCCCTGAATGCTGTTAGGACATGCAGACAGTAATTTTTATACACAGGGACAGAGCCTTCTGCTGTGTTTCCATAGGCTTTCAGCGCCGATTGTTAGTAGCTCCCTCCCTGCTTGCTAACTAACCAGGGACACGATAAGCATATAGGGGGAGTGGGGCTGTGAGCAGATGAAATAAGCAGGAACACTTATGAAGGTTAGTAAAACACTCAGTAAAATATTGTGGAGGCAGGGAGAGAAGAGGCAGGCTGACAGCATCTTCAGAGTAAAGCTGAAAAACTGATTTTCTTTAGCAACTCTCATAGTGTTAAAGGGACCCTTAAGGGTACATACACATGGCAGCGTACTTTATGAAGATTTTCTTTATGGATTTTGCTGCATTTGCGCACCAAGATCTGCATGTGTTACTGACTGATTTTGTTGTGTATTCTGATGTGCTGTGGATTTCAAAAGCTACATTGCAAGTCGATTTTTGCAACAGGTAGATGCAAATTTGGCATTTAATTAGCTGGTACTGCTGAAAATATGCAAGTAATATGCACAGTTACGTGTAGCCTAGAAGGTAGTTGTTTTTTTTATATAAAATAACACAAATTATTGGATAGGGATCCTCTATATTGTGGGTCTTTTAGGCCCATTGCCGTATAAAAAGTAGTATAAAATTCTGACAAGGGTCTTCACCACTAGATTGAACTCAATGCCTCATTTGCATAAAAATACTAAACAAAAAAAACAAGTATCGTTTTAGTCAGCTGGAGCAATCCTACCTGGCTATATGCCTTGTTCAATAGGATGGATCCTGGTGACAGAGCCACTTAAAAACACAGGGTCCCAAATGACTAATAGCGGCACTTTATACACATTTTCTACAGATAAGCTCACTCTTACTCCATTGAAAGTCAACTCTAATTTGTCAATAGAGGATTTACTAAAGTCACATCTTAAAATTTCACCTTCGATAAACAATAGGCTCACTCAGTTACATATTATCCATCAGACATATCTTACTCCAGTCTGACTGTACTAAATGGGTAGAGTAGCTTCTACTGCGCCCTAGATGTCAGGAGCTAAATGCCGCCTTCTGGCAGATGATTTGGTCTTGCGCTCCATTCGAAAATCACGGAAAATGGTGCACTATAATGGTAAATGCAATTGACAATATATGGCTAAACCCTCATGCTGATATTAAAATGAGATATTTCGTAAATATATTCTTATATCAAGAACATACTGGAGCCTGTGCACCCCGTCAAGGTCTCTCAATGTGCCGCAGGACCTAACACTTACCTACCTATGCCGTATGGACAGTTTATGATAGGTGCATAAAGTCCGACAAACAGCCAGCAGCTCCCAGTTACCTCCAGCATGAAATCACACATACAATGGGAGGAGAGTGTGAGTCCCACCTATAACGGGCTCATGTGATGCAGGATGCCTGGGTGCACCTGAATGTTACCCATAGATAAAAATCAAGGCACATTTAAACCTGAGATTGCCTCACCTCCAGGCATACATATACAAACAAAATCACAGAATAAATTGGTCTAAATGGCAAAAGATGCTTGAGACCCCAAATGCTGTTGCGCATTTCTACCCGGGGAAGCAAACCCTTCCCATGTAATCCGTTGCTAACAGCAAAATGCATACAATGGAGAATGCTGGCAGCGGACCACATGTACCACAAAAACATCCTACACAGGTCTTAAAAGCAGAAAATGCTCAAAACCCCATATGCTGTGGCGCATTTCTAACAAGGGGAGCAAATCCTGCACATGTGATCCGTTGCGCTCCTCTTGCCTAAATTTGAACCCTTGTCATGAATTTTCTGGATGAAGAGGAATCATTAAATGCTAATTTTTCTCCAATAATCCTTATTCTTAGCCCGTAAGTATATTGCCCTCAGATGGTCTAGTGCTAATATTTCTACTGTTAATACGTGGAGATTAAAAATTAACCAAATACTACCTTATGCGGCCCTGGTGTTCAAGAATCGTAAATCTCCACCAAGACTATGGTGAATTTCACCATTAACTGCCGCACCTGATGGGTTAATTAACGCGGTTCGGCTGATTGCATGCCCTGTTATTGAGGCTGGGTGCCGGGTCTTTGATAACGCTGCTGACACCGTCTGCCTATACTTCAATTAATCTGTTAATTACATTCATTGGTGGTGCAGTGCGCCGCCACCCCCCACCCCCCCAGTATTATAAATCATAACCATTGGTGGCGCACTGCACCCTTTCCCCCCAACCCTCCCCTCAGTATTAGAATCATTGGTGGTGCAGCCCCTCCCCCTTCATTGTTATAGTCATTGGTGGCAGTGGCTCCTCTCCTCTTTATTGGTGGTTCAGTGGCAGCTTCCGATCGGAGCCCCAGCAGTGTAATTGCGGGGCTCCGATCGGTTACCATGGCAGCCAGGACGCTACTGAAGCCTTGGCTGCCATGGTAAGCTCCCTGCTGCTGTGTGCACATAGATCTCTATTAGGATAAATAGGACAAGGGTTCTAGCCCCTAAGATGGCTAATAGTAAAAAAAAAAGTAAAAAAAAAAAAAAAGGCCAAAATACTAAAAGTTTAAATCGCCCCCTTTGCCAATGTTACATATAACATTTATAAACAGTTAAAAAAAATTACAATATTATATAACATTATAATATATAAGAATATTAAAATATATTACATATCGCCACGCCTGAAAAAGTGTGAACAATTAAAGTATAAAAAAATATATCCTATGCGGTGAACGCCGTAACAGAAAAAAAAAATCAAAACCACGCGTTTTGCCATTTTTAGTCACCTTGTCCCCCTAAAAAATAGGATAGGACTGTTCTATTATGGACCGGACGTTCCATAAAATGCGGAATGCACGCAGCTTTTTTGGCGTTTTATTTTTGTTGCGTGGTATCGAATGGTATTGAGTATCGCAATACTTTTTTGTGACATCCATAGCACCTCGCTCTTTAACAGTGACTTCCACAGGACTACGCTAACTTAACACCTTTAACAGTGAAGAAAAATGGCTGAGTTGTTATGGAAACCTGTTGTAACTGTGTGTGTCAAGACTGAAGGACCTGAGAGAGAGATTACTCACCAGTGCCAATGTCTGTAGAAAATTCCTCCTCCATGGACTGCTGATCACTGTTGATATACATCTCCTCTTCTCTCTCTATAATTTCAACTTTAAGATCAATATCTTCACCCTTCCACAAGAAGCAAAAAAAATAATGTCAAAGTTGGGGAAGTTTGGCAGAAGTTACAATTGAAGTTAAACCAGAAGTTAAAGCACCAGGAATAAAAAATTTTAACAACCACCCAAACCAAAATTCTTTACATTAATCAGCTATATAACTATTTAAATGGAAATAATAAAATAATGTTGAAAATAATGAACTGAAACTTAGCTCCAAAGAGCTTCTCTACAACTCATATAAAGAATATGATGATGGCTCAACTATCTACCTGATAATCCTGTGGGACACTATGATTGTGCTCAAAACGATCCGGGGAATTTAGCCGACTGGGATATATCTCTGGCAGATTCTCTTTACTGGATCCATCTGCAGGAAAAACACAGACTGAATAAATCCTATGTGATCAGATGATGGAGGCATCTGGATGATCACTCTTTTTATTATAATAAAATTCTCATCTTACCTGGTGGCATGGAAGGTTGGTGGTCCTCCATCATGATATTGTTGTAAAGATCCTTATGTCCTTCTAAATACTCCCACTCTTCCATGGATAAATGGACAGCAACATCCTTGCACCTTACCAGAACCTGACACACACAATGATAGTCATCATCTAGTCTTATTTTTTCTTGGTATCACTGTATAATGTCCCAGCCTTCATGGCAGCGCTCACCTCTCCAGTCAGCAGCTCAACAATCTTGTTGATGAGTTCTAAGATCTTCGGCTCATTGGTTCTCTCATGTAGGAGTGAGTGAGACGAGTCCGTAGATGCTTTCTTCACTACTGTAAAATTCTGTGTATGACGAGATGATCACAACCATCATCATATATAATCCCAGAATCCCTCATGTCTGCAATAATGTTCATGTGTTATTAAAGAGGATTTTCAGCCAAAACACAATAACTGACTATATACTGTACTACTATTGAATATGAGGTTAGCATGATGGACAAAGTTTACAAATCATTTATGGATTCATATGAGAGTCTTTGACTGGTGATTTTATTTTATTGCATTCTCTCCTGGTTTTGGTGGGGGAAACTGCAACAAAAACTGCATGCAAGAAAACAGCCAAACCTGGGTCATGTTATATAATTCAAAGTAGTCCCTCACCTCTCGGGTAAGCAGGTAGATGATCTCCAAGGAAAGATTTAGCACTCTTTCTGTCATCAGCTCCTTGTACCTCTCCATTTTTGAATGGTCCGTATGGAAGTATGCTATCTTGTGGAGGACACTATGAGGAAAATTCAACTCCGAGGATTTTGAATAGTAAGAACCTGAATGTAATAAACATATACAAATATAGCAATACACTAAAAGGAATGTGCAGTCGTGTTATGAGCTCTGCTTATATTTAGGTAAAACCATGGAATGAGAATATGAGTCACACTAGAGAAATTTAGATGATTAGGCAAGTTTTTACATTCAGAGCTTTATCTAGAGCAGTCAGAATTTAGGAATTTAGGATGCGCTAGTATTGGTCACATAACATTTCACTGGCACCACAACATCTTCCTCTCAACCACCCTGGGTGTGAGTCAACATTAGTCATTAGTTACAGGATATCAAATGCACATAGCTAATTGCAACAATTAATGCACATAGCATACATGTTTCTGTATAAACTTCACCGCTGCTTCAAAACTGGTCCATTACTGATACTCGAATTTGTATAAGATGTCCCTACAACCACTACTCATTGTACTACCAAAACATTAGCTCACACATAGGATGTGACCACTCACAAAACTGGTAAAAATGTGTGTGCATGTGTTCTGTGTGGATATTTCTGTCTATGTATGACTCTGAAGGTATAAAATGCACTCTGCTGGCTAGAAAGCAGTCCTAAGGACAATTGTCATACAAAGGTCATATTACCTCCTATCGGTTTGCTATTAGAAACACATATAAAGTGGAAAACATTCCTCAACCTTCTAGTGTTCTGCTCTGTTTGGGACCAGTTTTACAGTTCCATAAGCCAGAATGGTTATCTCTATCATAAGAGATCACAAAGCTTAATCTAGAGCTTTAGTTTGAACCCATCAAGTAGATATACTGATCATCCGTAACATGAAAACCAAGTAATGTCGTTTGGGTTCTCTGTGCGCTGCCAAAGAGGCCCTGACTCATTGAGGCATGTATGGACTCAGCAAGATCTCTGAAGGTGTCCTATGATATTTGTCACCAAGACCAAACAGCAGATTAATTAAGTCTTATAAAATGCAAAGTGGAGCCTTAATGGATTGGACTTGTTTATCTGCCACATTCCACAGATGGACTGAGATCTGCAAAATTTAGAGTCAACACCTTGGACTCTTTGTCATGTTCCTCAAACTATTCCTGAACTATTATTGCATGTTCACTCCCCGCCTAATATATCCCAGCTCTTGACAGGTTCTATAGTCACAACATGTCATTGCTATTCATTTTATGGCTCATCTGTATATTTACTTTCATAGGTATGGCGCACACTAAAACTATATATTTAACTTGATTTTTAACTATATTTCTAAATCCACAAGGACCAATTATATACAATATTAATTCAGGCTGTGTAACGATTAATAATAACAATTTTAAAGGGTTTCTCTGACTTTAGCAAGTGGCATTTATCATGTAGAGATAAAAGCCACTTAGGGTACAAGCCACATAGTGTGCAAGCACAGCCACCACTGCTGGACAGGGCCGGCGCTACCATAGAGGCAAGGGGGGCAATTGCCCCCGGGCCCCCGAGTCCTTAGGGGCCCCCGGCACCGGCCCGCCCCGGCCGCCGCAAACTAACACTAACGCAGCGTTAGTAACGCTTACTATTTATTTACACATAATGTGAGTGTCACACATTACACTTAGCTGTCGGCAGGCTTTGCGCAGCGCAGGCAGCAGCAGTCTGCAGACTCAGAGACTGTGAAGGGCCCGCCTCCCGGCCTGAACGAGTGAGAAGGGGGCGGGGCCTGCGGCTGCTCTGAGCTCCGCTGCGTGCGCAGGCTCACAGCTGCCGCACAGGCACGTCTTCACATGACGTTGCCACTGAGCTGGGAAGCTCCGCCCCAGAGACTCGGAGAGCAGAAGGAGCGACGGACGGCGACTAGTGAAGAAGGCCTGCCACAACAACACAAGTCACCGACACCGATGCCTGCTGTCCCTCCCTCAGTGACAGTCCGTCTCCCAGTCCCAGAACTTCAGAAGAGAAGAACTTAAAGTAACATTATACCGGTATTTATAATTTGTATAACAATTATAATAGCTTATAGCTGGATTAGATGGAGTAGGAGAAACCCCCCCGGGGGTGGGGGGGGGGGGTTGGTGGCTTTGGGGGGGATGTGCTGCTGCCACCATGTGGCACTGGCCCATGGAGGGGAGAAATATGCCATTGGGGGGTGGGGGGCCCCAGAAGAAGAGATGGGGAGGGGATGGAGGGAGGGGAGAAATGTGCCATGAGGGCCATGGGGGGGGGGGGGAGGGGAGATGTGCTGCTGCCATGTGGCACTGGCCGTTAAAGTCAGCAAGTGTCATGTGGGGGGGGGGCCTCTTATTGTTTTTCGCCCCGGGGCCCCATTTCACCTAGAACCGGCCCTGCTGCTGGATTGCAGGGTGGTCGTAACCATGGAAATAAGAAGTGTATAATGTGATGGAAATATTAATCAAGCCAGCAAAGGAGGCAATAGTAACATAGTTTATAAGACTGAAAAAAGACATCTGTCCATCCAGTTCAGCCTGTTATCCTGCAAGTTGATCCAGAGGAAGGAAAAAAGACCCCTGTGAGGTAGAAGTTTGCCATCTGGTCCTGGCGATTTGTCTATTTCAATCTTTTTAAAACGCCGCTGTACTTCTTCCTGAGTCAGACAGGTCATTTTTAAGGGGGAAATTTACTTTTACATTCTGCATTTTATCTGACAGTTTATTTTCCTTAGTAAATACAGTGGAGAAAAAAATATTTAATAGCTTTGCTTTCTCCTCATCCCTCTGTGCAACTCTCCCCTCATTACTCTGTAAAGAGCCGACACCTTCAGATTTATACTTTATACCTTTTATATAATTGAAGAACATTTTAGGGTTAGTTTTGCTCTCTGACAATTAATCTCTCGGTCTCTAGTTTTGCTGCTTTTATTTGTTTTTTACATATTTAATTTTTTTCCTTATAGTTTTTTAGTGCTTCCTCGCTACCCTCCTGTTTTAGTGATTTAAATGATTTTTTTTGTCATTTATTGCTTCCTTTACTGTTCTATTTATCCACATTTACAGTTCCTTAACCTTTTATTCCCATAAGGTATGTACCTCTCACAATGAGATTTTAGGATGCTTTTAAAATTATCCCATTTTGTGGCTGTATTTTTATTTTTGAGGACTTTGTCCCAGTTAGTTAGGCCTATGGCCTGCTTTTTTGAAGTCTGGTATTTTTTTTCCTCCTTGAAGAAACACTCTTTTGAATGACAATTACTAGAAATTATGCCCATTACAATCACCGGCGCTAGAACATTAGTGCTGGCACTGTTACGGGGGGGATCTGTGGATGGCACAGTTATTGGGGGGGATCTGTGGCTGGCACACTGTTATGGGGGATCTGTGGCTGACACTGTTATGGGGGTGGTCTGTGGCTGACACTGTTATGGGGGTGGTCTGTGGCTGACACTGTTATGGGGGTGGTCTGTGGCTGACACTGTTATGGGGGTGGTCTGTGGCTGACACTGTTATGGGGGTGGTCTGTGGCTGACACTGTTATGGGGGTGGTCTGTGGCTGACACTGTTATGGGGGTGGTCTGTGGCTGACACTGTTATGGGGGTGGTCTGTGGCTGACACTGTTATGGGGGTGGTCTGTGGCTGACACTGTTATGGGGGTGGTCTGTGGCTGACACTGTTATGGGGGTGGTCTGTGGCTGACACTGTTATGGGGTGGTCTGTGGCTGACACTGTTATGGGGGGTCTGTGGCTGACACTGTTATGGGGGGGGTCTGTGGCTGACACCTATGGGGGTCTGTGGCTGACACTTATGGGGGTCTGTGGCTGACACTTATGGGGGTCTGTGGCCGACACTTATGGGAGTCTGTGGCTGACAATGTTATGGAGGTCTGTGGCTGACACTGTTATGGGGGTATCTGTGGATGACACATAGCATCTTATGCTATGTGTCATCCACAGATCCCCCCATAACAGTGTTGCTGTATAGTGTGATAGTAATGGCAGCGGGGCTCACTTACTACATGGTGAAGCAGGAGGCCAGGCGGGCGGTCACTGGCAGAGTAACTCACTAAGTGACCCCCCTGCTCGGCCCACTTCATGAATGAAGAAGGCAGCGCAGGCGCATGCCGTAGTGAGTTACTCTGTCAGTGACCGCCCGGCCAGCCTCCTGCCTCACCATGTAGTGTCCGTGGAGTGTGTGCCAATTGGTCAGTGCGCGGCGCATGCGCACTTGAGTATTCGGCACACACGCACGGACGCCACTCACACACGGCTTTTATTAGTATAGATGGTCACTATTTCCCAGGTATCCCCCAACCTGCACATCTGTTGTTCTGTCAGGTCTATTGGTTAATACTAAGTCTAGCCGTCCCTCTAGTTGGGTCCTGAACCAGTTGGGAAAGGTAATTGTCTTTGGCTATTGCCAAGAACCTGTTTCCTTTTTGGGATGTACAGCTTTCAGTTTCCCAGTCTATATCTGGGTAGTTGAAGTCCCCCATAATAACGACTTTATTATAATCTGCCGCCTCGTCTATCTCGTTTAGTAGTAGATTTTCTGTGGACTCTGGTATATTAGGTGGTTTATAATAAACTCCTATTAGTATTTTGTTATTGTTTTTGGCTCCATGTATCTCTACCCACAGTGACTCCACATGTTCATGTCCCTCACATATATCTTCTCGGACTGTGGGCTTTAGACAGGACTTTACATAAAGGCAGACCCCTCCTCCTCTCCGGTTTTGGCGATCCTTTCTAAACAGACTGTAACCCTGTACATTAACTGCCCAGTCATAGCTATTGTCCAGCCATGTCTCAGTTATTTCCACTATGTCATAGTCCTCCTCACACATCACTAATTCCAGTTCACCAGTCTTGTTAGTCAGGCTTCTGGCATTAGTATACATACAATTAAGAGGTTTATGTATATTTTTTACCCTACACCTTTCCTTCTGAACTGTTCTAGTTCCTCCTTCCATTCCTCCCCCAGTCACACTACCTCGCCCCCGGTCTCTAGCTGCACTATCTTCCCATCCTATAACATAATTAGCCTCCCCCAAGTCGCTAGTTTAAACACTCCTCCAACCTTCTAGACATCATCTCCCCCAACACAGCTGCCATTTCCCCATTGAGGTGCAGCCCATCCCTACGATAGAGCCTGTAGCCGACAGAGAAGTCGGCCCAGTTCTCCAGGAACCGGACAATCACAATACATTAGTAAGTGTACTTTCACACTAGCGTTGTTAGAATCCGTCAGGCAGTTCTGTTGCCGGAACTGCCTGCCGGATCCGGAAATCCGTATGCAAACGGATATCTTTGTTTCCGGATCCGTTAGATTTATTTATTGAAATACCGGATCTGTCTTTCCGGTATCATCTGGAATAACGGATCCGGTATTTAATTATTTCAAAGCTAGAAAGAACTGTGCATTTTTAAGCCGACTCGAACCCACAACCTTTGAATCACTACAACTTATTCTAGAAGTCCAATGTGCTATCCATTGTGGTGTTAACTGGCTCTGTGGCACAATGGATAGCACATTGGACTTCTAGAATAAGTTGTAGTGATTCAAAGGTTGTGGGTTCGAGTCCCACCAGAATCGGCTTAAAAAGAACTGTGCATGCGCAGACTGAAAAACCTGATCCGGCGATGTGGCAACTTCAGGAACATTTGGTACCGGATCTGGCATTAATACATTTCAATGGAAATTAATGCCGGATCCGGCAAGTGAGGTAGTGTTCCGGAATTCTGCCTGGAAAAAATACCGCAGCAAGCTGCGGTATTTTGTCTGGTCAAATGCCGTACAATAGTACAATCCTGATGCATACTGAAGGGATTGCTTTCCATTCAGAATGCATTGGGACAAAACGGAAGCCTCATTTACACATCAGTGTTTCCCGGACGTGCGCTGTACGTGTTCTCAGTGGACAGCACATGTCCCGATTCATTTGAATTTGTGTATTCACCGGAAAAAAACTCTTCTGTTTTGTCCCGGTATTGAGACCCTTTACTGGATTACAATACCAGAAAAGAATAACGCTAGTGTGAAAGTAGTACCCCAAGTGTCTTGTATTAACTTTCTCTACATGATAAATGAGTCAGTCCCTTTAAAATTGCTAATGTTAATTGTTATAATTTATAGTTAAAAATACTGGGAAAGTAAGATGCCAAAAGAAAATAAAACTATAGCAGCTGACCCCATGATGTACAATAAATGGCGATGTTAGCTGTACTCGATTATTGAACGAATAAAGGAACAGTCTTATTTGAATTGCCTTGTCCTTACCTTGGTCCTTCTCCCTTAGCTCCAGCTGAATGTTATTCATGATTGGCCCTTTTGGAATCTAAATTGTTAATACTGAAATATTTATTCACCCTTGCATTAATAGCTATTGGATGCGTTGACTTTAGTTACCAGACTGCAGAGGGAGCATGACCAGACTGTATTAGCGATAAAAAAGTAGGTACACGTTGTGCTGCCAAGTACTACCAATACTCTGACCCTCAAACTTACAATGCATTTTTATAGAAGCAAGTGTCACACAAGTCCACGTGTCACATAGCACTGACAACCCACCAGGCATTACTCACCTATGCTGACACCTATGGAGGTTTCCTCTTTCTTACACTGCTGGTCAACCTTCACAGACATCAAATGTTCACCCTTAAACAAATTCAACAGACAGTTGGTCAGGGCATGCAACTGTTAATGTTTCTAAAAGACAAAAAGCAATGCCCATTCAAATCAAAAATGAATATATTTTAGCAATAACATACACACTTATTTTTTTTACTGTACACATCTTGTTTTGTGATTGCTTTTTAGGATTTATTGTACAGCCTTCACTGTACCGTATACTGGGCAGGTCAAAGTGGTTGGGGCATAAGGGTAATTACTGCGACTATCACTCAGGGAACAACAAACTTGGAGCCAGCATTGTGCAGCACAATGTTTTATGTCACCACATATGTCCAAATAAAGCTGGTTGACCTCTGAGATGTGATCACTGCCATTCATAACATGCTCCCACCGCTAAGACTGACAGGCCACACAGTGAAAACATATCCAAGCCTAGTGCTGAAGTTTCGCGGGAAGGCGTTCTGCACATGCGGAGTGAAGGAATGGAGACCTCTGGGCAATGATCATCCCTTTACTGTGCCCATGTCAAATGCGGTCCCGTAATACATCAGTGCCAGGCGTGAATATGTTGGCCTGTCAGTCTTAGTGGTGGGGACACGGCATGAAGGGCAGTAAGTGGAATCTCTGGAAGGAACATGGGGCAGTGGCACTGACCCCATTGCTCCCAGGGGCTACTTGCACAATTTTCTTAGCAATGTTGGCACCGAGGAAGATGGGACAAAGATTCTGGCGTTCAGCCAACCAGCACACATCTCAAAGATCAGCCATTTTTATTTGGGCATATGTGGTGACAGATGCCCCGACAATACTAACTGCAGTCATTAATAGTAGAATAGCATAAGGGATAGCTAAATTCTGCAAATTTTCTCTCCCTATACACTAGGGATATAAAAGGTATAAACCAGGTCCACACCACTTTTCTACATATAAGGTCTCTGGAAAGGTAAAGTTATAACTACCTGATGATTATGAAAGATTCTATTATTTTCCTCATGACATTCTTGGGAATACAGCCGACTGGGACATCTCTCCGATGAATTTCTGTTACTGGATCCATCTGTAGAAAACAGACAGTGGCTAAAAACAGGGCGAGTCAAAACTTACAGGAGAGCCTTTTATTTCAGAAGTAATGGGTGAGGGGGGGGGGGGTCTATCTTTTAGGCTATGTCCGGAACATGGTCGCCATATTGGATCAAGGTCAAATATTTCCAACGGGAAGGGGGTCATGTAGCATATTAAAGAAGACCAGAATCTTTTGTGGTTCAAAAGTTATTAACACAGAAAGATGCAACAACTACCGGGAATGTTACATGGGATGCACAGGTATTTGACTTGTTCAATGTGTTTTGGACATAGCCTTAAAGAAAGGCCCCCTCACCCATTACATGTTTTCCTTTCTGAAATAAAAGGGTGCCCTAAACTTTTGACTCACCCTGTACATTGTTTATATCTGAATAATCAGATGATGGAGGGAGATATCTAGACGATCCTCAAAACTGCTCCATTAATGAGAGGCTACTCTTACCCGGTGATGTGAAGGTCTTGTGGTTCTCCATCATGATGTCCTTGTAGTTACCCTTGTGTCCCTCTAAGTACTCCCACTCCTCCATAGAGAAATAGACAGTAACATCCTGACATCTTATAGGAACCTGACATACAATGATACAGTTATCATCAGTACACATTAGGGCAGATATACTAACCTTACAGGCGACAGCTGTCTAGATATGCATCAAACCATGGTGGCTCATGCTGTATGACACATTTGGTGCATGGCTAGACAATTTTGCCTGACATCTAATAATTATCTTCGTTAGAGACAGAATTTTACGCCAGAATTGTGAAGCAACTTTGGACCAAAATGTATACTGGGCCGTGCCACTTTGTCAGGCTAGGCGCAGAAAATTTATCTGAACCTAGATGAGCAATTTATGCCAAAATCTAGTTGTGCTCACATTAGTAAATGTGGGCCAGTATCCCCTGGTGTCACTGTAGAAGGTCATGTCAATGCTCACCTCTCCAGTCAGCAGCTCAATCATCTTGTTGGTCAGTTTTAGGATCTTCTGAGCATTGTTTCTATCATATATCAGTCTATGAGGTTGACGCATTCTGCTGGAGCTCTGGGTCCTCCTGCTCCATCCCCCTGACCTTCTGTGATGTCCGAGGGGGGTCACACACTTACTAGATGTTTTCACTAAGGTGTAATCCTGTGTTGAGAGAGACACCGATAGGATTATTTATATTCCTAGAGTCACAAGTCCAATCAAACTGTTGCTTTATTAATAAATATGGATGAGATGTCATGTGAAATAACTGCTACATTTGCTCACCTCTCCAGTCAGCAGGTTGATGATCTCCTGAGTGAGGTTAAATATACTGTAGAATATTCTGATTTGGCCAATTTCCATCCTGAGAGGCTCACCAATAGTGAGGATCAAGTCTTAAGGACAGAATATGAAACTTCAACATGGATGCTTAGCTGCAAAAAAAAAGAAAAAAGAAAATGAAGAACTGCATATTTAATGTTTCTACTCATTCGACATGTTATTTTCCCACTTTATGGTTTGGCCACACGTGTTAAGCCCACTGCAGATTACCCACAGTGGATCTGCTGGTATTCTTCTGCAGAAAGATCTGCACTGAGCTACTGTGGATACACTGTGGGTTACCCACAGATTTCACCTTCTGTATTGCAAAGGGTAAATCTGCTGCAAATTTCAAGTAGAATAAAGTTGAACTTAACCTCTTCCCGACACGACGTACCGGTATGGACGGCATGTTGTCCAGGTATTTATGGACCGCTGTATGGAAGGGGTTAACAGGGAGGGAGCTCCCTCCCTCTCCCATCAGGGGCTGCTATGCCCTTGCAGCCCCCGATTTTTGAAAGGATCACAGAGGAAGGGGGCCTCCCTCCCTCCCCACACCCACTGCTCTGTTCTGGCAGTGGGTGATGGTCACCATGGCAACAGGACGCCTTCACAGGTGTCCTGCTTGCCATGGTAATGGCAAGTCTGATCTGACTTCTGCTAAAGGCAGAAGTCTGATCAGACTTTGTAAAGTAAAAAATACAGTACAGTCAGGGCCGGTGCAAGGATTTTTGCTGCCCTAGGCAGGATAAAAATTGCCGCCCCCCCCCCTTATCAGATGATCTGCCCATATCATGACATCACATATGTTCCACCCCCTTCTCAGCATTTAAATTAAAAGAGAGTTATATGTTGCAATAAAGCCCCCTATTAAGAATGGTGGAGAATAACTACCATAACTTCAGCCATAGCTAAAGAAACAAGCCTGTGTATTAGATTGTTCGCTTACTCGTAAATCGCACGATTTACGCCGTGTGCTTCGTGCCACCGCTACAGTACTGTAATACAATAGTATAGATCATACCAGTGTATTACAGTACTGTAGCGGAAGCACGAAGCGCACGGCGTCACAGCAACCAATGACGCTGTGCGCTCCTGCTCTCTGCAGAATTCCAGGCCGGGATACCACTGACTGCTCATGGCCGTGTGAATCTGCGGCCTAACCCTCAGTATGCCCTGACAGCAACAGATTATAAGAGAATGCTAAGGATTGTAGTATCACAGGGATATAGTCTGCCCAGTGGCCCAAAATGGCCAGAATGACCTCATATAAGATCTGTGACTGCTCCATCTACCATGTGCTCCTATATCCCTGTGATACTACAATCCTCAGCATTCTCTTATAATCTGTTGCTGAGCCTGTCAGGGCATGTTGAGGGTTATAGCTTTGCAACTCTTTAGGTCCTGGCTAGGCAGCTAGGCCTAGACTATATGCCTGCAACTTATATTGATGTATGTTGATGTATAATGATCCATCAGACAGACTCTAGTTGAACAACTAAGTAGTTCCAATCCTACCAGCTGTCCTTGTCTTGTCCTGAGTTGCTGCTGGGCGGCTACTAGCTTCTACTTCATCTCTCTCTGGCTGACTGCTGGTGAGTGTCAGAGAGTGAGATCGCATCGCCTCAGGCGCTCTAGGCTAGCTGCCTCTGCTCTTTCCGGTTCCCGCCGCTGTGCAGTCACGCCTCCAGGCCCCAGCCGCCCTGAGCCCAGCCCATCATGTGACCGTCCGGGTCCGGCCGTGTTGCTGGGTCAGTGAGCGGCCGCCGGCCGACACACGCGCACACACGCAAATGCAGCAGCCGGCCACCAGGCGGGATTCTTAGAGCGCTCAGGCGACGCAGCATGAGAGCGGGGCGCCGCGCCGGCCACCAGTGTAAGTTCCCTTCCAACCAGGTTTGGGTTCCAGCGGCGCCCCCTGCTAAATTGCGCTCTAGGTCGCCTTACAGGTGGCGCAGGCCCTGAGTACAGTACACTATATAGTGTACTGTATTATACAGACATCAGACCCACTGGATCTTCAAGAACCAAGTGGGTCTGGGTAAAAAAAATGTAAAAAAAAAAAGTGAAAAAAGTAAAACACATTTATCACTGAATAAAAATTAAAACGTTACAAAAACGTTTTCATAAAATTACACATATTAGGTACTACCGCGTCCGTAATAACCTTCTCTATAAAAATATCACATGACCTAACCCCTCAGGTGAACACCATAAAAATAAAAAAAATGGTGTAAAAAAGCAATTTTTTGACACCTTACATCACAAAACGTGTAATACCAAACGATCAAAAAGGCATATGCCTCCCAAAATAGTACCAATCAAACCGCCATCTCATCCTGCAAACAATGAGCCCCTACATAGCACAATCGCCCAAAAAAATAAACATATATGTCTCTCATACTATGGAGACACTAAAACATGATTTTTTTTTTCTAAAATGCTGTTATTGTGTTAAACTAAAATAAATAAAAAAAAGTATACATATTAGGTATTGCCGCGTCCGTAAAAACCTGCTCTATAAAAATATCACATGATCTAACCCCACAGGTAAATAGCGTAAAAAAAAAAAAAAAAAACAGTGTGAAAAATATATATTTTTGTCACCTCAGATCACAAAAAGTGTAATAGCAAGTGACCAAAATGTCATATGCACCTCAAGATAGTGCCAATCAAACCGATATCTCATCCCGCAAAAAATTAGCCCCTACATAAGACAGTTGCAAAAAAAAAAATATGGCTTTCAAAATGTGGAGACACTAAAAAATCTTTTTTTTCAAAAATAATTGATTATGTAAAACTGAAAAAAAAAAAAAAAAGTAGTCATATTTGGTATTGTGGCGTCCGTAAACTACCTGCTCTACAGAAATAGCACACGATCTAACCTGTCAGATAAACGCTGTAAATAGCAAAAAATTAAGGCATATGGGGAATGTAAATTAATAACTTTTTTTGGCGGCATTAGGCCTCATGCACACGACCGTTGTTTGATTCAGTGTCCGTTGTGCTGTTTTTCGTGATTTTCTGCGGACCCATTAGTTTTCAATGGGTCCGTGGAAAACTCGGCAAATGCATCGTTTGTCCTCCGCGTCTGTGGTCCGTGATTCCAGTCCGTCAAAAAAATATAACCTGTCCTATTCTTGTCCGTGAAAAACGGTTCACGGACCCATTCAAGTCAATGGGACCGTGAAAAAATGCGGATGGCCATCCGTGTGTCATCCGCGTTCCGCGTCCGTTTTTTTTGCGGATCCCTTGGCAGGCACTTGGCAAAAATTGTCAGCCTGTCTTTTGGTAAAATCTTTTGGGTCATGTCCGCTAAAAAAAAAAACGGAAGACACAGGGAAACACAACGGAAGGCAAAAACGGACACGGATCACTGAACAATGGAACCCCTTTTTGCGGACAGCATAAAAAAACGGTCGTGTGCATGAGGCCTTACTAAGTATTATAGAAGCAGAGAAATTGAAACTTGGAAAATTGCTAATTTTTCCTAATAAATTTGGTATTTTTATATAAATATAAATGAATTTTTTTTACTCCATTTTACCAGTGACATGAAGTACAATATGTGACGAAAAAACTATCTCAGAATGGCCTGGATAAGTAAAAGCGTTTTAAAGTTATTCACACATAAAGTGGCACTAGTCAGATTTGCAAAATATGGCCTGGTCCTTAAGGTGAAAATGAGCCCAGTCCATAAGGGGTTAAAGGTGAATTATTAGAATGAAAAAAATAGAGGGCCTTGAATATAAGACCTTACCATTAACCATTCTTTCATGGCTTGAACTGGACACAGAATAGATGAAGTGAATACATTTAACCTTATCCAATTGCCAATTCCTGATTGGTCTGTTTTTGACTTTTTTATGAATAATTTGATGAAATTTGAATGGATCAACAAATCATTTATTAATAATGGTGCTTGTGAATTTTTATTCACAGCTTCAATTTCATTGATACGGAGTGCTCCAACAAAAACAAGTAAAAATAAGAAGATAACATATCGAAGGTAAGTAATCTAAAAATGTATTTAGCAGTTCTAATGAAATTGGCCTGGTTTTATTATTGTTAGGGTCCATTCACACGTCCGCAATTCCGTTCCGCATTTTGCAGAACGGAATTGCGGACCCATTAGTTTCAATGGGGACAGACGATGTCCCGGCCGGGTCCGCAATTGCAGATCCGCACTTCCGGGTCCGCAATCGCATTCCCAAAAAAAATAGAACATGTCCTATTCGTGTCCGCAGTTGCGGACAAGAAAAGGCATTTTCTATGAGAGTGCCGGCGATGTGCGGTCCGCAAATTGCGGAACGCACATCGCCGATGTCCGTGTTTTGCGGATCCGTGGATCCGCAAAACACACACGGACATGTGAATGGCCCTTACTATTACAACTTTTCATACCTTTAATTATCTGTTTGAGTAAAAATGAGATGTAATAGGTTCAGTGTTGTGAATTTTTTGAAAAAATGAAATACCAGGTAGGATTTTTTGTATGTATTCAGCTTTGCAGGCCTTCTTAAATAAGTCTGCAACGAATTGGATGTTGTGTACAATCTCGTTATCTAATACCTTTATATCGTCGGTGGAACAAAATTTCCTCCAATTGTTCCATGCAGCTGTATACGCAGCCCATGTATTACCCTCAGTTCACACTTGCGCGTTTTAAAGCGCGTTCAAACGCGCTGTAAAACGCTCGACAGGAGAAAACGCATGTTTCCCTATGGGTATGGTTCTCACCTGAGCGTTTTACAGCGCGTTTGAACGCGCTGTAAAACGCCCTACGCTCAAAGAAGTTCTTGAGCTTCTTTGGGGCGTTTTGTCGCGCGTTTGCACCCATAGACTTCAATGGGAACGCGCGTTTAACACGCGTTAAAGTGTAGATATGCCTTTTTCAATTGGTCTCCAGAGTCACGAGCGTATGACGCACGTTTCCTATTTGCAAAAATGCGCTGTAATACGCGCGTAAAATGCGCATCTCAGAAACGATCAGGTGTGAACCCAGGGTTAGGGGCTAAAGATTTACTGACTAAATCGTAGATTAAATCCAGATTTCCTTCCATAGCTGTTGAGGGCAAGGGATTCCTGTCGCCTCTGCGTCTGGTACCAGTTGCCTGAATAGTGCGAAGTTCTGCCAGGATAAATAATCAGCTAATTTATTGTTCTTACCTTCTATATATTTGGCTTTCAGCCAAATGATAATATTTAGGCAGGTTAAAGTAATATGTCTCAAAACGTTTATGACTGCTTGGGATTTTGTAGCTAAACAGTTTATGGCAAAAACAACTCCTTTGTTGTCCGAAAATAGTAAAATACATCTATTTCGGAATTCATCGTGCCAAATTGATAATGAAATCAAGATTGGAACGAGTTCTAAGAAAACTATTTTTTTAATAATTGTATGATCTAGCCAATTTTTTGGCCATCTTTCAGCTGACCATTGTTTTTTGTCAAATGCACCGTAACCCATCGTTGCAGCCGCATCTGTGCACTATTGCAGAGCATCTGAGTCTATAAATTCCTGCTGCCAAATTGTTCTACCATTAAAGTTGTCTAAAAAGCGTAGCCATATATTTATGTCGTCTTTTATCAGTTTTGACAAATTAATGTGGTCGAAAGGTGAGTTTTTTCCTCTAGAAGCTGCGTACATACGTTTTTGAAAAAAAATCTTCCCATTGGGATAAGTTTGGCTATGAAATTTAAAGAGCCCAGAGCCGATTGTAATCTTTTTAATGTAGTTTTATTTGACAATAGTAAATTCTTTAATATAATTCTAAATGAGACTATTTTTTCTTCTGGTATTTTAAATTCCATATTTACCATATCTATTGAGATACCTAAAAAAGTGATATTAGTGGGAAGAACTGTCTTTTCTTCTGCTAATGGTATATTGAAATAATCTGTAATATTTTTGAGTTTTTAGTAGGTTGTAACAATCGTCAGTTCCAGGTTTACCTATAAACAACAAATCGTCCAGGTAGTGGATTACAAAACCACCCCTTGAATGACTTTCTAACATCCATTGCAAAAAGCTGAAAAGTGCCTCAAAGTAAAAACAGGATAGTGAGAAGCACATTAGGAGTGCTTTGTTATACAGGTCCTTCTCAAAAAATTAGCATATTGTGATAAAGTTCATTATTTTCTGTAATTTACTGATAAACATTAGACTTTCATATATTTTAGATTCATTACACACAACTGAAGTAGTTCAAGCCTTTTATTGTTCTAATATTGATGATTTTGGCATACAGCTCATGAAAACCCAAAATTCCTATCTAAAAAAATTAGCATATTTCATCCAACCAATAAAAGAAAAGTGTTTTTAATACAAAAAAAGTCAACCTTCAAATAATTATGTTCAGTTATGCACTCAATACTTGGTCGGGAATCCTTTTGCAGAAATGACTGCTTCACTGCGGCGTGGCATGGAGGCAATCAGCCTGTGGCACTGCTGAGGTGTTATGGAGGCCCAGGATGCTTCGATAGCGGCCTTAAGCTCATCCAGAGTGTTGGGTCTTGTGTCTCTCACCTTTCTCTTCCCAATATCCCACAGATTCTCTATGGGGTTCAGGTCTGGAGAGTTGGCAGGCCAATTGAGCACAGTAATACCATGGTCAGTAAACCATTTACCAGTGGTTTTGGCACTGTGAGCAGGTGCCAGGTCGTGCTGAAAAATGAAATCTTCATCTCCATAAAGCTTTTCAGCAGATGGAAGCATGAAGTGTTCCAAAATCTCCTGATAGCTAGCTGCATTGACCCTGCCCTTGATAAAACACAGTGGACCAACACCAGCAGCTGACATGGCACCCCAGACCATCACTGACTGTGGGTACTTGACACTGGACTTCAGGCATTTTGGCATTTCCCTCTCCCCAGTCTTCCTCCAGACTCTGGCACCTTGATTTCCGAATGACATGCAAAATTTGCTTTCATCCAAAAAAAGTACTTTGGACCACTGAGCAACAGTCCAGTGCTGCTTCTCTGTAGCCCAGTTCAGGCGCTTTTGCCGCTGTTTCTGGTTCAAAAGTGGCTTGACCTGGGGAATGCGGCACCTGTAGCCCATTTCCTGCAGACACCTGTACACGGTGGCTCTGGATGTTTCTACTCCAGACTCAGTCCACTGCCTCCGCAGGTCCCCCAAGGTCTGGAATCGGTCCTTCTTCACAATCTTCCTCAGGGTCCGGTCACCTCTTCTCGTTGTGCAGCGTTTTCTGCCACACTTTTTCCTTCCCACAGACTTCCCACTGAGGTGCCTTGATACAGCACTCTGGGAACAGCCTATTCGTTCAGAAATTTCTTTCTGTGTCTTATCCTCTTGCTTGAGGGTGTCAATGATGGCCTTCTGTACAGCAGTCAGGTCGGCAGTCTTACCCATGATTGCGGTTTTGAGTAATGAACCGGGCTGGGAGTTTTTAAAAGCCTCAGGAATCTTTTGCAGATGTTTAGAGTTAATTAGTTGATTCAGATGATTAGGTTAATAGCTCGTTTAGAGAACCTTTTCATGATATGCTAATTTTTTGAGATAGGAATTTTGGGTTTTCATGAGCTGTATGCCAAAATCATGAATATTAAAACAATAAAAGGCTTGAACTACTTCAGTTGTGTGTAATGAATCTAAAATATATGAAAGTCTAATGTTTATCAGTACATTACAGAAAATAATGAACTTTATCACAATATGCTAATTTTTTGAGAAGGACCTGTAGTAGTAATTACCTTCAAATTGGAACCCCAGGGAGCTATAACCCTCTGGGTTAACTGGTAGTAATCTGAATGCCGATTTGATATCTGTTTTTGCTAAGAAAGCAATTTTTTCTGCTTTGTTTAGTAATTGCAATGCTTGATCAAAAGATGAATAGTGTACTGAAGTGATATTTTTATCGATTAAGTCGTTTAATGAATGGTCTTTAGGATATGATAAGTGGTGAATATGCTGGTAACTATTCGTCTTTTTTGGGACTAGCCCCAAGGGGGATATTCTATAATTTTTGAACGGAGGGGATGTAAACGGACCTGCTACCCCATTTTCAAGAATTTCTTTAATTATTTTTTCTAAAACTGCATTTTCTTTTTATATTTACAGATTTCTAGCTGTCAACAAAAGAACAACCAGAACCTGTAAATGAAGGTAAGAAAAAAACAATTGCTGGGTGACTCCCTGAACAAAAGGTGCACTCGTGTTTGTATTTACAATTGTTTTGCCATCTGCATACTGACTCATTATAAGCGAAGCAAATTCCTTTTTTGGGAATTTGCTGACGAAAAAGATTCGACCTCTGTGGTAACAAGGTTAATCCAGAGGTCGACATCTTTTGCCCCCCAATTTAATTCCGGATATACCGCAAGTTTTTGACAGAAAGACTTGTAATATTTATACCATGTGGTACCACCAAAAGTTTTGTAAACTTCCAATATGCTATCTAAATGATGAAACAATCCACAACAGAAGTCTGGATCCTTCTCACCTATCACCTATGCAAAAGGCTTGTAACCAATAAAAGAAAGTTTTTTGTTGAATTCTTTTTCTCATCCTCATCTTTATTGTCTGCTTTTAACATTTCTTTTGCCGATGGGAGGAGAGAAAAAATATCAATAAATTCTTTATTCAAAATTTTTTCTTTTATCTGGCTTGAAAGACGAAGGCTCAAAGGAGATATTTGGCAGGGCATAATTTCTTTTAGTGAAGTTTCTTTTATACTGGTGCTCGTTTCTAATAATGGGACAAAACATCTGTCTTTATTTGAGATTTGGGTTGTTTTAGCTGAAGGATATGTCATAAAAGCGATATATTCATTCTCTTTATGGCAATCAATATCTGATTGTCTGCCTGGGGAAGACCAGACAGGAATGGGATTTTTGATAGTATCTTTGTTGGACATGAATGAAATGAATTCTTAAAATAAATGTATCTTATCAGCAAATTAGTTATCTGTATTAAAAGAAGCGTCATTGGGGGGCGTGGCCAGCCATGAGCGAGTGAAGAGGTGCTCTGCTAGAGCTCCGCTACACCCCGAGTGAAATTCTCTCCACACCAGCTGCTCTTGATTGGCAAGACACTTAAAAAGAGTAGAGCCCAACCACCGGCTCCCCTGACTTCTTCCCAAGGCGACTTACCCCGCTTTTTCACTCAGCAGTCCGCCTCACCAGGCCCCGGTCTACACTCCCGCGGCATGCATTCTCAAGAAGGCGCCCAGGACATGCAACGCTGTCAGGAGCACCCGGGAGCCCTGCTGCACAAGTATTCAGGCGCCGCTTAGCTTCAGTGCCCTCCCTGCCTGCCTCTGCCGAGGACCATAGCCTGGACAGGACTTCTGAATCGTGCTTCCCACACGCGAGCACCGGCCCTGGTTTCACCCAGATGCCAGAGCCCAGGCTGTCTGTGCTGCACTCCTCTACACCACCATGGATCATGGCTGTGCATCAGATCAGTCCTGGGGGCTCACCCCGCTCCTCACCAGCTGTAGCACCACTGGCCATTAGCTCTGCCATTCCAGTGGACATGTGGGGACTGTGGTTAACCCTTCCAGGCTCACTGGGCACTTGCCTAAAGCATCAGGCATGCTAAATAACTTAGATATACACCAGAGGCCCCTCTGTGGCCAGTCATCGACCCACTTGGATCTCCATCCCCAGGGACAGCCCTCGGACTGCTAACAAACGTCCCCCAGCCACCCCACACTTCACGTCCCTTCACCTCTCGCTATGCAAGACCCCCTTCACCCCCTTCCCGCTCCCCTGGACCCTCTCTGGCAGCATCTCCACATTGGTCCACTAGATCTTCATGGGACGACTCCCATCCCTATCCACATGGAGCAACACCACTTAGTCCCAAGGTCACGACTGACCCTACAGTTATACCTCTTCAGGGATCTCCCCTGCACCCCTCATTGAGACTTCCGCCCTCTGCAGACCTATTTGATGAAGATACCAGACCGCCAACTATGGCAGACCTTCGTACCCTTATTTTCTCTCTACCTTCTAAAGCATACCTATCTAGTTTTGCTACCAGCTTCCTACAAGAATGTAAAAGGGAAGAGCTGGCTGCACTTGACACCAGAGTTAACTCTGTCACGCAAGACCATGCAACTCTGTTTGCAACCGTCCAAGCTCTACAAGATAAGGCCAAAACTCATGACACGCAACTCTAGAATCAATAACAACATACCTACTGCTCACGATCGTGAGAATATTTAATGGAATCCTAGGACGTCCGCCAAGTTCTCATATAGAGATCGACAGAGCGCACAGAGCCCTTAACCCTGATAGCGCCAAGCCAAGAGATGTCATTTGCAGAATTCACTTCTATGTCATCAAACTATGTTGTCAAACAATCCCCCCCTCTGTCTCATGAAGGGACACCAATCACGCTACTGCAGGACCTTTCAAGTCACACTTTATCACAACGAGCTGCCTTACGCCCACTACTGGATCTCCTCAGGGACCGTGGAATTCCTTATCCTTACTATGAGTAAGACCCATACGTTAAATCGAAACCTAACATTTGAACAAATGTACATAGCCCCCTCAGCTGTTTAGAAGCATATCAACTACATACAAACTACTAATACATTAACGCTCCTCACACCTCCCCCGTTTTGTCAGGCATGGGAGCGGGATATAGGTGCTCATTTCACCCTCAGTGGAATAAGAGTTTCCTCTTGTCTCATAAAGCGCTGATTTCTACTAAGCCCCAGGAAACAAGTTATAAAATCCTGTCCAGTTGGTACAGGGTGATTTCCCACAGTGTCAGACCGCTGCTGGAGATGTCACACAGAGGAAGGTACGATGATCCATATTTGGTGAAACTGTCCTGTCCTGCGCCCCTTTTGGGACTTTGTACACAAAACCATCAGAGAAGTGACGGGCATCCCTGTCCACAACTCCCCTGAAGCTCTCCTACTTTTTGTGCTTGACCTAAATTTTTCTGCCTACAAAAACTCTCTTCTAAAATACATGATTCAAACAAGCAGCTAAAACAGTCATTCCTCGACACTGGAAATCCCCCTCCCCTCCCTCACCAGAAGAATGGTTCGAGGAAATACCTCTATGCCAGATAATAGAGGACCTAATTAGTGTGACACCCTTAGATACTTCAAGATTCTTGAAGACTTGGGGCCCTTGGGACGAGTTTCACTCTTCGGAGATGTTCCAGAATATACAAATGTGACTCTCTTTGCTTAACTCCTTATCCCTCCTTACCTTCCCCCCTTCCATACTGTCTTTGTCTGTCCCTCTTTTTCTTTAAGTTATTTCATGTTTTCTTAATTGTTCTTATCCATGCAGTTGCGTGGCTTATTACTTTTTGAGCACTGTATGTTATGCGTGCTTCTTCATAAAGCATCTTTATTATAAGCATGTATGTTACACTAATTGAATTAGTAAAAGAAGTGTCATTAATAAAAGTGTCAGTGCACTGCAAATTGCAGTCACTATGATCTGTGGGTATAGTGTATGTAATCTCACCCTCCTGTGGATTGTGTTCCTGTCACGTTTGGGAGCATGGGTTTCCTGGCCGTTGAAGCTGTGGTCCGTTGGTGAAGAGAAGATGAATTCCTGAAACTGTTCCTCGTGCTGGCTGACACAGGATAATTTCTTATCCTGCGTTTTGCTGAATCTAGAGGACGTGAGTAGCTCCTTTTTTCTTTCCTAGATCTTTTTGCAGGCATGGGAGAGAGCGGTGCTCGCTGTGCTGAGGCACAGCGATGATGTCATCCTCTGTGTCCAGCTCTGCGCTCCTGCTTAAGGCTGGTGTGCAGACTGGATTAGTTGATTGCAGAGCAGGCTCAGCGCTGGATTGTTCCTGCTGAAGACAGCTGCAGAGACGCTGTTCCCCACCGTAAGTTTCTGCCTTTTTAATTAATTGTTGTAGTAAATCTTCCATTTTCTTGTAAGTGCAGGTTATGTTTTTTCCTCCAGGTTTCTTCACTGCCACTTACTTGAGTGCGCAGCAACAGTCTTTTCTCTTCTTTTATAGGTACCTTCATGTAATCATTCGTTGCTGTCTCCTCCAATCAAGTTTCTCCGGTGGTGTCTTCTGCAAGTACCATCCCTATCTGAATCCAGGTGAGTAATAAAAATAAATGTAATACTTGCGCATGTAAATAGTGGGTTAAAGACACAATGTCCCCCCTACTTGCATCCGCAAATATGGATTAGTCAGACTATAACATAACATAGTACAGCAATGGTGCAGAAGCTGCTGCAGCAGGAGGTGTCGAGCATAAGCTGCTCAACTCCTCCACTAGACACTGTAAAAAGTAGGACGAGACAAGACGTTATGGAGGACGGGTCTCTCGCACTTACACTGAGCACACATGGTGCCACCACTGACTCACCGTCTCAATAATCATCTGTCCTTATTTAAAACTTCCGCTTTACGCAATCCAAATGCTACTAGTGCCTGACTGGCCTCAGAGAGCACTGAAGCACAGTCCGGATTCCTGCCCAATTCCACAATGGCGGCGGAATTAGACTACTTTACTAACGCGTATGATCGAAAAGTAAGCAATGGAGCAGCCATTTTCTTGTTGTGTTATGTAATGTACAACGGAGGCCATTTTGTTATGGTTCAACTTGAATTAAAAGCAGGACAAATTTCGATTGATTTATGAAGCTGTCAATATCTGTCTGACCGCGGCTCTGTTATACTGTACTTTGACCATCTGAGTACAGTACGGCATAAATTGCCACGGTCAGTCTGGAAAATACAGCTGACACCTATCTAAGTTAAGTAATTCCTTCGTATCCCTACGTAAATATAACCGGACTGCAGCACCTCTTATAGTCTGGTTTATAAATTTGTGCAGACAACATGAGAATAATAAAGTTTGTTTAAAGTTACGCTCGCCATTTAGGACCGGAAGTTGAAAACAAAGCATCTGGACCGCAGAAGTGGGGTAGCCCACAGGTGGAACGCATGAAGAAGAAGTAGACTGGAAGCGCTTCCGGTGTTGTGTTTGGGGATGTGCGGCAGGTTAGTGACTGTTTCTTTTCTCAGGCCCGCCCACTGCATGTATTATACACTGTTCCTGGGGTAATAGAGGGCTGAATGACTTATATGGGGCTCACATTAATACACCTTATATTGGGAGTGAAAAAAACGCCAATAATGGAGCCAAATAAACTGTACCACTTGGAACCGAACCTGAGTTCAGGAAATGGTTTTTTACAGTAGAAATTAATTTCCGAAGTTATAACTTCGGCTCATCAGAGCCAACACAACTGTACAGAGCGCTCGCTCCGTACAGTATTGAAACAAAGGTTTATGCCAATCGAATTCAGATGTTTAATCCAAAGTCGATTTGCTTATCTCTAGCTGTGACCAGACTTGATGGATTTATTGTCACAAGTTGCACATGACTTAACGTTAATGTAAGCCGCGTGTGAATAGGCTGTGTTTTTACAGCTAAATCACAGCTCTAAAGGCTACTGAGCAATCTTGGATGTGCAGGGCAGTCATAAAAATGAATGAGGTTGCAGAGCGGCTCACATTTTAACCAGAATTGCAAAAAATCTGTGGTTGCAGCACACACGCGCTGAAACCCCATTTTTTTGTCTACCCTGCGATCTTTGGTCACACCCAAAATTGTTGTGTAGCCCTAGCCTAGCCTAAAGGCTCATCTTAGTGACAGACAGTAGTCATCAAGGCAGCTTCTAGCCTGCATGTTACTATATGGAAGCAAGGATTTGTGGTACATTCATATTGTGAGGTGGGGTTCACAGAGGCACTTTTCAGATATATTCCATACGTGGCCCTATTATGCTATTGGACCTAAATACCTGCCTCAGAATTGAAGGAGTGCAATAACAAATTACATATTAAAACAATGAAATGTAGTTTGTTGCTCAAAATATTTAAAAAGCATCCAAAAAATTGTTATGGCATTTCTCTTTAGTACAGCAATACAATATAAGGTCCTAACCAGCTGTTTGGGCACACAGCTTGTCTCAGAAGGGATGGAGCACCATTTAGCTTCTGAAATTCAGATTTTATTGCAACACCTTTGAAGTACTAGTACAATAGAAACTCCATAAAGTAACCCCATTTTTGAAGCTACAACCCACCCCCAAGCAATTCAGCTAAGGATCTAGTGATGGTTTTGACACCACAGGCGTTTCATAAACTTTATTAACATTGGACCATGAAAATGACAAAAAAAAATTTTCCAATAGAAATTGCTTTACCCGCATTTTCGTTTTTGCAAGGTTTAAAAAGGAGAAAAAACACCAAATAATCTGTTACACAATTTCTCCTGAGTACTGTGGGGAGTCGCTCTGGTAGACAGCGGTGCGGGTGCAGTTTAGAGGCAAAACAAGGAGTCCAGATGGTGCATCAAACAGTGTTTTATTCACACTTGCACGCCACAAATGAAAAGCAGTCTCTTGGTGACAGTTTACACACAACAGAAATCATGTGGAAAAACCAAAAACAGGCCAACACACGGTCCAGTCACCTTGGGTGGTTTAGGTGCGGGTTCACACCTAGCAGTCGGCTCAGCCGCAGGCGATTCCACCTTCAGGTCGCAGGGCAACACCACCTTGCTGAGCTCCTTCCTCCAGGACAGAGAATTCCTCAGTCCTGTTTGCAGGCTCCAGGATAATCACACACCCAGACACAGCTGCTGGCTGCGTTATATACCCAGCCCAAAACATGGACTGGACCGTGGGGAGCAGCCACCCACCCTACTCTTTAGCTGCTCCCAGTAAGAGCCGGCCCGGATCGGCTTTGCAGCCATGCTATTTAACAGAGCAGCACTAGCTGCTGCAGACCAAAAACCCGGCTCTTACCTCACCGAGGCCAGCAACCTCGGTGACACGTACCTGCTATCAACTACAACACCTTGCACCCTCTTACACACCCCCCTTTGTTCAACCCTGAGGGGTGAACACACGTGAGGCAGTGGACGCGGGATAGGGCATCTGCGTTGCCCTGCAAGCGGCCTGCCCTGTGTTCCACGGAGAATTTGAAATTCTGAAGAGATAGGAACCACCTGGTGACCCGAGCATTCCTCTCCTTGGCCTGACTCATCCATTTGAGGGGAATGGTCGGTCACCAGACAGAACCTCCTCCCTAACAAGTAGTAGCGGAGAGATTCGAGTGCCCACTTGATAGCCAGGCACTCCCTCTCCACTATACTATATCTGGACTCGGCGGGATTGAGCTTACGGCTCAGGAAGACAACGGGATGTTCTTCCCCGTTGACCTCCTGAGACAGTACCGCACCGAGGCCTACCTCCAGGCGTCGGTCTGTACGACAAACTCCTTGTTGAAGTCGGGTGTCACCAAAACCGGGGACCCACACAGGGCCGACTTCAACGCGGCGAAAGCCTCCTCCGCCTTTTCACTCCAGCTAACCCTCCCAGACTTTCGCCCCTTCAACAGGTCTGTCAACGGCGCTGCTATTGTGGCAAAGTGGGGCACAAACCTCATGTAGTAACCTACAATCCCCAGGAACGACTTTACCTGCCTGGTGGTGACCGGTCGGGGCCAGTTACGAATGGCCTCTACCTTGGTTACCTGAGGTTTGATGACTCCCGCCCAATTACATATCCCAGATATTTTGTCTCCTCTAACCCTATGGAGCACTTCTTTGGGTTAGCGGTCAGTCCGGCTTTCCTCAGGGCATCCACTACCGCCTGCACCTTGGGTAAATGGCTTTCCCAGTCGGTGCTGTGGATGACTACATCATCTAAGTAGGCCGAGGCGTACCGACGATGTGGTCGCAGCACTATGTCCATTAACCTTTGGAAAGTGGCGGGGGCGCCATGCAGGCCAAAGGGTAACACCTTGTAGTGATACAGGCCCTGCGGGTAACAAATGCGGTTTTTCCTTAGCCGACTCCGTTAAGGGTACCTGCCAGTACCCTTTAGTGAGGTCCAGCACAGAAAAATAACGGGCTTGCCCTAAACTTTCAACCAGCTCGTCTACTCGGGGCATGGGATACGCGTCAAACTTGGACACTTCATTTAATTTGCGAAAATCGTTGCAGAACCGCAACGTCCCATCCGGCTTGGGTATCAGGACTATGGGACTGGCCCACTCACTTTTCGACTCCTCAATGACATCGAGCTTCAACATTACTTGCACTTCCTCCGCGATGGCCCGTCGCCGAGCCTCGGGTACCCGGTATGGTTTTAACCGGATCTTGGCCTGAGGCTCAGTGGCGATGTCATGTTGGATGAGAGACGTGCGGCCAGGGAGGTCCGAGAACACATCCGTGTTCCGACTGATGAACTCCCTGACTTCCTGAACTTGTTTGGAAGACAGGCTGTCTGCAATTTTACCGTGGTTACTGCTTCACAGGCCTCGACCTGTGGGGCTGGACCCTTTTCACCTAGAAGCCCTGGCCGGGGCTGTGGTCGTCGGCCGTGTCCCTATCTTTCCACGGCTTAAGTAAATTCACGTGGTACACCTGCTGCGGCTTGCGCCGCCCTGGCTGGTGTACTTTGTAATTTACTTCCCCTACCTTCTCGATCACCTCATAGGGGCCCTGCCACCTAGCTAGGAATTTGCTGTCAAGGGTGGGTACCAGAACCAACACCCGATCTCCCGGCTCGAAGCCCCGTACCCGAGCCTGACGATTATACACCCTACTCTGGGCTTGTTGTGCTGCCTCCATATGCTCCCGGACCAGCGGCAACACCCTTTCTATCCGTTCCTGCATCTGGGTGACATACTCAATGACACTTTTGTGGGGGACAGGCTGTTGTTCCCATGCTTCCTTGGCGATATCCAACAGGCCCCGAGGGTGTCTGCCATAAAGCAGTTCGAAGGGCGAGAACCCAGTAGAGGCCTGGGGTACCTCTCGCACTGCAAACATGAGATAGGGCAGAAGCAGATCCCAGTCCTTCCCATCTCTAGACACCACCCTCTTTAACATATTTTTTAGAGTTTGGTTAAACCTCTCAACAAGACCGTCTGTTTGCGGATGGTAAACGGACGTCCGTAACTGCTTTATACGCAACAATTTACACAGTTCCCTCATTACTTTGGACATAAAAGGGGTCCCTTGGTCTGTCAGAACCTCTTTTGGCAGGCCCACACGGGAAAACATCTCCATTAACTCTTTGGCAATGAGCTTAGCTGAGGTATGTCGCAGAGGCACCGCCTCGGGATACCGAGTGGCATAGTCGAGAACTACCAGAATGTGTTGGTGGCCCCTGGCAGACTTTGGTACAGGCCCAATTAAATCCATAGCGATTCGCTCGAACGGTACTTCAATAATTGGCAGAGGTACCAGAGGACTACGGAAATGTGGCTGGGGGCTAGTTATCTGACAGGTCGGACAGGACTTACAATAATTCTCTACCTCCTTGAACACACTGGGCCAATAAAACCGCTGCAGTATGCGGTCCTGGGTTTTCTGCCACCCCAGGTGTCCCCCAAGAACATGTTGGTGGGCAAGCTCCATGACAAGCTTGCGATACGCTGTGGGCACCACCAACTGTTCAACAGGTTCACCTCGGATTTGGTTCACCCGATACAACATATCCTGCAGAACAATAAATCGTGGGAACATTAATTCAGCCCCTGGTTTCTGGGGTTTACCATCAATTTCCAGCACATTCTCCCAGGCCCTGGTTAGGGTTTGGTCCCGGTGTTGTGCGGTCCCAAAATTTTCCCGGAGACATTGAGGTCTGCCAACTCAGGCCCCGGTGGCAAGTCCTCCGTGTCTCCCACCATTACACTCAGTGGGGTTGTCTCCCCACTACCGCTGCAGCAGTGGTCACCCCTACCGCTGGCCCTTCAGACTCGGGCTCCCAGGGTTCTGGCCTTCCAGCGGTATCAGGCCACTCTGCTAGGGTCACCCCTGTCTCGGGTCCCTCAGATACCTTTATTGCCGGCCACAGCGCCGGAAAACCGGGAAGTCCCTCCCAAGTATTAGTTCGTGTGGGAGTGTAGTAGCGACAGCCACCTCGTGGGTCCACCTACCAGCCGCTGTGGACAAAGTCACTAGTGCAGTGGGATAGTCTTTCAGGTCTCCGTGGATGCACAGGACCCCGACTTTACGGCCAGTATACTCCGCAGGCCGTACCAGGGCAGCCCTTACCAGGGAGACTAAACTCCCGGAGTCCAGCAGAGCCACCGCCAGCGAATCTCCCACCTCTACCTGACACAGGTGGTTATGGTCTTGTACCTCACGGGTGCCAGTTGCGCACAGCTTCCGTGCATACAAGGAGTGGCGACCCCGTAGTTCACCTCCATCAGCTCATCCCGACGCGGACAGTCGGCCCTGATGTGGCCTGGCTCCTGACACCTCCAGCATACCACGGGAGGCGGGCTCGCAGGGGGTATATTCCGTGCAGGCCGCTCTGTCGCCGGACGTTGGAACTGGGGCAGAGGCCTCCGGGGTTTAACTGACCCCTTCCCAGCAAGACTCCCCTGCAGGTTTCTGGTGGCCTCGTACCGCTCCACCAGGTCGACCATCTCCAGGGCATTGGTGGGCGATACCTGGCCGATCCAGTGCTGGAGAGGGTAAGGCAAAGCCCTCCAGAAGACATCGGCTAACAGACGGTCGAGCATAGCAGTGGGAGTCAGTATGTCTGGCTGCAGCCATTTTTGCAACCGTTGTAGCAAGTCATAGTATTGTGGCCGGGCGGGTTCAGCCGGGTTAAACTCCCACTGATGCACCCGCTGGGCCCGGACCAAAACATTCACCCCCAGTCTTGCCAGGATCTCACCTTTCACAGTCGGGTAGTCAGCTGCTTGGTCACCTGGGAGGTCAAAAATACTTGCTGGGGTCCAGACGCCAGGAACGGAGCGATGACCTCTGCCCACTGTTCTCGGGGTAATTTCTCCCTCACGGCCACCTTCTCGAACACCGCCAGATAGGTCTCAACATCATCCGAGGGGGCCATCTTAGGGATCGCGGTACGGACAGCTTTCCGGGCATCGTGGACGCGGTGGGACGCTCCTGCCGCTTGCAACGCCATCACATGCTGTAGCAGTAGCTGGTTGGTCTCCCGCTGCTGCACGTTAGCCTCTATGAGGGCTTTCACAGCCGCCTCCATTTTGTCGGGGATCACAGGCTGCAACTTTGCCGGCTTAATATAGGACATTCACTTTTGCCCAGCAAAAACAAAGTTCGGCGTTCACGCCAGCCTCACTGCGCATGCCCGCATCCTCCACCAAATGTGGGAGTCGCTCTGGTAGACAGCGGTGCGGGTGCAGTTTAGAGGCAAAACAAGGAGTCCAGATGGTGCATCAAACAGTGTTTTATTCACACTTGCACGCCACAAATGAAAAGCAGTCTCTTGGTGACAGTTCACACACAACAGAAATCATGTGGCAAAACAAAAACAGGCCAACACAGGGTCCAGTCACCTTGGGTGGTTTAGGTGCGGGTTCACACCTAGCAGTCGGCTCAGCCGCAGGCGATTCCACCTTCAGGTCGCAGGGCAACACCACCTTGCTGAGCTCCTTCCTCCAGGACAGAGAATTCCTCAGCCCTGTTTGCAGGCTCCAGGATAATCACACACCCAGACACAGCTGCTGGCTGCGTTATATACCCAGCCCAAAACATGGACTGGACCGTGGGGAGCAGCCACCCACCCTACTCTTTAGCTGCTCCCAGTAAGAGCCGGCCCGGATCGGCTTTGCAGCCATGCTATTTAACAGAGCAGCACTAGCTGCTGCAGACCAAAAACCCCGGCTCTTACCTCACCGAGGCCAGCAACCTCGGTGACACGTACCTGCTATCAACTACAACACCTTGCACCCTCTTACAGTACGAAAATACCCCATATGTGGTCATAAACTGCTGTTTTGGAACACAGCAGCGCTCAGAAGTGAAGGAGCTGCATCTGGATTTTGAAACATGGAATTTACTGAATGTTTTTTTTATTTTTTGTTTACGTTGCTGTTTGACAGCTTTTTTTAAAAATAATATTTTATTGTTCATAACAACAGCAGGGTACGCATATCCTAAACAATATCTCTAAACAATTAGGGCACAAAAATACTATATCATAGGAGTACAAGCAATATCTAGTTACAGCACCTCCTTAAAGGTACACTTTCATTAATATCCTTCTGTACCTCAGTGCGTTCGATTTTGCACACACGCACACCCTATAGGCAGAGCGAGAGAAGCTTAGCCGGTTAGCAGGTCGCAGCCTATGGGGGGAGGGGGGGCAGAGCCATCCCGGAAACCAGGCCTGCCAGAAAGGAGAGCAGGAGGTGACCCTGAGTGACTGAGCATAGCAGCAGCAGCCACAGGCCACCACTGTAACAAAATATTGGACCATCAACTTTCGTCCCAGCAATTGCTGATGCCATGATGATAAATACTGATTGTCAACAGTTAGGGTTCAGCCACACAGAGTTGTTTGGACAAGGCTTTGAGACAGAAGTGGATCCACCAGGAAGAAGTATAAATCCTTCCTTTATATTTCCGATTCCTTTCAAATCCACTTCTGACTTTGGCAAAAAATCTTTTAAGCAAATCTGCCTCAAACCTTTTCTTAAATAACTGTGTGGCCGCACCCTTATGGTATACTGAATTTTCTCTATGTAAAGAGGTTTTTCATGAGTATTCCCTATCAACTTTTATTTTCTGTCTTTTAGATCTGTCAAAAACCAATTAGAGGATTTGGTACAATCCTTTTTCTGTTTTCTAAGGATCAAAGGGTTATGGAACCAACTAACCAGAGCTCAAACGTAGACAGACAACACTGGAACAATGAGGGGAGTCAGGAGTCCGCCTCATCGGTTGAGAGCAACATCCCACCAATAAATTATGGACAGACACAATATCTATCTAGCCATTTTAAGGAGGAACCATTCTTGTGTGATGGAGAAAATGAATCAGCCCCCAATATTTTTACACCCACCGATCCTACGCGAGAAAATCAGCATGATCATGTTAAGGAGGAACCAGTCGCTTCTGATGGAACATCCCTCAGAAATCCTAATACACCCATAGATGACATTGAATATCCATCTGCTCATGTTAAGGAGGAATCTTGTGATGGAAGAAAGCTCATGGTCCCTGACATTTATGTGCTTAAAAGCCACACACAGGGGTCATCTACTCGTGTTAAAGAGGAACCATTCTTAAATGATAAAAGAGAACACACTAACACTTGCACTCTCACAGACAATATACAATATCCATCTACTCTCATTAAAGAGGAATCATCCACAGGTAAAGAAAACAATGATACTGACTCACCTATAGGTATTACACAATATTCATTATGTCATATTAAAGACATATTGGACACAACTGAGGAGGACACAGATATTGATATGCCAACAGATGATACAATATACTCTCCGGCTCATATTAAGGCTGAAACAGGGTTAGGTGATGGAGAAAACCACACAGATGTTTCCTCAGGTCATACAGAGACACCTCTTTCTACTGTTCATGTTAAGGAGGAATCACTTTCATGTGAAGAGGATAATCTGTCAGAGTATAAACTAGTGTGTATCAAAGAAGAGTTGGTTTCTGGTGAAGATGACAGCACTACAGACAATGATCATTATTTGTCCACTGAATGTACAGATTCCCAGTTAAATGAAGAATGGTCACAAAGTGACGATGGAAACTTGAGTCAATCAGAAACAAAATCATTTTCTTGCTCAGTGTGCGACAAGCAATTTAGTTGTAAATCACATCTTAGTAGACACAATAAAACCCACAGTGGTTTGAAACCATTCTCTTGCACTTATTGTGGGAAGTGTTTTTCACATCTAGAAAAGTACATAACACATGAAAAGATCCATACTGGTGAAAGACCATTTTCATGTTCGTATTGTGACAAGAGATTTTCTCAGAAGTCCCATGTAACTGTTCACGAGAGGTCCCACACAGGAGACAAACCATTCGCTTGTTTCTATTGTGGAAAAAGGTTTTCTCAAAAGGCAAGACTGGTTGTCCATGAAAAATACCACACGGACGATAAAAGATTTTCATGCTCTTTCTGTGGGAGATGTTTCCTACGTCAAGAACAGTGTGAGGCTCATCAAAGAACGCACACTGGAGAGAGGCCATATCCATGCACATACTGTGAGAAAGGCTTTAATCAAAGAGCACAGCTTATTATACATGAGAGAGTACACACAGGGGAGAAACCAGTCTCCTGTCCGGACTGTGGAAAATGTTTCTCCCAAAGATCTAACCTTATTACCCACCAAAGAATTCACACTGGAGAAAAACCCTACTCTTGTTCTCACTGTGAGAAATGTTTCAACACCCAAACAAGTCTCATTCTACACATGAGAGGCCACACAGGAGAGAAACCATATTCTTGTGCAGAATGTGGGAAATGCTTCACCCACAAGTCAGTCTATAGCAAGCATCAAAGAGTTCATACAGGCGAGAAGCCATTTTCATGCACTGTATGCGACAGGCGGTTTTCTCAGAAGGCTCCACTTATAGCACATCAGCGGACGCACACAGGAGAGAAGCCTTTCTCATGTTCTGATTGTGGAAAGAAGTTTTCTCAGAAAGGACATCTTGTGACCCATCAAAGAATTCACACTGGGGAGAAGCCATTTTCATGTTCAGAATGTGGGAATAGTTTTAACACTCACTCTAGTCTTGTTTTCCATCAAAGACTACATACTGGAGAGAAACCATACCCTTGTACTATATGTGAAAAAAGTTATACCAATAAGTCTCAGTTGGTAAAACATCTGAAGATCCACTCAGGAGAAAAACCATTTGAGTGTCCAGAATGTGGTAAATGTTTCACCCGTAAGGCAGACTTTGTTGTTCATCAGCGGGTTCACACTGGGGAGAAACCCTACCCATGCTCCGAATGTGGAAAACGATTTACCATCCACCAAAACCTTGTCCTACACCAACGGATCCACACTGGAGAGAAACTTTGTTTTTGTTCAGAATGTGGAAAATGTTTTACTCGGAAGTCTGATTTTGTGATTCACCAAAGGGTACACACAGGGGAGAGGCCATACTCTTGTTCGGAATGCGGCAAGAGTTTTAGCATTCATCAAAATCTCATTTTGCACCAGAGAATTCATACAGGAGAAAAACCATATTTGTGTTCCGAGTGCGGTAAAACTTTTGGTCAGAAATGCACATTGAATAGACATGTGAAAATACATAAGGGGGAAAAACGACGTTCTTCCAAATAAAAGATAAACATTTTCTGCTGTACAGATTTATATTATTGAGTTTATATTATAATGTTCCTAAACATATTATATGTCAGGCTTTAAACACGTTTCTGAAATATCACAACCCTCTTTTTTAGATGCTCCATCTGACTGAGAATTGACCCATATCAGTAAGGGTTAATCCCAAGGAATTCAAGCAGCTGGATCCTTTGCGATCAACTTATTGTCAGTAACTTTTCAAATGAAAAAAAAGTTGTCAAAAGTTGACAAACCCTTAAAGAGCTGGTAAGAGCTTACACAGTCATGCCAAGACTAGATAGCAGTATTTAGAACAGATCTACAGTCGTGCTGTAGTGTCCTATAGTATTTACCACTGTTTCACCTTTGAAAAATATCTTTTAACTAATCGGGACATTCACATCTCATGGACAACCAATAACGTATATTGTGTATATTTTATAGCCTGCAAAAGATCACTAAAAACCTGTATGTACTCAAGGTTTATAAAACCTTTTTAAAATCTAGACCCATTGATATGGGTAAAATTTTTGTGTTGCACAAATGTTGTTGACCATGTCTTTTGCCTGTGCGCTCCCTGCCTTCCCAGAGTCATAACTTTTTTATTTATCGGTTCACATAGCCATACGTGGGCTTGTTTTTGTGGGACAAGTTGTACTTTCCAACGCCACCATTTAATATTGCATATGATGTAGTGGGAAGCGGTAAAAAAATTCCAAATGAGGTGAAATTGCAACAAAAAAAAAAAAGCTATGCCACCACAGTTTTGCGGGTTTTTAAATTCCGACGTTCGATGTGCGATAAAACTGACCAGTTTTATTCTACAGGTCAGTACAAATCCGGTGATACCCTATATGTATAGATTTTCTTGCATTTTGATAGTGAAAAAAAAATTCAAAAGTGGGAAAAAAAAATCAGTTTTACTTTTTTGTCACCATATTTTGACCCCAATAACTTTTTTGTAATTATGTGTACGGAGCTGTATGGGGGCTCATTTTTTGTATCGTAATCTGATCTTTTTATTGATACCATTCTGGGGTGTGTATGACTTTTTGGCGAATCGGCCATTTGGACGCTTTTTTCCGTTTTTCTGTGTACCGTATGGGGAATATTTTTTTATATTTTTATAGTATGGGCGATTTCGCACATTGCGACACCCATGATGTGTATTTATTTTTATTTTTTTTAATTTTGGCAAAAGGGGGGTGATTTGAACTTTTATGTTTTTTTATTTAATTTATTTTGTAAACTTTTTTTTATTTATTTTTTTTTACACTTTCCTATAGTTCCCATATGCAATAGCATTGGAATATATGAGAAAATCACATATTTCCTATGGAGCCTATTACAGGAAATACTATACAGCAGCCTGGGTTTCATTCATAGAGACCCAGGCTGCTGCAGGCACGCTCCGGCTTCTCTGATTCCCACACAGGGGAGCCGGAGCACAAAAAGTGAAAGTAAAACTTTCAGTTTGTGCGCGCTCAGATGCCATGGTCAGGATTGACCACGGCATCTGAGGGGGTTAAATGTCCGCGATCGTCATCGCTACCGGTCTCGGACATGAGCCGCGGATGTCTGCTTCAAGAAGCAGGCGGCCACCCCGGCTATGGCGCCATCTTTAAAGACCGGACACAGGACGTACCCGTACGTCCTGTGTCAGAGGTTAAGATGCTTGGTGGGAGAATGGATAGTTTCATAATAGAGACCTCAGGCATTGTATGATTGCCTAAGCAATCTGACTGCCTTTACCGTGTGGGCCACATACCTCATCAGCATTTTTTTACTTCTATCTGGAGACGTAATAAGCTGCATAATTGAAGATACATTTCAGTACTCTGTTATTAGAATTTTAGTGGAGCCATTTGCAATTGTCAACTTAAAACTTGTTATTTTAGATAAATAATTTCAGCAAATGTTTCAGTACACCTTAAAGGGGTTGTCCAAAATAATTACATCTCAGAAAAGCCCTGCAATAGCTTACAATTAAAAAAAAAAAAAAAAAAAAAAAAACACATCTTATACTCATTTTTTCCTGTGCCATTCTATCAGTGCTGGTCAAGTCCTCTTACTACTGCTTGTCTACAGGATGTGCCAGTGTACAAAATATCACCGCTGCAGCCATTCACGTCCTCAGTGTTAGACCACTGAGGAATGTAATTGGCGGTAGAGGTCACATTTATTTTATTTATTATACTCACTTATATAGCGCTGACATATTCCACAACGCTTTACAGACATTAGATTGTGAGCCCCATTGGGGACAGCGTGATGCTAAGTTCCCTGTCAGTATGTCTTTGGAGTATGGGAGAAAACCCACACAAACACTTGGAGAGCATTCAAACTCCATTAAGATGTTGTCCTTGGTCTTATTGGAACCCAGGACCCCAGCGCTGCAAGACAACAGTGCTAACCACTGAGTCACTGTGCTACCTAATGCCCTATACCAGCAAATCCCCCCCTTGGTAAAGTAGAAGATGATTTTTTATTTTAAACCCTTAACACAAATTATGTACCTGTACATGCAGTAGTACTCTATTTCAGTCTATTGGACAAGCTATCAGAAGATAGCATGTACAAGTCCTGTCATGTCCCATGTCTTCATATTTCATTATCAATAATGTCATCTCTGTATTGAACTGTATTGCGTCTTAAGTTAGCCCCCCTTGTCTCCCTGTATGTGTGCTCTATGTTTTCAGCCCCTCCTTCCTTACTGTTTGTAGTAGCTATTTTAGTTATGAGCTTGCACTGCTGACTCTGCCAAGTTATCATCATTTCGTAAATCAAATCTTTTTATTTATTTGACCAGAACAGTGTTACATATACACATTGAGTTGTAAAATTTAACAGAAAATAAATCCATTTGAAATAATCCTGTGTATTGTCAAGTTATTTTATATTTATATAAACAAATATATGTAAATATATATAATTCTAGGAAAAACTACCACCCCTTCCCACCCTCCTTTAACCCTTGCCCCCCACCCTTACCCCCACTCACTCCGGCCCAGCAGTTTCTATTTATTTACTTCTTTAGAGCCTAATGTGATTAGGAGACATCCAGTCACTCCATAGTTTATCAAACTTTTGTGGGCAACCTCTTTTGCGAAATATAATTTTTTCACATACCAACATATTGTTGAATTTCATCCAAAATTCCTCTATTGTCGAAGGGCTCACCTGTATCCAGCGCAGGGCTATTCGTTTTCTAGCAACATATAGCAATCTACCCACCGCTACTTTTATATACTCATCTGCCCCAACCTTCGAAGACATAGCCTAAGATAAATATTTTGGGATCTCTGTCTACCCTCACTGACATTGTCTGATGTATTGTCTCCAATATTCCCGTCCAGTACCCATCAAGACTATGACATTGCCACATCATATGCAGCAAGTCGGCTGGTTCCAGTGCACATCTTGTGTCACTCCTGACACCAATATGATGTAAAAATATGGGTGTTTTGTACGCCCTGTGTATAATGAAAAGTTGGGATAGTTTCCCCTGTTCACTTAATGACACCAGCGGGACCACCTCTATAATGTAATTGATCTTGTGGTATCTCCCCTATATCTCTCTCCCATTTTTTAATTCGTGAAAATAGATGGGAATGTAAAAATGTATCCAATAGCAAAGAGTACACCACAGATATCAGACCTCTCTTGTCTCCTCTTGAAAGCACCAGTTTTTGGGCTGTCTCTAGTTTAGAAATGCCATTACATTTTTTAAGCGTAGTATCATACGCATGGCGGAGTTGAAGAAACTGATAAAAACTCTTACGGGGAACCTGGAATTTCTCCTGTATATCCATAAAAGACCTAAACACTCCATTATCTATCAGGTCACCTATCCTAAGGATCCCTTAGATTTCTAATCCTGCAGTCCAGACAATGAGATACATTTCCGGTAAAAGGGGGTTATTCCATATCAGTGATAATTCACTGATGCCCCCTATACCTCTCAGCTGTTTAACTTTTGCCCATACTTTTTTCATGAGCACTAACAATGGTCAATTTTCCTCTGTAGTATGCTTCCCTGCACCCTCTAATATTCGCATAAGGTCTCTCTCACCTATTCACCTATTTTTTGTTAAAATATATGTTGTGGGATCCGCGCTATTAATCAGTAGTAATGTGATGTCCCAGCACCAGATGCAGCAGGATAGATGCACTCATTCAGGATCGTCGCACACCTGCCTGTGCCAGGTAATGATGGCCATCAGATCGCTCACAGGGTGCAGCATCTTTCTTCTCCACTATCTACATAGTGAATGGATTAGTGCTAGCTCTGTGCTCACTAAGACAACTGCCAGCAGCAGCTGTCTTGGTGAACACAGGCTGAAAGCACCATTACACATTCCTTATGAAGTAGATGGTGGAGAGAAAGGAGTGCTGCACCTTGTGAAGGCATTGATCGGTGGCTCACATGGAGTTTTGATGGCCTACATACCTGGCTTTTAGGAGACGAGTGACTGACATCATATGCACGTCGGCTGGTTGCAGCACATCTGTGTACTCCTGCACCAATATGATGTAAACATAGGTGTTTTGTATGCCCTGTGTATGAAAGTGATAGTTTCATCCTAATGACACCAGACATCATGCATTGACTGAGGTACATCACATCTATCTCCCATTGATTAATGAGCATGGATGCCTACAACATATATCCTGATAGCTAGATACCTAGAGATATGAGACCTGCTCCATCTTGAGAGCACCAGTTCTGGGCTATCTCTAGTTTGAGGTCATTACATCTTTGACGTAGTTCAACGTATCTTAGCTGTAGAAATCTGGAACCTGAACTCCTGATTCTAAAGATCTAACGCTCCATTATCTATCAGGTCACCTATCCTAAGGATCCCTTAGATTTCTAATCCTGCAGTCCAGACAATGAGATAAATTTCTGGTAAAAGGGGGTTATTCCATATCAGTGATAATTCACTGATGCCCCCTATACCTCTCAGCTGTTTAACGTTTGCCCATTACGTTAGCCAGTCCCCCCGTTAGCCAGTCCCCCTGCCGTTTTATCATGCTGCAATGTTTCCAGTTTATTCCTGGGGTGACTCCCCCTCCATATTAAATCCCTAAATATAGAAATTATTTTATGAAATCTGTCCAAAGGTAACCAGACCGGGGTGTCATGGAGTGTTTATAAAAGTTATGGCATCAGGGGCGTGGCCTAGTAGCGCATGGAGCAGGACGCGTGAGCACTGAGCTCCGCCACCAGCCGCAACATTAGGGGCCTTGAGTCCTCAGCGCAGACCCCCCACATGGGCAAGAAGCTCCCCAAGAAGCCCCCACAAGGGGCCATACCTCCTACAGACCCACCGCTCCAAGGCACACTTCGGGACTTCGTCCTGCACTTGGAACGGATCGCTCCGCCATCTTTCCCGCCTGATCTGGCTGCCCTGCAGAAGTGCTCCCTCAGCGCTGCAGGGAAGAACAGGACGAGACATCGGGCACTCCGGCTGAACAGGAGCCCCTAGCACTGGCTGACGCAGCCACAGAGACCGGCCAGCCTCTAGTCTCTCCACGGCCGCCCTGGACATGAATCCCACAGGAAGCCCTCGGTCCCAAGATGGCGCCTGCACGCGCAGAGCTGCAGATAGCGGGGGAACCCCCCTCTAAGGTCAGGGTGCCCAGTGGCATTCCTCTGACCCCCCTCAACTATCCTCTCCCCGGCTCTCTCTCCCTGCAGAAGGGGACCCACAGATGTGCCCAATGATGTGGCAGTGTCCCCTGCCCCCATCTCAGGTCTGGAACTTGATGACATAGGGGCTACCCCCTCCATGCAGCGGTACGCTGCCCCCGCCCCGGCACCTCCCCATACTCTGACCACGGCACATGTACTGGTGTCCCCCCCCATTTCTTCTATGCTCTCCCAGCTGCCTACTAAAGGCGACTTCCAGGCTCTGATTACAGAGGTCACCGCAACATGCCGCTCTGAAATCCCACGGTTCGGCGCGACCTACACTCTATTGCCACCCGAGTGGAGACGCTAGAGAAAGATCACAAAACCACACGGTCTTGCGTCTCTCAACTCCATACCTCAGTGTCCTCACAAGCTGCAGGGCTCCGCGAGTTGCAGCGTCATATAGAGCAGTGTTTCCCAACCAGTGTGCCTCCAGCTGTTGCAAAACTACAACTCCCAGCATGCCCGTACAGCCTTTTGCTGTGCGGGCATGCTGGGAGTTGTAGTTTTGCAACAGCTGGAGGCACACTGGTTGGGAAACACTGATATAGAGGACTTAGACAATCGTGTAAGGAGGTATGATAGCAGAATTCATGGTCTCCCAGAGCCCCCAGGGGAGGAGGACATACAGGAAATCTTGGATGCGTCCTTCAACAAAATTATGGGGAACCCCCCCGTCTCATACCACCAAGCTGGACAAGGCCCACAGAGCTCTCCGACCCAAAGGATCCACCCCCCAACCCAGGAACATTATTTGCTGCGTTCACGACTTCGCCCGGAAAGAGGCGATCATGATGAAAGCTAAAGACTCCCGTTTTGTGGACTTTCGGGGCCAAAATCCAGCTTTTCCAGGATTTGTCGTCGATCACGCTGCAGAAACATCGCCACTTACGACCCCTGCTGGACACTTTGAGGGACCATCGGATTTTGTATTACTGGGGGTTCCCCTTCTCTTTGAACACCCAGATGAATGGCCGCACTGTGGCCTTACGCTCCTATGCTGACCTTGGCCCATTCTGCGCCGTGCTGGACTTGCCAGTACCTGACCTCTCCGATTGGGAGATTTAATGTATACTCCAATGCCTAAAAAAAGGCTTTAACCTATCTTGACCCAGGTCCAAAACGAATATTATTTAAAACGTAACTTTTAATTGTAAATAAATGTAAAATAGCCATGAGCCTACAGAAGCTTAAAATTAGCTGTGTTGACGCCACAATATTACCGGAAGAGGGTGTACAAAAGAACCAAAGGGTTGTGGTTGAATGATACTTTGTGTTGGTTATTGAGGGCTGCTTCAGTGTGTCCTATATAATCACCAGACACACTGCCTCTGTTATTAACGGACACACACACTTCACAACACACTAGTCTGACACTATGTCAATAGATGTCAGAGTTCAATCATACAATACACACACCACAGCACTTCCTATGGGAACTTGGCAGACTATTTGGGCTAACTGGCCATCTGGTATGGGCCAACTGGCAACCTCCTATGTCACTGTGAAAATGCTTGGTGTCCAGACAAGGACTACCTAACTACTAAGCTACAACAGAGTGATCAACTGCTCCCCAACATGTTTCGCCAGTGACCTGGCTTCTTCAGGGGTATTTGGGCAGCAATGAGGAAACCAGCCTATACAGAGGTATAAATAGTGTGATTTATTGAGAGACAGGCTAATTAGCCAATCCCTGCACGATTGAAGTACTCTTCAATCAAGCCCTCAATAACAAACACAAAGTATCATTCAACCACAACCCTTTGGTTCTTTTGCACACCCTCTTCCAGTATTAGTGTGGCGTCAACACAGCTCTGTGGACGTCTTACAGAGCACAAAAGGCAGTGTTTCAATTTCTGGCTAGAGATTCTGCAGAAATTTTACGTTTATTTACAATTAAAAGTGATGTTTTAAATAATATTCGTTTTGGACCTGGGTCAAGATAGGTTAAAGCCTTTTTTTAGGCATTGGAGTATACATTATGAAATATACCTTACCTAGGTTAGGTCCTTTTTGTTAAGTAATGATTGAGAGATTGCCACGACATCCCTGCCCACCCTTCTTGCTTGGCAGACGACAGGAGGTCACAAGAGACGTCGACTGCCCTCGCCTAAAGTGAGGTCTGCTGAACCCGGAAGAACGTCCCCTTGTCGAGATTGGCGTTCCCTGAACGCGGAGGAACATCTCCCCTTCACTGAAGTACTCATCGACGTGCCTAGACGTTCTCTTTTTTTTGTCTCCCATTGGGAACTTCACTGTTTTTTGCCTACTCAAGGCCTAGGAAGCTATAATGGTGGTGTAGTCGCCGCCTGTTGGTCACAATTGTTTTTCTTTTTTCTGTTTTTGACCTATTGGTTTTGCTCAGGTTCTCTCCCCCCCCCCCCCCCTCCTCTCGGGACGTGACTGGTTCGATCCCCAGACAGTGGGGCTCAGTGAGTCCTCCTTGCTGGCTATTGGCCTGACAGGGTCAGTCCCCTCTCAGACTTTTTTTTTTCTGGTCTGTTTATTCTACAGATTTAGTTTACTGTTTGTTTTTGTGAAGTCTTGTGGTGTGTGTCTTCCCCCACTCCCTATCGTTTCATATGCTCCCCCTCAAATCCCCCCTCCTCCGTGTTTATCCTTTGCTCCAACTCTGCTTACGCCACAGAGAGCAGCCTGGCGGAGGCCCCCCCACCCCCACCCCCCCTCCCTGGAGTGGACATCTCCTGCACTTCTACTACTACCTTCATAGCTGGTAAGACTCTTTGCTTCTCACTCCTCCTCAATGGTTAGGTGTGTAACCTTGAACGTTAAGAGTCTGGGCTCCAATGCCAAAAGGCATTTGGTGCTCTGGGAGCTCCGCAACCTACGGGCAGATGTAGCCTTCCTTCAGGAGACCCACTTCGACCAGACAGGATCCTTTGGCTTTGCCAAGCACTACTACCCACACGCCTTCTCAGCCCATTACAATTGTCGAAAGGCAGGTGTTGCCATATTGTTGTCAGCCTCCTGTCCCATTTCAGTATCCTCCTCCCACATAGTCCCCGCTGGCCGCTATGTCATTCTGGAAGGAATCTACCAGGGTCGCCCCATCGGACTCTGTAATGTGTATTCTCCCAACACCTCCCAACTTCCGTTTGTGCGTCGGGTCCTAAGCAAACTCCAAGGTCTGCCCCTAGCCGCGTGGATCCTGGGTGGGGATTTTATTATGCTTTTCTCTGAGAATGCGGACCAGTTGTCCCTTCTCTCCACCACCCCCACCCTCGTCCCAGTGCTGCCTGGCTAGAAACTTTCGTAGCGTGATCAGGCGTTTTGCCTTATACGACCTATGGAGGGTGGATAATCCCTCGGGTAGAATGTTTACCTTCTATTCCCCTCCATAAATTGCACACCTGGATAGATTACTTTTTTGGCAATGCTCTGACTCTGAAGATGATGCGCGATGTTGCCATCAGACTTATCTCATGGTCAGATCATGCCCCCGTCACCCTCACCCTTTCTTCTCACCCTGTACCACAACGCACTTGTCACTGGTGCCTAAATGATTTCCTACTGAAATTGCCGCTCACCCGCGCGGACGTTGGGGGATATATGCGCACATTCTTTAGCGAAAACGCTGGCTCGGTTTCGTCCCGGGCTGTGCTCTGGGAAGCCCACAAGGCAGTAGTCCAGGGCCAATGTATTGCACTGGTCTCGCAACTTAAAAAAACAGAACACTCCGAGTTCGGGAACTCACGCACAAATTACTTCGATACAATCCCAACTAAGCCATAGGCCGAGTCTTCCCCTTCTCCGGGAGCTTGTGGACGCCCGCGCTAAACTAAAAGATGCCTCCATGCATACTGTGGAACGCATGCTGCTTTACTCCAAGCAGCTATATTACGATAAGAGAAATAAAGCCCACACTATCTTGGCCCGTCAATCACGGCATGCTGTCTCCAAACGTGCTCCCCAGGCGGTAAAGGACTCGGCTGGCTGTCCCCAATACCACCCTGATGCGATTGCACGCAGCTTTTATGATAATTAATCTAAATTGTATAATCTTGCCGACAAACCACACGCACCCACACCCTCTACCCCGCATACGGAATTACTTAGCCTTTTGTAAATTGCCCAAGCTCTCTCTGGAGGCAGTCGCCTCTCTGAACAGCCCCATATCAGCCAAGGAACTCAGAGTTGTGATTAAAACTCTCCCCCCAGGCAAATCTCCAGGACCTGATGGGTTCACAGACCTGTACTACAAAACGTTCAAATCAGAACTCTCCCCCCACCTCCTGACCTTACTCAATTAATTTTTACTGGGTTCCCCAATCCAGGCGTCCATGCTGTCATCCCATATTGTAGTCATCCACAAGACATGTAAAGACCCTCAGGACGGCGCTAACTATTGACCAATCAACCTCCTTAACGCAGACCTGAAAATTTTCACCCGTATTCTCGCCGCTCGCCTGAATGTTTGGCTCCCCAGCCTGGTCCATAAGGACCAGGTGGGGTTTATCCCCCATCGACAAGGCGGAGATGACACTTGCCGGGTTGTTGACCTGATTGATGTGGCGACTCATACCTCAACCCTCACAGTTATTTTGAGCCTTGACACAGAAAAGGCCTTCGACCGACTCGATTGGTCCTTCCTGTTTGAAACCCTCTGAACATTCGGCATCGCAGGACCCTTTCTGCAGGCCATCCTTAGCCTCTAATCTGCCCCTTCGGTGCTTGTCAAGTTGCCCTTCTGCTCCTCTACTTCTGCTCCTCTACCGTTCAATATTTCTAATGGTACATGTCAGGGCTGCCCGCTCTCACTGCTTATTTTTGCATTGTGTATAGAACCTCCAACAGGCCATTCTCGACTTTATATGGCAAGGTAAACGTCACCGCATCCCCCGTAAGGTTATGTTCGCAGCCACAGATAGAGGCAGCCTATCAGTCCCTAATATCATGCACTATTACTGGGCTTCTCATTTGTGTGTCGTTCCTTTTTGGGCATCCCAACAGGCACCAAATGGGTAGAAATCGAAAAACTCTGGATTGTCCTGGTTCATCCGAACACCCTGCTATGGCAACGGGCTGCCGCAGCTCCCCACACTCCCCTCCTGGGGCCTATGGCCTTTACCAAACACATGTGGGACACCTGCCACCAACGGTCTTAGCTTCTCAGCACTCCTCTATGATCTACTTTCTCTACAACCCAGCTATTCCCTCTAGCTTAACCACCCCCATCCGGGTCTGGTCGTCGTTGGGTCTCTTCCACCTGGCAGACATTCTAGACACCTCTACTCTGACATTGAGGTCCTTTGCGCAACTTCAGGACCACTTTTGGTTCGCTTAAGGTGTCACTCCCTACCCCATTTGAGCGCTTGTGCCGACTAAGCACAGAGACGAGAGGTCTGATCACTCTCATCTACCGCCTTCTAGCCACAATCGGAGGGCGAGACCATACATCATGGTTACATGGATAAATGGGCTACTGCCATCTGATCGCCTCTTTCTCGCAGTGCCTGGCAGACTGTATGGAATAAGGCAGCCCAGTCATCTATCTGCACCACGTATAAGGAGGCGCAGTATAAGTTGCTAATGTACTGGTACCATACCCCTGCACTCCTACATTCCATAAACCCCACTGTTCCATCTGTCTGCTGGCGGTGCTTGAACGACGTGTGGTTCTTTGTATCATATTTTCTGGATGTGCCCCAGTATCATTCCATGTTGGCGGAAGGTGAGGGACGTGGTTCATTCCCTTTTTGGATCCCCTGTACAGCTAGACCCAAAGGTCTACTTACTTAACCTACCACCTCCAGGGCTGAACAAGCACTCCTCCAGGTGTTTCCTTTCATTATGTACTGCAGCCAAATCCTTGATCACTAAATCCTGGAAGCAGACTACCCCACCCATTAAGTCCATGCTTATAGCTATGGTCCGTGACTTCAGGTCCATAGAATGTCTCACGGCGTCCCTTAACAACACTGTGGAACAATTCCAAACAATATGGCTACCTGGCATACCCCTAATAGTCTCCCCTCCCACCCTGCCATCCCTACTCTTACTCCCCCCCCTTACCTGTTCCTTTCCTTTTGTGTCTTGTCAGTTGTCTTATCCCTTGTCCTGAGTTTTATGTGCTACATCTTTGGATATAATTATGGGACCTGTACTACTATATGCGATGTTCATTGTCTATGTTCCCATTTTGATGGTCTGCTAAATGACTCTGTATGAGCTAGGTCGTACCATTTCATGTTTTTTCCTTCCTGTATTATTGAAAATGTGCACGCTACGTGCCAATAAAAATCTACAGTATAAAAAAAAAAAGTTGTGGCATCATCACCATCTTGAGGAGATTTACTCTTCCCACAACTGAGAGAAACAGCTTACACCAGGCTCCAACCTTCACTCTAAATTTCGCCAAGAGTGGACACAGGTTCAGCTCCTCAAAGTCCATAATCCTGGGAGAAATTTGTATCCCTAGGTACTTGATCTTCTCAACACATGGTATTTTATTATTGATAACCGTGACAGATACAGCTTGGCAATCAATAGGCATCAATGCCGACTTTTGCCAATTAATAGTAAGGTCCGATAGCCTACCAAACCTGTCAATAAGAGATATAGTGGCTGATATAGAAGATGACGTATCTCCCAGAAATAAAAGAGTATCATCGGCATATAATGCTATTTTATTATGTATCTGGCCGTATTGAAATCTCTTAATATCCGGAGATTTTCGCACTGCTGCCACCAAAGGCTTAATGGCTATGGCAAATAATAGGGGTGATAGCGGGCAACCCTGTCTAGTTCCCCAGCTAATTGAATGCAGCTAGACACTTCCCCATTAGCCCTAATCCGTGCCTTCGGGTTAGAATACAGTACCTTTACCCATTTAATAAAGCGGTGTCCAAAACCCATACAGCTCAACGTACCCCAGAGATAACCCCACTCCACACTATCAAAAGCCTTTGCAGCATCCAGAGACAGAACAGCTCTATCTCCACAGCTATCCGCAGAGACCTGAGGATGTTGATAGCTGTAGATTTCTGGGGCATAAAGCCCGTCTGATCTGGATGTATGATGTTAAGAATCACCATGGACAGACGTTTGCCAAAACTTTTGCTAAAAGCTTAACATCCGACGTTAGAAGGGATATCGGACTGTACGAGTCTGGGAATCTCGAGTCCTTCCCTGGCTTTGGTATCACTACTATAAGAGCCTCTTGCATAGAAGCCGGGAGTGAGCCCGTCTCTAAGGAGTATTTAAAGATGCCAGCACAGGGAAGGAACATGATGCCGACACGGGGCGGTGCTACGCTCAGAAAATTTTACTCATCTCCGGACACAGGAGTCATATCAGGTTTATTTACATATCTCTAAAATCCTTTTTTTGACGCAATAAAAGCACACAGAGCTATGTGGACTGGGTATTGCGGATGTGCTAGCGGCCATCTAGCAGCCCATGTCCCCAGCTCTGTACACAAAATCCTGGTAAAAGGTTCCCTTCAAGGTTGACTGGCTGACTGAGGTGTGGAGGACTGGGATATGTTTCGTTTGCTAATTTAGTTGTGAGTTAAGTGGTTAAACAGTTATTTACTTGGCAGCGCCACCCCGTGTTTTGGTGGTGATACTAACCAAATATTGTCGGCCTCAGTAGCATGTAGTGTTTTATCCCACGGACCTGTATTAAGGGTGTTCTAGCGGGACTTGCTGGTGAGGCTGCAGTTTTCTTTACATCTTCGACCTTTTTAAAGGCAATTTACAAACGAAAGAGGGAGGGGGGGGCACATATTGTTTAAGGCGGTGTTATCTTGGCATTATAAATATTGCAACCATGATGCTTGGAGGTAGGAGACCAGGAGATCTACTCTGTTACTGTGCACTGATGCATTGTTCTCATCTGGTCGTTATCTACGGGAACGGAGAGTTGCCGATTATATTATTTGTGAATATGGTGGGAATGATCTTTATAAAACAACCTTATTATGAGGAAGGGGAGAAAGGTGGTAGACTGTTGGCAATGGTTTCCAAAGCTCAACAGCAGTCGACTTATATAGCGGCTTTTTAGAATACTGATGGGGAAATTCATAAGAAGCCAGCGCAAATACTTCAGATTATGCACTCGTTTTATTCTTCTTTGTATGAATCGAAGACGTGTGTGTCGGATAATGAGATGCAGCGGTTTCTTTAGCCGTTAAGATTAGGTACGCTGTCTGATGAACAACGGAATATGTTAGACAGGTCCATTAATATAAAGGAACTGGAAGTGGCGCTGGGGGAAATGTCTAATAAAAGTAATGGCAAACTGTTTGAATTCCGTAATAACACATCTTATTCATACTGACCAGGCAGGCTTTATGCTGAATATGTCGACAGCGGTGAATGTACGGTGTTTATTCTTGAATATTCAAGCGAGCCAGGTCCACACCTCGAATGCGGCGGTTGCATCTCTCGATGTGGCCAAAGCATTTGACAGTGTGGAATCGCGATATCTGTGGTCAGTGCTTAAGAAAATGGGCTTTGGTACTGAATTAAAAAATGGGTGCAATTACTATACGCTTGCCCTAGGGCTACCGTGAGAATGAATGGTAGTCTATCTGATTCCTTTATGTTACATAGAGGTATGAGACAGGGGTGTCCGTTGTCACCGCTGTTGTTTGCAGTGGTGATGGAGCCCCTAGCAGAGGCCCTAAGGACTGCAAGTGCGGTCAAGGGTTTTCAATATGGAACGCTGACTGAAAAAGTTGCGCTGTACGCAGACGATTTACTTTTATTCCTAGATAATTGGGAATCGTCTCCCAGCGGCCATGCAATTAAAAACCAGTTTGGTATAATTTCTGGGCTAGTCATTAACTGGTCAAAATCTGTCTTAATGCCATTGGCTAAAGGAGGACACTTAACTCCACATAGCGCAGGAGGACTAAAAGTAGTCACATCCTTTAAGTATTTGGGAATTCAGGTGTCTGCCGACACAAAGGACTTTGAAGGCCTAAATTTAATACCGCTGCTTACTGGGTTTAGAAATAACGTGCATGCATGGACCAAATTGTCCCTTACCATAATTGGCCACGTCATTTTATAAAAAATGGTACTTATGCCCAAGCTTCTGTATCTTTTACATAATGCCCCGATCTGGAACCCGCTAAGATTCCTCTATAAGGTAAATGCCATCTTTAGAGATCTAATTTGGAAAAGAGGTATTCCGCGGATAAAATTGACTACACTACATAGACCGAAAACTCAAGGGGGATTAGCTGTACCAGACCCATGGGTGTACTATTTAGCGGTTCAATTACAGCATATTCGGGGTTAGGGGAATGGGGAGAAATTAAATACGGCAGGAAGGATAGTGCGGTATCTCATAAATCCTACATGCCTAATGTCAGCTTCAGAAGATGGTTCCTTCCAGGTACAGGGCGCCCGATACCAGCTACTGGGTACAATACATAAAGTCTGGTGGAAGTCTAAAGCAGTGGCTAAACTAACAGGATATACCCCTTACACCCCGATTTGGCCTAACTTTGTGTATGCAGAGATAGATAAAGTGTCGGACGTACAGATCTGGGAAAGGTATGGCCTGGGTAGGATGTCTCAGCTGTTCTCTGATATGACCTTAAAAGAATTTGCACAATTATGTAGGGAATTTAATATTCCAAATAAGTACCTGTATCTACAGTTGCGACATGCTATACAGGCCCAGAGAAACGAGAGAGTATTAAGCCAGCACCTAAACATGCTCTTTTAGATCTCACAGCATCACATGGCAGCACAAGTGGGGTTATATCTCTTTATTATAGTACGCTCATGACAGTGCAACATAAAAATAGACCGTTACAATTGTATGATAAATGGAAAGATGATATAGGAGATTTGAGAGAGGAACAATGGCAAGAGGTACTGAAAATTTTTCCAGTGCTGTCGATGAGTGAAGCATATAGGGTATCTCAATTGTACCTATACACAGGGTTTATAGAACCCCAGCAGTGTTGAAAAAAAATGGGTTATCGGAAAGATGATAATTGCCCGAGATGTGATACGCATCATGCAGATCTAACACATCTTATGTGGAACTGTCCTAGGCTTAGAAGATATTGGACGGAAGTCGTTGAACTGATTAATACTGTATTCCAGACTAATTTGGATGTTTTACCGTTGACATTTATTCCCGGTTATGTGAAAGTAACACCTAGTATGATAAAGAAAAAAACAGCTATTGTGCGAGTCTTATACTAGGCGAGAAAATTTATAGCATTTCACTGGATTGATAGGCAGCCTCCACAGGTAAAGGAAGTAGTGAGTAGAGTGCATGCTTTAGTACAACTGGAAAAATATGTGTATCAGAAGAGAAACTCTATAAAGAAAATTGAAGTAGTTTGGTTCTCGTGGATGAATCATTATAACATTAGCTGAGAGCATAATGGGAAGGCAGGGTGCAGCATGCTACTGATGCAGCTTATTACCTTTTTGTTTAAGAAGTATGAGAGGTGGATGCGTTGTAGATGTGCGTGAAGTTGAGTTGGAAGCAAGACAATCTGTCCGGAAGCATTCCAAAGAAGCAAGAAGATGGGGATAGGAGGGGGGCATCGTTGGTACACTTTATTGACTAAGTCCTGAAACGACCAAGGAACTTTAACTTCCAAGTGGTTGCGGAATTGTGGGGGGAAGGGGGGGAGGCGGAGAGTCGGGCTTATGTTATTGTATGATTACAGTTTTTATTTTGAACATTTAATAAAAACTATCCGATTCAAAAAAGGATTAATAGGCGCATCTAATTGTTCCCTTTCCTCAGCCGATAATGTAGGCACTTCTGCCTCCCTTAGGATCTTTAATATCTCCTCCTCTGAATTAGATGCCTTAGAGGTATACAGGGAAGAATACAAATCTCTGAGAACCCTCAAAATGTCCTCCATACCCACACAGGACTTCCATCGGGAATCCACCAACTCCGTTATACATGTCATCCCCTGCTCGGCCTTGTAGATAACAAATAACATATGACCCATTCTTTCTCCTTCTGCAAACACACGTTGCTATTAGAAGGTACTCTTCCTATCAGCAGCCTGAAGTAGGTGGCATCTTAGCTGTTCCTGTGCCTCTCTCAGTACCCTACTGGCCGACTGTGAGGGCTCCGCCCAAAATGCCTCCTCTGCTTCCGCTACTGCTTTATGAGCCTTGACATCTGCCTCCCTGGACCTGTTTTTATTGCATTTCCATAATTTCAGTCTCGGCCTAGTAACCCCGAGGTCCAACTCCACCTTTAGCATGGAGTAGTCTAATAACGATCTAGGTTGATATTCAGAGTAGTGGACAAGCGGAAACATTGCATCCATAACCAGCACCCAAATCTATTCGGGACAGGGTTTGGTATGTGGACGAGCTACAAAAATATCTACGTTCTAGCGGATGTCTTACTCTCCATACGTCTATTAGCCCCACCTCTTTCATAATGTTTCTTAACGCCGAGCTACCCGGAGACCTCCCATCTCCCTCCATTCTACATCTATCTAGTTGATCATTCAAAGTACAGTTAAAGTCCCCTATAAGCATCCACAGGCCCCCGGGTACTCTGCTAAAAAATCTAAAATCATTCTTAAAGGGGTCGACACAAACGGCGGGGGGATGTAGACCGCCACCAGTATCATTTGAGTACATTCTATGTAACATAACACACAGAAGAACCTCCTCTCTACATCTAAAAGTTCCCTAATACTCTCAAATCTAATTCTTTTGTGTACTAATATATTTAATCCTCTGGAATGTGAAGATAGAACCGCATGAGACGCATATCCCACCCATGGCTTTTTAGCCATTGTAGTGTATTCTTAGTCAAATGCGTCTCTTGTAAACAACATATAGCCAGCTGAAACCACATTAAGGGGCTAAAAATACTATGTCATTTAGCCGTATCAGCCATGCCCCTCACATTCCAGCTGAGTATTCTAATCATACGTGTCATAGTTCAAAATGGAAACAAAAAGTGATCCCCACTCAATAAGGTCCTATGGTGCATCAATTCCAAATCTTCCCCGTATCGTCCCCGTACCTAAGCCGGAGTGAGTGTTCTCCCTCCCCTTCCATCTCCCTTACCAAAAATAAAGGATTTAATCCCAGATCAAACACTGCTAATCATCCCATAACTGGGGCACTCACGAACAAACTTGCCCACCGTTGAATGCAGCATATTTAACCCTTCAACTCTCAACCTCCCAAAACACAACCTGTAAACTGTGAACAACACTTCCTAAGCTACTCACGCTCCTGCAGAGGAGTTTGGTGATAAAGTGTTAAATCAGATTATCCCATCTGTGGAGCCGCCTATTACGAGATGTTCTCCTGCACAATATAATACAAAAAAATGAGAAAATGGAAATAAAATGAGAAAAAAATATATAGAAGGGGGAAACAGCAGCTCCATCGATATGCAATCGTGCGTGCATCTCTTCCTAGGCATCGTCTTCTCAAGTATCCTTAATCTGCTCCTTCAGTTGACTTTCATGACGATCCAGCCATTGTGCCGCCTCTTCTGGGTCTTCAAAGAACGTGGTAGATCCTAGAGCCATTTCTCTTAGTTTTGCTGGGAACAGCATAGAGTATTGGACTTGCAAGTTTCTGAGTCTTCTCTTGACATCCAGGAAGCGTGTCCTCCTCTTCTGGACCTCTGTGGAATAATCTGGGAAAATGGAAATTTTTGCCCCATTTATGACCAGATCTGTATTATCACGTGCTTGCCGCAATATGGTATCTCTATGAATATTTTAGCAAGTATTGGTCTTGGCGGTCTGCCAAGCGTTAGCGGTCTTGTGGGCACCTGGTGAGCCCTTTCTACAGCATACAATGAAGACAGTCCTTTGTCTTGAAATTTATGCTGAATCCATTTTTCTATATAGTCCGTGGCATTTGCCCCTTCCGTCTTTTCAGGGACCCTAACTATTCTGATATTATTACGGCGTGATCTATTTTCCAAATCATCAGCCTCTGCAAACAGGGCAGCAATATCTCTTGCCGCTGACTTAGTCTCCATTTTAATAGGCATCTTACACTACTGCCACTCTTTTTTCATACTTCTGCAGTTCTTTCAGCATTTTTATGCAAATTACACCTTATCAGGGATATATCTTCTCGCCGACTGCCCACTTGAATATTAAGGGCTTTAAGGGTAGTGTTACAGTTTGCAACTGCCACCATGATGTCTTTGAAGGTGGGTTCCTGTTCAAGGGGTTTGTGGGGATCTTCTTTCTCCTGTATGACTTCTTTAGAAGCAGGGACCTGGTGGCCATTTCCTCCCTCCCCCTCTTCATCTGAGGATCTTTCCTCCTGGTCAGAGGAGGACATTATTGCAGTCCCTTTATTTTGGGACCAGTCCCTTACCCCTCCAACACCCTTGCGAACCTGCTTAAGCGTGCTGCTGCGCTCCGGCTCACCACCTCCTTATGTCCTTCCTCCACCGTGCCGGCGCCATGTTGGTTGAGCTCTGCTCTATCTGTTCTTGCGGTGTTCTTCCCCCTCCTCGACATATTGGTGCACATATGTGCCTTGCAGGTGAATCTCCTCTCTGCCAGGCTCCTTTCCAGGCTCTTCTCTTCCATCCGAGATCTGTGATCATCAGGATGTTTCAGGATGCCGACAGGAGCGCTCCAAAGTGCATCTCACTACATGCAGCGGTAAGCCACGTCCCCAAGTTATCATCAATTCACCTACTGTTTTGGTGTATAACTACAAGATTTCAGCTTGGAATAAATTCATCTGGATTCTTCACATATGCCTGAGCAGTTGATCACTGCCATTGTTACATGGGGCCATTGAGCGCAACTCTTATTGTCAAGATATTGAGTTAGAAAAATTCCCCTGAAAAATACAGTAAAAAGTTAAAATATATAAATAAAACCTTCACAAAAGTATTAAAAATATCAAATCACCCCATCTAGCTATTTTACACATACAAATAAGTAATAAAAAAATAACAGTCGGTGTCGGCGCATCTGAAAATGCCCAAACTATTAAAATAGAAGTGGATAATGTGAAACAGCAGATCACTCTATGCTTGCAGATCACCTCTTTGTTTGCTAGCAGATCACCAAAAATTAGAAGCTATGACACAAACCTCGGGAGCAAGGAGTTTTTTAAACCAGACCTTCCTACATTTCACCACCATGATAATCAGCTTTTTATTTAAACAGATCTCAAAGAATTTTTTTAAGCTCTTAGCGACCAATGATCATACATGTATGTAACGGACCGTTTCGCAGACAAGGGGTAAAAACCGTTTAGGCGATCGGCCCCCTTTACAGAGATATAGGCACAGCTACTGCAGAACACCAAACTCCCGAACTGGATACAAAATAGCACTCCAACTCCCGTACTGGAACCTCCCAAATAGCTGCTAGCAGACGAACAGGAAAAGCAGACAATCAGCTTACACTCCTGGCAATCAGTCTCTAACAGCATACAGTGAATCCCCCCAAGAACGAGACGAGGCTCCGTATTGATGGTAAACAGGAATTCTCACATTTATTAACGGCTACCTCCCTGGTATTTATCCAGGTCTCCCACCTGGTGGACACTCCCTAGGGGACCAGAAGGAAGACTGCGACACGGGATACAGCAGCCAATCACACACATTGGGACAATACAGACACCCCCAGCATATCCCTCCCCTCTGCCTGTGATACCATCACCCTACATGGGTAATGCAATCATCACAGGCAGACGAATACACAATGTCTTCTGTCCTGGAGACAATTGAGGAGTCATTCAATTATCTCTCAGGACAAAGGAAATCGCCAATACACATGTGGGGACAATAGGACAGACATCACTATTCAATACACAATGTCCCACCCTTTACAATACACACAGACATTTCAGAGACAAGACTCCATTATGCACATGGGGACACAGAACAAGCATTACTGTTAAAATACACCAGGTAAGACACATTACATTAAAACTATACATTTAACATATCCCCAGATAGCTCAGGTCTGAGCGCACATTATTAAGTGAATGGCGCTCAGACCACACGAGCTCCAGTTTAATCGCCATGGAGCCAAAGTCTTTACAGTCAGTTTCATACGAATGGGCTCCATGGGATTCCTATCTGAGGTATAACACATTCAACCAAAACTACCGAACCCCAGGCAGAAAAGCACGAATTAAGCTTTTCTGCAGGTAAAGATGTCTTTTAACAGGGGCCATAGTCCAAAGGCAGCAGGCGAGCAACCAGGTTTCTCCAATGCAATGTGGCGAGATTGGTCTCGTCACATCTCTCCCCTTTTCCAAACAGACTAACAGGGTATCTGACCTCCTGCCGGTCAGTGCCCTTGTTAGTCCAGCAGCCACCCACAAAACACAATCAACAGCACAGCCCACCCACAATAAATAGTTACTGCAACTGGGTAGAGGAGAAGCTTGTCCATGTCCAGGTGCCTCACCACTGGCTGTGCTGGAGTGCGAGTACGCTGACTTGGTGGGGTGCTGCATGGGCAGAGACCCGCGTCACTCTGCCCTGTTGCCAGCGCTACTGGGAGGGTAGCCTGGTTGAAGCCTGGTTGTTGGAGGGGAGACCGACTGTCTCCCCTTTAGATATACAGTCCTGCTGCTGGAGACCGACTGTCTCCCCTTTGGTTACACAGCTCTGCTGCTGGAGTCCGACTGTCTCCCCTTTGGTTACACAGCTCTGCTGCTGGGGAAAGGAGACTGAGCTCTCTATTCCCTGCCCATTAATGATCCGCCGCTGGGGAGAGGTGGTAGTAAGCTCTTCTCCCATACATACCTTCCTCCTCAGTGGAGGGAGACCGACTATCTCTCCTCCCAATACAGAGTCCTGCTGCTGGAGAAAGGAGACTGGGCTCTCTATTCCCTGCTGGTTACTCTGCCGCTGGGGACTGGAGACCGGGCTCCCAATTCCCAACAAATAATACTGCCGCTGGGGAATGGAGGCCGGGCTCCCAATTCCCGAAAAATCACGCTGCTGATGTGGGGCAGGAACAACTACCTCTGCCCCCTGTAGCTCAGCCTGCCGCTGGGGAATGGAGCTCAGGCTCCCAATTCCCTGTAATATCTCCCGCTGGGGAATGGAGCTCAGGCTCCCAATTCCCTGCAATATCTCCCGCTGGGGAATGGAGCTCAGGCTCCCAATTCCCTGCAATACCGGTGGAGAGACCTCGGTCCCATCTCCACCTGCCGCCTGGGGTTCCTCCCAGTAAATTTCAATAATATCTTCCCAGCGGAATGGGTCTGGAACTGGATCTGTCACCTTGCTGTCCTGCTGAGCCTTCCCAATGGAGTGGAAGAGATCTCGGTAGTCCTGCTCCAGTTCCCACTCCAGGGTTGCTAGGTGAGCCAGGTCTTGCTCTACCTCATGGGGGTCATCCCCGTCATGCCTAGCCTCCCTCTCGTAGAAAATGTCCTGAAGTCTGTTCTGCGCAGGACTCCCGAAGTCAGGCTCTGCAAAGGACTCCCATAACAAGCCAGAACCATCAAACTCCTCTCCCTCTGGCTTGTCATGCTCGGCTGTCCAGGGTATATACTGTGCCATATACCACCAGAGCGCCTGGTAGGCATCCTCCAGCCATAGCTCCTGCCATACCCGGTGCTCTAGTTCCTTCACCCATTCATCAGGGCTGCTCTCCCAGAAAGGGCATCCGCAGGAGCCACTTGCTTCTGCCACCGCTGCTCTTCACTGGGGAGACTCTCACCCCGCTGGTATTGTACATTGTCCAGGGCCTGGTACCAGATGCCTTTCCTTAATGCATCCCGGCCATCCAGGTCCTCCTCCTCGTATGACACTGCTGGTTCCATTCTGGTGCTTTTAGGGTCGCTGTACTGGGACATGCGTTGCCCCCACTTGTAAATCCAAGGAAATGGTGTCTCCTGTAGCTGTCCTTCTGGCTGTAGGAACGATCCGCTGCTCGCCACCAATTGTAACGGACCGTTTCTGCAGACAAGGGGTAAAAACCGTTTAGGCGATCGGCCCCCTTTACAGAGATATAGGCACAGCTACTGCAGAACACCAAACTCCCGAACTGGATACAAAATAGCACTCCAACTCCCGTACTGGAACCTCCCAAATAGCTGCTAGCAGACGAACAGGAAAAGCAGACAATCAGCTTACACTCCTGGCAATCAGTCTCTAACAGCATACAGTGAATCCCCCAAGAACGAGACGAGGCTCCGTATTGATGGTAAACAGGAATTCTCACATTTATTAACGGCTACCTGCCTGGTATTTATCCAGGTCTCCCACCTGGTGGACACTCCCTAGGGGACCAGAAGGAAGACTGCGACACGGGATACAGCAGCCAATCACACACATTGGGACAATACAGACACCCCAGCATATCCCTCCCCTCTGCCTGTGATACCATCACCCTACATGGGTAATGCAATCATCACAGGCAGGCAGAATACCAATGTCTTCTGTCCTGGAGACAATTGAGGAGTCATTCAATTATCTCTCAGGACAAAGGAAATCGCCAATACACATGTGGGGACAATAGGACAGACATCACTATTCAATACACAATGTCCCACCCTTTACAATACACACAGACATTTCAGAGACAAGACTCCATTATGCACATGGGGACACAGAACAAGCATTACTGTTAAAATACACCAGGTAAGACACATTACATTAAAACTATACATTTAACATATCCCCAGATAGCTCAGGTCTGAGCGCACATTATTAAGTGAATGGCGCTCAGACCACACGAATACAGTTTAATCGCCATGGAGCCAAAGTCTTTACAGTCAGTTTCATACAAATGGGCTCCATGGGATTCCTATCTGGGGTATAACACATTCAACCAAAACTACCGAACCCCAGGCAGAAAAGCACGAATTAAGCTTTTCTGCAGGTAAAAAAGATGTCTTTTAACAGGGGGCCATAGTCCAAAGGCAGCAGGCGAGCAACCAGGTTTCTCCAATGCAATGTGGCGAGATTGGTCTCGTCACAATGTATATCTGTGGTCGCTGAGGAATGTTTGGAGCAAGCTTGAGAGCTGAGCCCGCTCCATACTAGATGCGTGCTGGGTGTGTTACAAAGATGACACCAACAGTGGCTGGCATCAGAAATAACTCCAATCTCGGCCATTTATTCCATCAGATTGCGGTTAATAGTGACTGCAGCATTTGAATGGTTAGACTGATAAACCGCACCCTCTCTGACTCCAACTCCTGCATTTTATCTCAATCCTACTCCAGCTCCTTCATGAATGGCCAATTTAATAATAACAAATTTACTTTTTCTCACCATCATCTCATTAATCAGGCTACATGGATAGAACTTAAACCACATTTATTTGAATATGATTTCTGAAATTTTCTAAATTCCTGTAAGTAAATAGGTAATGCACTATGCATTTAATAACTGGAAAACACTTACACCCTTAATTGTAAGAAACCTATCAATTTATCCTAAGAAAAGTTAGAAAAGCTATATACTGTATATGTATGTCCTGGAAATGCAGAGAATCATGTGCAAGACTTAGGCCTCATGCACACGACCGTTGTTTGTTTCCGCATCCGTTCTGTCCGCAAATTTTGCGTCCGCCCAAAAAAAGGATGACGGACCGTTTTTTTGGGGGCGGATCCGCTTTTATGGCAGATCCATTGTACTAATGCCTATCCTTGTCCGCAAACGTGAAAAAAATAGGACATGCTCTATTTTTTTGACGGAATGTAAACACGGACCACGGATGCGGAACAAAAACGGTTGACCATCCGCATTTTTGACGGACCCATTGAAATGAATAGGGAAGCATCTTATCCGTGAATAAAAACGGACGCAGAAACAAACAACGGTCGTGTGCATGAGGCCTAAAGGGGAATAAAAGAAACATGTAAAAAGTGCAGCTACTATATACAGTGCTTGTCATAACAGGGTTGTCTAAGAATAAATAACTTTTCACTGGTGCCCACAGCCTGCCTTCACTATGGGAAGATTCATACTTACCTGCTAACCACAGCTTCAGTGCTGCTCACTGGCTCCCGTATGTCTATCTTCTGGTCCGCAGCTTGCTTACTTCTATCTGGCATGACCATCTGCTCTGCTGCAGCCAATGACTAGATTCAGTAGTGATGTGTCTACAAGAGAGGTAAAAAGGAGCGGTAAGAACTGGTTTCCTATCACCACTAGAACACCCTGCTTATCATTGTTTATAGTATAAGGACATGAGAGAGAACACAGGAGAGGTGAGAACTGATTATTTATCACCACTAGAACACTCAGTTTATCACTGAGTATAGTATAAAGACAGGAGAGAACACAGGAGAGGTGAGAACTGATTATTTATCACCACTAGAACACCCAGTTTATCACTGAGTATAGTATAAAGACAGGAGAGAACACAGGAGAGGTGAGAACTGATTATTTATCACCACTAGAACACCCAGTTTATCACTGAGTATAGTATAAAGACAGGAGAGAACACAGGAGAGGTGAGAACTGATTATCTATCACCACTAGAACACCCAGTTTATCACTGAGTATAGTATAAAGACAGGAGAGAACACAGGAGAGGTGAGAACTGATTATCTATCACCACTAGAACACCCAGTTTATCACTGAGTATAGTATAAAGACAGGAGAGAACACAGGAGAGGTGAGAACTGATTATTTATCACCACTAGAACACCCAGTTTATCACTGAGTATAGTATAAAGACAGGAGAGAACACAGGAGAGGTAAGAACTGATTATCTATCACCACTAGAACACCCTGCTTATCACTGAGTATAGTATAAAGACAGGAGAGAACACAGGAGAGGTGAGAACTGATTTTCTATCACCACTAGAATACACAGCTTATCACTGTTTATAGTATAAGGACAGGTTATCACTTTCTAGTATAAGGGACAGGAGAGAACACAGGAGAGGTGAGAACTGATTATTTATCACCACTAGAACACCCAGCTTATCACTGAGTATAGTATAAAGACAGGAGAGAACACAGGAGAGGTGAGAACTGATTATCTATTACCCCTATACCACCCTGCTTATAACTGTTTATAGTATAAGGACAGGTTATCACTTTCTAGTATAAGGGACAGGAGAGAACACAGGAGAGGTGAGAACTGATTTTCTATCACCACTAGATTACACAGCTTATCACTGATTATAGTATAAGGACAGGTTATCACTTTCTAGTATAAGGGACAGGAGAGAACACAGGAGAGGTGAGAACTGATTATCTATCACCACTAGAACACCCTGCTTATCACTAAGTATAGTATAAAGACAGGAGAGAACACAGGAGAGGTGAGAACTGATTTTCTATCACCACTAGAATACACAGCTTATCTCTGTTTATAGTATAAGGACAGGTTATCACTTTCTAGTATAAGGGACAGGAGAGAACACAGGAGAGGTGAGAACTGATTTTCTATCATCCCTATACCACCCTGCTTATCACTGTTTATAGTATAAGGACAGGTTATCACTTTCTAGTATAATGGACAAGAGAGAACAGAGGAAAGGTGAGAACTGATTTTCTATCACCACTAGAACACCCTGCTTATCACTAAGTATAGTATAAAGACAGGAGAGAACACAGGAGAGGTGAGAACTGATTTTCTATCATCCCTATACCACCCTGCTTATCACTGATTATAGTATAAGGACAGGAGAGAAAACAGGAGAGGTGAGAACTGATTTTCTATCACCACTAGAATACACAGCTTATCACTGTTTATAGTATAAGGACAGGTTATCACTTTCTAGTATAAGGGACAGGAGAGAACACAGGAGAGGTGAGAACTGATTATCTATTACCCCTATACCACCCTGCTTATAACTCTTTATAGTATAAGGACAAGTTATCACTTTCTTGTATAAGGGACAGGAGAGAACACATGAGAGGTGAGAACGGATCATCTATCACCACTAGAAAACCCTAATTATCACTGATTATAGTATAAAGACAGGAGAGAACACATGAGAGGTGAGAACGGATCATCTATCACCACTAGAAAACCCTAATTATCACTGATTATAGTATAAAGACAGGAAAGAACACAGGAGAGATGAGAACTGATTATCTATCACCACTAGAACACCCTGCTTATCAATGGTTTTGATAAATAAAGGCCTTAGAGTGATATGAATATATTAAACTTTTCTAAACTCCTATGAAAGTGAATAAATTAATTGCACAATATTAATAACATTTTTTAAGTCTGAGTGGATACATTTCTACTACCTCTGCGACCACCCAAAACTAGCTTCGACTCTGACTCCACAGCCCTGCCTGGCCTGCTACTGGTCCTATTACACCCTGCCTCTGGCAGAGTATACTAGAGTGCCGATATAATTGCTATTCACAGCAGATATCTGCGAATAGTACAAGAAAAGTTCAAGTACACTCTGCATACATTATTTCTTTAATATAGTGCAATTTTACCCATTATAACATTACATTTAAAATAGGGAACAGAGACAAGAGGTCAAGAAAGAAGTAGCTCTAGGCTTGTCAGTTGGAGGAGGTGTTGGAAAACTGGATAAGGGAAACTTTTAGGCCAGGTTATATGCTTTTCAGAAGAGATATTCTTCAACCATTTTGAGGATTGGAAAGTATCAGATACATGAAGTACAAAACTTTAAAGGAGATTAGAGGAAGAAGAGAAGTCTTGTAGAAGCACGTTACAAGAGTGGTAGAGAGCGGTTGCTATAGACGAGACCGAGGCCTGTGTTGCAGTCTCTGGAGTTCTATGTTTAGCGTGTCTAACGTTACAGTATTTTCATAAACAACCAGTTAGAAACAACCAGTGCAAATGTGAACTTTATCCAGAGATTAATCCAGAGTTTGACACTGATCTATCCTTCACCCTCCATATGCAACTGCTTGCCCGGTCATGCCGCCTGCACCTCAAAAACATCTCTAGGATACCGCCCCTTTCTTACTGTTGAAACAACAAAAGCTCTCATTGTGACTGCCTGTCTGGATTAGGCTGGCAGTCGGTTCCGCTGACCCTATTCACTGTAATTGGATCCGGTGTACCATGAAAAAGCCTTAAATCATGAACAAACCTTAGGTCAGCTGATTTCAGGGGGTGTGTTCTATGCAGCCCATTCAGGCGGCTCTCGGCTCACATTACATATTCAGGGGGTGTGTTCTATGCAGCCCGCGCTCGGCTCAGCGCAGTACGCGCTTCCTCCCTGTTAACCCCTTCCATACTGCGGTCCGTATGGACCGCAGTATGGAAGGTGTTAAACTGCTGACATCTGCAGCACAGATGTCAGCAGTTTATAGCAGGGAAAACCAGGGAAAACCATTTCAAGGGAGGCGGGCGGGGGATCGCAATTGCGATCCCGCCTGCTGCGCCGGCCGCCTCCCGCACCTGCAGCCCGCAATTCCCCCCCCCCCTGCACCGCCTGGGGGGTCAGTAACATGGCGGGGTGCAGGGGGGGGTTAATTGGTTAATTTTTACATTTAGGTCTCTGATGCCCGCGGTCACAGACTGCGGGGATCAGAGACAGTCACGCAGGGGCACAGGACCCCCTGGGCATTGGTTTATTCATACACCCGTGCCAACCCCGCTCCTCTGGCTTCAGACCTGTTTCATAACCCTGTTTAGAATAACCCTGTTTCGGCATAGTGCGCATAATGCGCATGCACTGAAGGACACACCCCGAACACACCCCCTGAAATCAGCTGACTTAAGGTTTGTTCATGATTTAAGGTTTTTTCATGGTACACCGGCAGTGATCTGGCCGCTTTCCGGCATATATGGCAGCTTTCGGCTGGACAAAAAATGTTGCACATAGCATTTTTTGTCCTGCTGAAAGCTAGCATGTTTGCTGTATACAGCGACCAGATTGCAGTCCTGGAGTTCATAACACAGATGTAAACCCGGCCTTACTTCAACTTATTTCTTTTCAGTCTTCCCCTCACTAAACTCTCCAATCTGTCCTTAATGCAGCAGCCAGGCAAATTTTTCTGTTTAACCGCTACTCCGATGCCTTCGCCTTATTCCAGTCATTGCACTGGTTGCCCATACAGCGCAGGATTCAATTTAAACTGCTCATTCTCTCCCACAAAGCTCTCCACAGTGCTGCACCTCCCTACATCTCCCCCTTATTTCTGTCTACCACCCTACCTGTGTCTTTGTTTGGCCAATAATTTACAACTGTCATCCACCATAATCCGAACCTCTCACTCCCGTCTTCAAGACTTCTCTCGAACAAAACAAGCACTTTTTACCATTTGTGTCGCCCCATCTCCTCATCATAGATTGCAATAATGGCATAAAGGGGGAGAGGCGCTCATAGGGTAATAGTTTGATTCAGATGAAACACTGTACTGTAGAGGCGATCAGTTCTACTCACCTTTTTGTGTTGTGCGATGATAGGCACAACACTATTTAGGGCATTCAGTTTTGGTGTACGGGTGGTTGGTGCTGCCGGTACCAATCGCTCCTCTTTTGTGTGGCGGCCAAGCCTCAGGAGGGGCGTTAAGAGCACAATGTTTCAGTGTGGATAGTGGGTCTACCAGTTACTGGTACTTCTTTGGCGCAATGAACACGACCTTGATGAGTTATGGTTGAATGCTTTATTATTCACACAAGATAAGACAACGCGTTTCAGAGTTGTATAGCACTCCTTTTTCAAGTCTGTGGGCCCTGGAGAGGATCACAGTTCCTGGACAGATGTTTTTTTGAAACAAATATTCGGGTACAGATCAATGTGCTAGTCTTAGTATTAATTAACACTAGGAGCATCAGGTACTTATGCTCCTGGCCTGTGGCCACAAGTTCCCTCCCGAATGGGGGATATTTTTTGTCCTTTCTTTGACTACTGGGTCTACTATAGGGGACCATTTAGGGGCATTCATAATACTATGGTGCATTATAGGGGCAATACTACTTTGGCCACAGTAGAAGGAATTATCGCACAATAGGGGCATTATTACTGCAGGCATTATGGGAGGCATTAGGGGCATTATTACTACTGGAGGGACACTAAAGGGGGTTGTATGTCGAGACATTGCTAAAAGAAGCCATCCTTGTAGCAGAAGATGAGAAAAGATACCATCTACATCAGAGGAAACATCACTGGATGTAATAGGTATATTGTGCTGTATTATTCTGTATGTTTGGTAGTGCTGAAAGACCGGACAGCATGCTGAAGGTAGGGATGACTTAGAATTGCAAAATGGGGACTATGTAGTCTTGTCACCATTTGCGCCCTCCGCTGTTCTGCCTCTTTAAGAAGAAAGGGAGACTGAAATTATGGAAAACACACGCTGCAGAAGATCCGCCCCTCATACTACTCGGCATAGAGGGTGGGCATGGCCTGGGTTCCTTTCCTGTGTCTCACATGAAGCATACCCACTAACTTTACTCTACACCTGCTAGATCCATGCATTTATCTGAATAAATAGAAATAAAATAACAGAGATGAGAGGCTGACACCCCATGGCACGCTGCGCAGGCGCTTGTCCGGGAAAACTTTCCTAGATAAGGAAAGACATCTAATCAAACCATCACGAAGGATACGAAGAAGCCCCCGTCACACACCGGTCACATCACCTAGAACAGAATAAAGGTCAAACAGAACATGAATCCAACGTAACGTTCAGATCCAAGAACGCTACACACGCCCTACAGGACGAGAGCAGATCCCGGCGGCACATTCTGCATTCTCCAATATAGTCACCACGTAGGATTGTCAGACTCTACAGCAGGGGTGCACAACCTTTTCTGGTTGGGGGCCACATTGTCAGCCTGAACCAATTCCAAGGGCCGAAAATAAAACGTAAAGGGGTATTACCAACTGAAATACTGTATTTTTGGCATATTGAACATACAGTATATACTATAAATGTCTAGTTACAGTTCTAGGACTCCCATCTAATAGGAGAATACATGAAAGATACATGTAAGAAGTCATAAGACATAGACCTACATGTCTTTTACCAGATGTTTGGGGGCCGCACAGAATGGTATCGAGGGCCGCATGTGGCCCCCGGGCCGCAGGTTGTGCACCCCTGCTCTACAGCAACAAAACGCAAACCTGCAGAGTTCATAGATGTTCCTACGTCTCCATCTCCCACACTGCTAGGCAGGTTTTCCAGTAGGTACGTCTACGCGGCAGTCACGTGACCAAGGATTGCAGAGTACCGGGGCTTCCACAGAAATGAATAGGGTCGCAGTGGACCCTCAAGCAGTGCCCCACCATTCATATATACGGCCACAGGGTGCATGACTTCTAGCTATAAGGGTGCGGCTACTGTGCGATTTTGGCCTTAATAGCTATTGCTTGAACAAAGATCGCAGAGTGGTGGGCCCGCCATAGGGATGAATGGGGTTGGAGCAGGATTAAAACATTTGCTGCGACTGTGACACGTGCGACTGTGAAAGAGAACGCCCTAAGGTTAGCCATCGTTGATTGTGAAGAAGGCATATCTAAGTAAAGGCTGAATAGAACTGTTAATCTAACAGAAGAGGATAATAAAAAAAAGATGACCTTCTTGCATGGCAAAGGGTCAGTATGCAAAAAAAAAAAATATTTGGCGCCCCCAGTCTTGGACACAGACCTCGGCTACTTCCACCAGTCCCAGAGAATAAATGGAGTGGCAGGAAGCATGTTCTGCCTGCTGTTCCATCAGGATGTGGACATGGGACCCCGTTCTTAGGATTGGTGGGGTCGCTCACTGATTAGTTAGTTATCCCCTATCCCATGGCACACCACCTTTAAGATCAATGGTACTGTGCTCTACACAAGGTAAGACATGTCTTTTTTTTTATGATACCGTAATTATATGTATTTTAAATTTGGCGACTAAAAATTTTACTTGGCTCCCAAATTTTTCAGGTTATGAGCCAATGGCTCCTTGATAATTTTTTTAGTTTGGAGCACTGCCACCTATGATTATTAGTAAGCCACAGCGCAGGCACTATTAGACAGGGCTGTCTAGCCCTGTCAATCAAAGGGGAGGAGAGAGTGTACTGACTACTGAGGGGTGTAGCAGTAGTGGTGCTCCAATAGCAAGACCGGCCCCTTAGTGCTCAAACTGTCTAATATGTATAAAAACAAAAGTAATAATATCTCCACAACGCTGAAAGCTACAGAGTAAAGAAAGATATTGGTTTCATCAGCATGATCAACCCTACCAAGCAATATGGTTTAATAGGGTTGATCATGGTGACAGAGGCTCTTGAACACAATGAAGTAATCGTAGATGCACAAAATGTGTTCAGATTAGATGATTTAATATAAAACATACAGAGCCCATATAGGTTACAAGAGATTTCAGGGGAGAGTTATCAAAACTGGCATAAAAGAAAATTGGCTTAGTTGCGCATCTTTCCTTTTCACCAGTTTTGATAAATCTTCCCCATAATATACATGACACATAAACATGCACAACCATTACAAAACAATATGGAGGAATATATGGGGAGTGTATAATCCAAATAACAGAAAAAAACACAACTGAATCAGTTATTTCAGTAATAAATGATCCCTTATCCTGGTTCTGATGTGACTACAGTAAGTACACCCTAAGTAGAGGGGTAGCTGTGTAACTTCCATTCCTGACCATAGTATTTACAGTGGCATTCACCTTGAAATAATGGGATCATAACCTTATCTACACTAACGGGAGACACCATTACAAAATGAATAATTGCCTATAACATAGAAACTCCTATGTACATTATAAAAGTTATGTGCCCCCTCTTTCACATCACTTATTTCCATTATTCTGCTCAGTTATAGGAGCAGAACAACGAGTAATGGAAGTGTTGAATTCGGCAGATACTGTAACTGACAGGAAAGGAGATGAGCAGATCCCATGATTACAATGGAATTTGGGATAATGCTTTTTTAGCAGAGAAAAAGGTCCTGTATGCAATTGAGACGCTGAATGGAGCCTCCAGTGCAGATGTGAACATAGCCTAAGCGATGTATCAACTGTGTGTTCATTATCTCTCTGTGAGGGTGATTTCATAAATCAATAAAACTAATAATGGCTTTGCAGGGTAGAGGTATTAAAAAAAGGTTGGGGGGGGGGCAGATTTATTAAGACTTGGTTCCCTGTGCACTGGAGCAAGACGTGCCTAATTTATTAAGAGACAGATCCCTCTTAATGCCAGCTTCTGGAGTAAGTGATAGTAAATCTAGTACATTTTTTGACACTATAGAAAAGGGTCAAAAACTCAAAACGTTGCAAATGATGGCACAAATATAGCGCCATATAGAATAATGGCGTACATACATTGATAACTGCCCCTCAGTGTTCCCTCCATGGCACAGGCATATCTTCAGCAGTCACTGATATACTCCCTATATCTCAGCATGTAAGCGGTGCATTCAAGGAAGAGGGATATTGGCGTTGAAATGAGAGGCGTTAGCCTTGAATCTACTCTCAAAATGCGTTAGCCTTGAATCTACTCTCAAAATGCCAAGTTTTCGAAGATTCATAAATAGCAATCCAACTGTAGGCAAGCAGTGTCCTAATAATTACTGTCTTGGTTTATTATTTACACTTAATTCTCCTAAATTGAAAAGGACATTTCGGTTGGGTCATTCATGTACCAAAAATATTTTCAACACAAACATGTTCAATATTGATTACACGCATGTTCACCAGTAAATTGCCCAATTGTGTATATGAAAGAAGTATTAGAATAAGCTATGATCAGTAAAAGCTAATGGCTGGAGTTGAGTGTAGTCTCTGATGGACCACCAGATTATGGTGAGTACTAAAACAAGCTCCACAATCAGAACATGGAAATGGCTTTTCCCCAGTGTGAACTCTCTGGTGGGCTGCAAAATGCCCATGATGGATAAAAGTTTTGTCACAGTAGGAACATGAAAAACTTTTCTCTTCTGTATGGATTCTTTGATGAGCAACAAAATGTCCATGATGAATGAAGGCCTTTTCACAGAAAGGACAGGAGAATCTCTTCTCTTCCATGTGAATCCTCTGATGGGCCACAAAATGTCCCTTGTGGATGAAGGTTTTCTTGCACAGAGGGCAAATATATGGATTGTCAAGTTTGTGAGTCCTCAAATGCTTGCTCAGGCTACTCTTTATTCGAAAACTTTTACTGCACTTGAAGCAAAAGAAGGGTCGTTCCCCCGTGTGTATTCTCTGATGTGAAAGGAAATAGGACCTTTGGGAAAAGCCTTTCCCACAGTAGGAACAAGAGAATGGCTTTTCTCCAGTGTGAATTGTTTGATGGGCGAGATAGTGGGTTCTACCAGTAAAACCATCCCCACACTCGCTGGAAAATGACTTCTGCTGAGTGTAGATGTTCTGGTGGGTCTGCACAAAATGCTCATCTTTCTTAACATGAGGAGAAGGGTATTGTTGGTTCTGCTTTGTGGTTGTATAAATGTAGTGATCACCGATTTCTCCATCACATAAGGTTGGTTCTTTCTTAATATAATAAAATGGGTATGGTGGATAATCTGAGGGAATATACATGCCTGGGTTAGTGGACTGGCCTCCATTACATGAGACTAGCTCTTTCTTAATATGAATAGGGGGAGGCTTTAAATAATCTGTGAGTTCTGTGAGATTTCTTTGATCACATGAGATGGGTTCCTCCTTAATACAAACATAGGTATATGGTACACGATCTGTAAAAAAATTATCACCAGTGTCTGAAAGGTTTCCTCTGTCATATGGGACTGGTTTTCCCTTAATATGAAATGAACCCATTTGTGATTCTGTGGGCATGTGTGTCGCTTTCAGATGAGTTTCTTCTCGAAATGGAATCTTCTCGGTCATGTCTTCCATGACATAGTGCATTATGTTCTGTATATTCTATACCCACTACTGTTCACTTTCCTGTAGCTTTCAGTGTTAATGACATAGATACAGGAAATTTTCCCAGGAACATTGCAAGAATCTGGAAACTGGGGAAGGAAACATACAGTGACAACTTCATATTAATTCAGATAAATAAGAATACTAAATCACTAACATGATGTATATTCCTACAAATGAGTCAAGTTTATCTTACACTTTTTTGGGGACTCTTGTTTTTCTCCATGTATGTTGGCATGTTGGTTCTCTACGACTGTCCTGGGTCAGGGCTAACCTGTTCATACGGCGCCAGGCAGTCTCCTGCAAAACTGTCAGAACCGCATGGCCTAAATACTAAGATGAATGTTTGTGTACGGCATAAACGGCGGCTGTCGGCCAGAAATAAACCATGCTATTATAGTCATAAGGGTTCCGGCTGTTGAATCCGGCAATGCCGGACTTAGTGAACGCCAACAGGCTCTTCTCTGCCGAAACAGCCTGCTGAAAACCTTCACTGGAGATGTGAACATAGCCTTAGTCAGTCATGGGCTAGTGGAGCTGGACTACATAAAGGTTCCCTGCATTTTATTCCCTGCCACATGCAGGAGACCTTTTCAGGGGCCATGCCGCAAATTCCATATGTCTTTGCAAGCAGTGGCGTACCGCCAATATAGGGAGCCCACGCAGCTGCTATGGGGCCCGTGGCAAGGGGGGGGGCCCGGAGTGCATGGAAGGCCCCGCCCCTATGTCTGTAGTTATGTATTTATCATCGCCACAGTCTTCCGTCCCAAGTCCCTATCTGGAGCTTGGGCAGGCCCTGCTTTCCCTCTGCTCAGAAAGCTCCCCCCTAATTGTGCCGCCCATGGGCGATGTCCCACCTGTGAGCTGTCTCCTTCTGACTGACCCTGACCCAGCCAGTGACCTACTGCAACGCCGCTCATTCTCCTCTGTTTGCTGGGCACTCGCACTGCACTGGCCAGTCAGCATTTAGTGCAAAGCTCCTGCAGCTGATTGGCCAGTGTGCGAGTCGCAGGTTCAGCAGGCAGCTGCGGATGAGAGCAATGCTGTGCAGGCGGGTGGATGGGCAGGGCGGCAGTCTTGCGCTTACCACGCTCACGTCACGTGCTGCGGCTGCCAGTGCCACCACCTGCATCATACTGCCACCAGTTCCACTGAGACCCAAGTCCCAACCATCCCCCAGCATTGCTGGCTTGCCCCTGGCCTGTTGTGTGCCGCTGCCAGTCTGCCACCAAGGACAAAGTAAGTTGTACACTCACAGCAGTGAGTGACAGACTCTACATGTAAAAAAGTTAGTAGGCAATGGCTATTGGTGGGAATAGAAAAAAAAAAATGTAAAAGGAGCTTGATAAAGACTCACTGGGGTCGAAACGTCGCACGCTGGGTGAAAAATAAACACGGATTGACATTGAGAAGCTGGAGTGCTTTTTTTCTTCTATTTTTGAACTTTGGGGATTCAGAGGGTGGGAAAAGGGCAGCAGCAGTAAACAGAGTTCCTGCAGGGTTGGGGGGCAATGTTCTATAAGGGTTATTATTATACAGAGGACTCAGGAGGACAGTGTGCTCCAGCCTAACAACCCGCAGCCCCCCCCCCCCCCCATTGAACTCTGTTGTTGAATTGCTAATTTAGAGGACAGTGTCATGGGGGGAAGAGGGCAGCAGAAAGCAGAGTTCCTGAGGGTTGGCGGAACACATTCTATAAGGCCTCTTTCACACGAGCGTGTGGATTAGGTGCGGATGCGTTGCGGATGCATTCAGTGAAAACTGTGCGATTTCACAGGCAAAGCCATTCAGTTTTGCCTGTGACTGCGATCAGTTTTTTCCACGCGGGTGCAATGCGTTTTGATGCGTTTTTCACGCGCGTGATAAAAAACTGAAGGTTTACAAACAACATCTCCTAGCAACCATCAGTGAAAAACGCAACGCACCCGCATTTGCTTGCGGATGCAATGCGTTTTTCACGCAGCCCCATTCACTTCTATGGGGCTAGGGCTGCGTGAAAAACGCAGAATATAGAACATGCTGCGATTTTCACGCAACGCACAAGTGATGCGTGAAAAAAACGCTCATGTACACAGACCCATTGAAATGAATGGGTCAGGATTCAGTGCGGATGCTATGCATTCACGTCACGCATTGCACACGCGCGGAAAACTCGCTCGTGTGAAAGGGGCCTAAGGATTATTATTATTATATAGAGGACTCAGGACAGTGCACCCCCCTCCCCCCGGCATTCAACTCCTCAGGTAAACGTTTAAATCACCCCAATTTTCCATATAAAAATATATAAACAATAAAAAAAATGATATTAGGTATTGCCACGCCTGAAAATGTCTGCACTATTAAAATATTAAAGAAAATAATCTGTACGGTGACCGCCTTAATGGGGAAAAAAAAAAAACGACAAGGGTAGGTGGTGGGATGGGCCAGGGATGGGTAGTGGGTGGAATTAGGGGGCCCAATGAGTTCTATGTATGCCCCTGTTTGCAAGAGTCAAAGGTTAAGGGCTAGGTTACGGAACAGCTGGCCCCTGATAGAACAGTACTATCCTTGTCCGTTATGTGGACAATAATAGGACAAGTTCTATCTTTGAACGAAACGGAAGGCATATGGAGTACCTTCCGTCTTTTTTGCGGATCCATTGAAATGAATGGTTCCGTATACGGAACGCAAAAAACTGAACGTAAACGGGAAAAAAAAAACCTTTGTGTGCATGAGCCCTAAATGTTATGGCATATTACTGATCTTCTATAGAATCTATAACATTCTGACTGGGGGAAATTTAGAAATCCAAAAGAAAAACAGTCTCTTTGCCCAAAGTAACTAATCATCACAAGTTTCCTTTCATATTCTGCTCCTGAGTCTTTCCTTTAAAAGGGTTTCCTAAATCTGCTCTAATGTCTATAACCACCATATCTGTACCCTTCACGTCTACCTAATGTAAGTACAAATCTGCCACCTACCTTATATGTGCTTGTGATGTCGGTATCCATGACCGCTGCTGTACCTGCCATGTCTCTCTTTACCTGCTACTCTCTTGGACTACAGTCCCCTTTACATGGCTGAATTGGGCAGACAATTATCGGGAAGGAAGCGTTCCTTCCTGACAATAGCCTGCCCCTCTGTAGAGGAGACTGTTGCATTTACATGCAGTGATCTCCTCCACAGTATAGGTTGCTGTGAAGGTAATGCCATCGCTCATCCCCATACAGAATCATTGTTTGCAGCAGCAGAGGCTGTTCAGACATCATGATCTGCTGCTGGCAAACGACGATTTAGGTATTCACACGAACAATCCTATTATCTGATGCTCCTTAGCGATAATCCGCCCGAACACGGGGCAGTGTAATTGAACACTGACCAGGATATTATTTTATGGGGTTATCACCCTCCAGACACAAAAGTCCGCTCAGTGGTTTCAGAGGATGCTGCACATAACAGTACTCACCCTAGAAGGAGGCCATTTCTTGTAAAGACCACACCTACAGCAATCACTTCCTGTCTATTTCTGTATTTGCGTTCCAGCTGTCACCCGCTCTGTGTGTTCACTTGTATAGCACACGCTGCGTTCTGCTGCCATCTACTGGGCCAATCTGGTAACTGCAGATCTCAGGAAAATACAGTAGTTTACCATTATCAACTGCTCCATAGATATTAACCCATAAGGACACCACGCTGTCAGAGCCTATTACCCAGTCCTGGCTTTTGTCCAGCCAGGTTTCTGTGCACTATATCTATGGCTGTCATTAAAAGTTCCAGTTCATCCATTTTATTTGCGTTCCCCAGCAGACATTTTATGTTACAAACAGCGCTGTTTTTTTGGGAGATACACTTTATTCCTGGTCACCTCCCAATTATTCCAACTAAGCCCAGCCCCCCCTACATGATATGATATGCTTAATTACATGGTGCCATTAACCCCTTAAGGACCCACGCCGTATATGTACGGTGCAGCTGGACGTGACTTAAGCAAGGTCCGCCGGGTGCTGGGGGAGGATCGCAGGGGAATCGGGGCACCATGGCTGCTCTTACTGGCAGGCATCCATGCCGGGTAAGGGCAGCAAGGTGCAGCACCGCCCCCCTACAGCTCCAAGCGCTGCGTTTTGCCGGTCAATGAAGACCGGCACATCGCAGCGCCGGAAGCTGAAAAAAGCTGTGGAACAGGGGGGGTGGCCAGGGTGAGGTTACCGGTGCTGACTGGTCAGCAGCGGTCTCCTCGGAGGTGAGGCAGGGGACACTGGTGTTTGGCGTCCCCTGCCAGAGTTGCGATTGGCTGGAACAACGCTCCAGCCAATGGCAGCGCTACAGCAGCACAGGAAAGGGCTGAACCTCCCTGCATGCAGCCATTCTAGCTGGTGACTGTGTGCAGAGAGGTTCTATGCTTTTCTGTGCTGCTGTTGGCTTGCTGGGACTTGTGGTGCACCACCACTGCGACTTAACACTTACTTGCTGAAAGAAGAAGAACATCTGGAATTTCTGCACTGACTTTTTTTTTCATTTGCAGCTGTTCCAGATCCTTAAACGACCTTCTGTCCCTGTCCCTTCCCGCAGTTAGTGTCAGTTTAGAATTTTGCACAAACGCACCATCTGCGTATGTGTATTTTGCAACCATTGAGCACTGAACAGTTTTTTTTTCTCCTTTTTTCTTTCTAAATTTAATTTCAAATTTATTACAAGCCCCTTCACGTGTGAAAACACAACCCCCTCATCATCATCATCATCATCCGCTGATGAGGGACCCTCTAGAAGGCGCACCAGGGTAGCAGCGGAGGCAGCTCCCCAGAGTGAACACTTATGGAACCCACCCCCTGATGATTATCAGCCCCCAAATTCCGGATTTTGAGGGCAGCTCTGGAATACAGATAGACTGTGCTGACTTCACTGAACTAGATTTTTTCTAAATCTTCTTCTCTGAAGATTTTGTAAATTTAATGGTGGTCCAAACCAATTTATACACCCAACAATTTATTGATCAGAACCCTACATCGGCATACGCTAGACCCCTAGGTTGGACCCCAGTAAGTGTAGCAGAGATGATGAAGTTTTGGGGACTCGTGCTGCAAATGGGCGTTGTAAAGAAGCCAAACGTTAGACAATATTGGAGTTCGGACATTTTCTATCAGACTCCAATTTACAGTAAGACCATGACCTGGAAACGATTTGAGTCAATTAGTAAATTCTCACATTACAACAACAATGTACAGTGCCCATCCCAAAACTACCCGACATTTGACTGTTTTTTCAAGGATAGGCCTGTCATTGACCACTTTAACACTAGGTTTGCTGAGGTGTACAACCCAGATAAAAATGTCTGTGTAGATGAGTCCCTATTACTTTTCAAAGGGAGGATTAGATTCCGCCAGTACCTGTCTAGCAAACGGGCAAGGTATGGCATAAAGATATACAAACTTTGTGAGAGTAGCTCCGGGTACACCCATAAGTTCCGCATTTACAAAGGCAACGGTACAGTGGAGCAGCTCACCGCCAAAATGAACCAGGGGGTCACCAGACATGTGTCTAAAACTGCGTATGGGGCTCTAAAGCAGAAAGATGGACACTGCATCTCTGCTAACGAAGATCCATCAACAGAAAAGGCTTAAATGTTGATGGAAGATCGGAATTGGACCTCCGCTGTAAAGGGTTGTCTTCTCTGATGAGTCACGTTTTCTGCTTTATTGAACAGATGGATATTTGCTGACCCGGGGTTGTGTAAGTGTGTTGAGGACTATGTGTCAGCCTGTAGTACCTGTGCACGTGCTAAGGTGACACATACTCTGCCTTCCGGATCCCTTCGTCTGTTACCCATCCAGTCCAGACCTTGGACTCATTTGTCCATGGATTTTATCACGGATTTACCTAATTCTTCTGGAAAAACTGTGATTCGGGTGGTAGTTGATCGTTAAAATAGTAAAAACTCTTGCACAGGTGTTTGTCGATAGCATTGTGAAACTACATGGCATTCCCTCTGATGTGGGGACTCAGTTTGTTTCCAGATTCTGCAAAGCGTTCTGTACTCGACTGGGGGTACAATTGTCCTTCTCTTTGGCTTTTCGTCCTCAGTCGAATGTACAGACTGATCGCACTAATCAGAATCTGGAGGCTTACTTGAAATGTTTTGTTTCGGAGAACCAGGAGGAGTGGTCTTCATTTTTGTCGTTAGCTGAGTTTGCTATTAATAACCGTAGAAAGGAGTCCACTGATAAGTCGCCGTTTTTTGGAGCAAATGGGTTCTATCCGCAGTTTGCACATTTTCTGGTTTTCAGACTTCCGGTATTCCTGAGGAGGAACGATTTTCCTCTTTTTTGTCATCTATTCGGTGGAAAATTCAAAATAACCTAAAAAAGATGGGGAACAGGTATAAACGTGTGACTGACAGGAGACGTATTCAACATCTATTGGATGAATAGTCCGGACCTGAGAGTGGGTGATTCTGTGTGGGTATCCACAAGAAACATTAAGCTTAAGGTACCTTCTTGGAAGTTGGGCCCAAGATTTATTGGTCCATATAAGATCACTGCCATTATTAACCCTGTAGCCTTCCATCTTGAACTTCCTCAGGCTTTGAAAGATCATAATGTATTTCACAAGTCATTGTTGAAGAAATGTGTCAAACCTGTTGAGCCGTCCTCCTTACCTCCCGCTCCTGTCATGGTGGACGGTAATTTAGAATTTCAGATCAACAGGATTGTGGACTCCCGAGTTCTCCGTAGATCTCTCCAGTATCTCGTTCACTGGAAAGGTTACTGATGTTAATGCAGTCTAGTGAAAGCCTTTCACAGAGCTCATCCTGATAAGGTCGGTCCTGGGTGCCCGGAGGTCACCCGTAGAAGGGGTGGTACTGTCACGGCCCCTCCCGTGACAGATGTCAGAAGATCGAAGAGACTGGCTACACGTGAAGAGATCTAACAGCCTCTTTGGTTACTCTTGCTTGAGTGTTGTTGTTAGTGACCACACCCCTTATTTCAGGTGTAGCTTAGTGGTCATTACACCTCCCCTATATAGTCTGACCTCACCCTTCTGGCTATGCGGTTGATAGCTTCATTTGGTTTTGAAATAGCTGGTGTGTTGTCCTCTCTAGAGTTCCTGCTCATCCATCTCACTACAGAAGTTAATTGTCTTGTTTCTTTGAGTTTTGTTGTCCCTCCCCGTGTCTGTAGTTACTAGGCCTCAGGGATACGCTGGTTCGTTCATATGGGAAGGAACGGGTCGTCTCAAGCCCTGCCGATACCCATAGGGCTCTTTAGGGTCTCCAGGTCCACCAAGTTACGGTGTATGGGCATTTCTACCTTCAAGGTGTGCCCATACGAATAGGAGTCAGGGCAAGGAGTAGGGTTCTATAGGAGGTGACCCTTTCCCTAGCGTTGAGGCCTAGTGATTTTTCCCTTCCCTCCTGTTATCGTGTGGTGTTCCCTCCCATACCTCATCCGTGACACTACCAGGATCTTATTGAGTCACTCACAGTCTATTGAGTCACAGCAGTAGGACCCCCACTGATCTGATAGTAATCTCCATAACTGGAATACCCCTTGAAGTTTTCCATACAATAGGCAAAGGCTCCAACGTTATATACATATGATCATTGAAGGGTTCTGTTCATCTCACTCATTGATGTCATATCACCAGGATATGCCATCAATGTCAGATTGGAGAGGGTCCCCCACCTATCTCCAAAACGGGGCACCTAAATGAAGGAGAGCATGCTTCCCATGCTGGGTATACTTTCCAAATCATCACCATGAAAGTTATGAAAATAGCAGGGCAAGCACGTTCGACCGTTTTCATAAGTCCCATAGTGGTGAATGGAGAGTGAACCGTGCAAGTGTGGCCACTGCACCATTCATCGCTATGGTACTGTGCTCAGCTATTTTCAGAACTCCCTAAGTGGATAATAGAGGGTGGCCGTGCATACTCTCCTTTCACTTCAGGGGCCCCCTTCTGGAGATAGGAGTGGGACCCACACATGTCTGACATTGATGACATATCCTAGAGATATTTCAATCAGTGTCTGAGATGAGACAACCCCTTAAACATTGATATCACACTCCATTGACTGTCATTCATATCAGGCCATATATTTTATCAATGTGGATTACAATATTCTAACAAATATTCTTGCTGTGAAGTAGAACCAAGCAATCAGGCTGTGTTCTCAGGGTGAAGCAGTCTCAGACGGCTCACATGCAGTGGCCAATTTTGTCACCATTTTACCGCATAATCACATGGCCATGCAGTGTATGTGGGAGGGTTTGCAGCCATGGCCACAGCTTCAGAACCCAGCCTTAGCCTTGGGACATCCACAAATCCACAAAGAGGTACAGAACTCCTTAGTTCAAATGCAATTAAATAATTTATTGAGGATGGAGAAATGGAGCAACATTTCAGGCAATTCTACCCTTTATCAAGAGTATAAGGGAGAAGTGTGCAGGGGCATGTGATCACTATGATTTTACATTAGAGGGAAGACATTTCAGGAAGTGACATGTGGCAGTGGTGGCAGACCACATGGCAGGGGGCTGGATATTAAACACCTGGGGTAATGTGTATATAGTGTGTAAAGGCGTGGCAAGGGGCTGGATGTTATACACCTGGGGTAATGTGTATATAGTATGTAAAGGCATGGCGAGGGGCTGGATGTTATACACCTGGGGTAATGTGTATATAGTGTGTAAAGGCGTGGCGAGGGGCTGGATGTTATACACCTGGGGTAATGTGTATATAGTGTGTAAAGGCATGGCGAGGGGCTGGATGTTATACACCTGGGGTAAGGTGTATATAGTGTGTAAAGGCTTGGCGAAGGCTGGATGTTATACACCTGGGGTAATGTGTATATAGTGTGTAAAGGCATGGCGAGGGGCTGGATGTTATACACCTGGGGTAATGTGTATATAGTATGTAAAGGCATGGCGAGGGGCTGGATGTTATACACCTGGGGTTATGTGTATATGGTGTGTAAAGGCATGGCGAGGGGCTGGATGTTATACACCTGGGGTAAGGTGTATATAGTGTGTAAAGGCATGGCGAGGGGCTGGATGTTATACACCTGGGGTAAGGTGTATATAGTGTGTAAAGGCATGGCGAGGGGCTGGATGTTATACACCTGGGGTAAGGTGTATATAGTGTGTAAAGGCATGGCGAAGGCTGGATGTTATACACCTGGGGTAATGTGTATATAGTATGTAAAGGCATGGCGAAGGCTGGATGTTATACACCTGGGGTAATGTGTATATAGTGTGTAAAGGCTTGGTGAGGGGCTGGATGTTATACACCTGGGGTAATGTGTATATAGTGTGTAAAGGCATGGCGAAGGCTGGATGTTATACACCTGGGGTAATGTGTATATAGTGTGTAAAGGCATGGCGAGGGCTGGATGTTATACACCTGGGGTAATGTGTATATAGTATGTAAAGGCATGGCGAGGGGCTGGATGTTATACACCTTGGGTAATGTGTATATAGTGTGTAAAGGATTGGCGAGGGGCTGGATGTTATACACCTGGGATAATGTGTATATAGTGTGTAAAGGCATGGCGAGGGGCTGGATGTTATACACCTGGGGTAATGTGTATATAGTATGTAAAGGAATGGCGAGGTCCTGGATGTTATACACCTGGGGTAATGTGTATATAGTGTGTAAAGGCTTGGCGAGGGGCTGGATGTTATACACCTGGGGTAATGTGTAAATAGTGTGTAAAGGCTTGGCGAGGGGCTGGATGTTATACACCTGGGGAAATGTGTATATAGTGTGTAAAGGCATGGCGAAGGCTGGATGTTATACACCTGGGGTAATGTGTATATAGTGTGTAAAGGCATGGCAAGGGGCTGGATGTTATACACCTGGGGTAAGGTGTATATAGTGTGTAAAGGCTTGGCGAGGGGCTGGATGTTATACACCTGGGGTAATGTGTAAATAGTGTGTAAAGGCATGGCGAGGGGCTGGATGTTATACACCTGGGGTAATGTGTATATAGTGTGTAAAGGCATGGCGAAGGCTGGATGTTATACACCTGGGGTAATGTGTATATAGTGTGTAAAGGAATGGCGAGGGGCTGGATGTTATACACCTGGGGTAATGTGTATATAGTGTGTAAAGGCATGGCGAAGGCTGGATGTTATACACCTGGGGTAATGTGTATATAGTGTGTAAAGGAATGACGAGGTCCTGGATGTTATACACCTGGGGTAATGTGTATATAGTGTGTAAAGGAATGGCGAGGTCCTGGATGTTATACACCTGGGGTAATGTGTATATAGTGTGTAAAGGCATGGCGAGGGGCTGGATTTTATACACCTGGGATAATGTGTATATAGTGTGTAAAGGCATGGCGAGGGGCTGGATGTTATACACCTGGGGTAATGTGTATATAGTATGTAAAGGCATGGCGAAGGCTGGACGTTATACACCTGGGGTAATGTGTATATAGTGTGTAAAGGCATGGCGAAGGCTGGATGTTATACACCTGGGGTAATGTGTATATAGTGTGTAAAGGCATGGCGAGGGGCTGGATGTTATACACATAGGGTAATGTGTATATAGTGTGTAAAGGCATGGCGAGGGGCTGGATGTTATACACCTGGGGTAAGGTGTATATAGTGTGTAAAGGCATGGCGAGGGGCTGGATGTTATACACATGGGGTAATGTGTATATAGTGTGTAAAGGCATGGCGAGGGGCTGGATGTTATACACCCGGGGTAATGTCTATATAGTATGTAAAGGCATGGCGAGGTCCTGGATGTTATACACCTGGGGTAATGTGTATATAGTGTGTAAAGGAATGGTGAAGTCCTGGAATTTATACACCTGGGGTAATTTCTATATAGTATGTAAAGGCATGGCGAGGGGCTGGATGTTATACACCTGGGGTAATGTGTATATAGTGTGTAAAGGAATGACGAGGTCCTGGATGTTATACACCTGGGGTAATGTCTATATAGTGTGTAAAGACATGGCGAGGGGCTGGATGTTATACACCTGGGGTAATGTGTATATTGTATGTAAAGGCATGGCGAAGGGCTGGATGTTATACACCTGGGGTAAGGTGTATATAGTGTGTAAAGGCATGGCGAAGGCTGGATGTTATACACCTGGGGTAATGTGTATATAGTATGTAAAGGCATGGCGAGGGGCTGGATGTTATACACCTGGGGTAATGTGTATATAGTGTGTAAAGGCATGGCGAAGGCTGGATGTTATACACCTGGGGTAATGTGTATATAGTGTGTAAAGGAATGACGAGGTCCTGGATGTTATACACCTGGGGTAATGTCTATATAGTATGTAAAGGCATGGCGAGGGGCTGGATGTTATACACCTGGGGTAATGTGTATATAGTGTGTAAAGGAATGGCGAGGGGCTGGATGTTATACACCTGGGGTAATGTGTATATAGTGTGTAAAGGCATGGCGAAGGCTGGATGTTATACACCTGGGGTAATGTGTATATAGTGTGTAAAGGCATGGCGAAGGCTGGATGTTATACACCTGGGGTAATGTGTATATAGTATGTAAAGGCATGGCGAGGGCTGGATGTTATACACCTGGGGTAATGTGTATATAGTTTGTAAAGGCATGGCAAGGGGCTGGATGTTATACACCTGGGGTAATGTGTATATAGTGTGTAAAGGCATGGCGAGAGGCTGGATGTTATACACCTGGGGTAATGTGTATATAGTGTGTAAAGGCATGGCGAAGGCTGGATGTTATACACCTGGGGTAATGTGTATATAGTGTGTAAAGGCATGGCGAGGGGCTGGATGTTATACACCTGGGGTAATGTGTATATAGTATGTAAAGGCATGGCGAGGGCTGGATGTTATACACCTGGGGTAATGTGTATATAGTGTGTAAAGGCATGGCGAAGGCTGGATGTTATACACCTGGGGTAATGTGTATATAGTGTGTAAAGGCATGGCGAGGGCTGGATGTTATACACCTGGGGTAATGTGTATATAGTGTGTAAAGGCATGGCGAGGGCTGGATGTTATACACCTGGGGTAATGTGTATATAGTGTGTAAAGGCATGGCGAGGGCTGGATGTTATACACCTGGGGTAATGTGTATATAGTGTGTAAAGGCATGGCGAAGGCTGGATGTTATACACCTGGGGTAATGTGTATATAGTGTGTAAAGGCATGGCGAAGGCTGGATGTTATACACCTGGGGTAATGTGTAAATAGTGTGTAAAGGCATGGCGAAGGCTGGATGTTATACACCTGGGGTAATGTGTAAATAGTGTGTAAAGGCTTGGCGAAGGCTGTATGTTATACACCTGGGGTAATGTGTATATAGTGTGTAAAGGCTTGGCGAAGGCTGTATGTTATACACCTGGGGTAATGTGTATATAGTATGTAAAGGCATGGCGAGGGGCTGGATGTTATACACCTGGGGTAATGTGTATATAGTGTGTAAAGGCTTGGCGAGGGGCTGGATGTTATACACCTGGGATAATGTGTATATAGTGTGTAAAGGCATGGCGAGGGGCTGGATGTTATACACCTGGGGTAATGTGTATATAGTGTGTAAAGGCATGGCGAAGGGCTGGATGTTATACACCTGGGGTAATGTGTATATAGTATGTAAAGGCATGGCGAAGGCTGGATGTTATACACCTGGGGTAATGTGTATATAGTATGTAAAGGAATGGCGAGGTCCTGGATGTTATACACCTGGGGTAATGTGTATATAGTGTGTAAAGGCTTGGCGAGGGCTGGATGTTATACACCTGGGGTAATGTGTATATAGTGTGTAAAGGCATGGCGAGGGGCTGGATGTTATACACCTGGGGTAATGTGTATATAGTGTGTAAAGGCATGGCGAAGGCTGGATGTTATACACCTGGGGTAATGTGTATATAGTGTGTAAAGGCATGGCGAGGGCTGGATGTTATACACCTGGGGTAAGGTGTATATAGTGTGTAAAGGCATGGCGAGGGCTGGATGTTATACACCTGGGGTAATGTGTATATAGTGTGTAAAGGCATGGCGAGGGCTGGATGTTATACACCTGGGGTAATGTGTATATAGTGTGTAAAGGCATGGCGAAGGCTGGATGTTATACACCTGGGGTAATGTGTATATAGTGTGTAAAGGCATGGCGAAGGCTGGATGTTATACACCTGGGGTAATGTGTATATAGTGTGTAAAGGCATGGCGAAGGCTGGATGTTATACACCTGGGGTAATGTGTATATAGTGTGTAAAGGAATGACGAGGTCCTGGATGTTATACACCTGGGGTAATGTGTATATAGTGTGTAAAGGAATGGCGAGGTCCTGGATGTTATACACCTGGGGTAATGTGTATATAGTGTGTAAAGGCATGGCGAGGGCTGGATGTTATACACCTGGGGTAATGTGTATATAGTGTGTAAAGGCATGGCGAGGGCTGGATGTTATACACCTGGGGTAATGTGTATATAGTATGTAAAGGCATGGCGAGGGGCTGGATGTTATACACCTGGGGTAATGTGTATATAGTGTGTAAAGGCATGGCGAAGGCTGGATGTTATACACCTGGGGTAATGTGTATATAGTGTGTAAAGGCATGGCGAGGGCTGGATGTTATACACCTGGGGTAATGTGTATATAGTGTGTAAAGGCATGGCGAGGGCTGGATGTTATACACCTGGGGTAAGGTGTATATAGTGTGTAAAGGCATGGCGAGGGCTGGATGTTATACACCTGGGGTAATGTGTATATAGTGTGTAAAGGCATGGCGAGGGCTGGATGTTATACACCTGGGGTAATGTGTATATAGTGTGTAAAGGCATGGCGAGGGCTGGATGTTATACACCTGGGGTAATGTGTATATAGTGTGTAAAGGCATGGCGAGGGGCTGGATGTTATACACCTGGGGTAATGTGTATATAGTATGTAAAGGCATGGCGAGGTCCTGGATGTTATACACCTGGGGTAATGTGTATATAGTGTGTAAAGGCATGGCGAGGTCCTGGATGTTATACACCTGGGGTAATGTGTATATAGTGTGTAAAGGCATGGCGAGGGCTGGATGTTATACACCTGGGGTAATGTGTATATAGTATGTAAAGGCATGGCGAAGGGCTGGACGTTATACACCTGGGGTAATGTGTATATAGTGTGTAAAGGCATGGCGAAGGCTGGATGTTATACACCTGGGGTAATGTGTATATAGTATGTAAAGGCATGGCGAAGGCTGGATGTTATACACCTGGGGTAATGTGTATATAGTGTGTAAAGGCATGGCGAAGGCTGGATGTTATACACCTGGGGTAATGTGTATATAGTGTGTAAAGGCATGGCGAGGTCCTGGATGTTATACACCTGGGGTAATGTGTATATAGTGTGTAAAGGAATGGCGAGGGCTGGATGTTATACACCTGGGGTAATGTGTATATAGTGTGTAAAGGTATGGCGAAGGCTGGATGTTATACACCTGGGGTAATGTGTATATAGTGTGTAAAGGTATGGCGAGGGGCTGGATGTTATACACCCGGGGTAATGTCTATATAGTATGTAAAGGCATGGCGAGGTCCTGGATGTTATACACCTGGGGTAATGTGTATATAGTGTGTAAAGGAATGACGAGGTGCCTGGATGTTATACACCCGGGGTAATGTCTATATAGTATGTAAAGGCATTGCGAGGTCCTGGATGTTATACACCTGGGGTAATGTGTATATAGTGTGTAAAGGAATGGCGAGGTCCTGGATGTTATACACCTGGGGTAATGTCTATATAGTGTGTAAAGACATGGCGAGGGGCTGGATGTTATACACCTGGGGTAATGTGTATATAGTTTGTAAAGGCATGGCGAGGGGCTGGATGTTATACACCTGGGGTAATGTGTATATAGTATGTAAAGTCATGGCGAGGGGCTGGATGTTATACACCTGGAGTAATGTGTATATAGTGTCTAAAGGCATGGTGAGGGGCTGGATGTTATACACCTGGGGTAATGTGTATATAGTGTGTAAAGGCATGGCGAGGGGCTGGATGTTATACACCTGGGGTAATGTGTATATAGTGTGTAAAGGCATGGCGAGGGGCTGGATGTTATACACCTGGGGTAATGTGTATATAGTATGTAAAGGCTTGGCGAAGGCTGGATGTTATACACCTGGGGTAATGTGTATATAGTATGTAAAGGCATGGCGAAGGCTGGATGTTATACACCTGGGGTAATGTGTATATAGTGTGTAAAGGCATGGCGAAGGCTGGATGTTATACACCTGGGGTAATGTGTATATAGTGTGTAAAGGCATGGCGAAGGCTGGATGTTATACACCTGGGGTAATGTGTATATAGTGTGTAAAGGCATGGCGAGGGGCTGGATGTTATACATCTGGGGTAATGTGTATATAGTGTGTAAAGGCTTGGTGAGGGGCTGGATGTTATACACCTGGGGTAATGTGTATATAGTGTGTAAAGGCTTGGTGAGGGGCTGGATGTTATACACCTGGGGTAATGTATATATAGTATGTAAAGGCATGGCGAGGGGCTGGATGTTATACACCTGGGTTAATGTGTATATTGTATGTAAAGGCATGGCGAGGGGCTGGATGTTATACACCTGGGGTAATGTGTATATTGTATGTAAAGGCATGGCGAGGGGCTGGATGTTATACACCTGGGGTAATGTGTATATTGTATGTAAAGGCATGGCGAGTGGCTGGATGTTATACACCTGGGGTAATGTGTATATAGTGTGTAAAGGCATGGCGAGGGCTGGATGTTATACACCTGGGGTAATGTGTATATAGTGTGTAAAGGCATGGCGAGGGGCTGGATGTTATACACCTGGGGTAATGTGTATATAGTGTGTAAAGGCATGGCGAATGGCTGGATGTTATACACCTGGGGTAAGGTGTATATAGTGTGTAAAGGCGTGGCGAGGGGCTGGATGTTATACACCTGGGGTAATGTGTATATAGTGTGTAAAGGCATGGCGAGGGGCTGGATGTTATACACCTGGGGTAATGTGTATATAGTGTGCTAAGGCATGGCGAGGGGCTGGATGTTATACACCTGGGGTAAGGTGTATATAGTGTGTAAAGGCGTGGCGAGGGGCTGGATGTTATACACCTGGGGTAATGTGTATATAGTGTGTAAAGGCATGGCGAGGGGCTGGATGTTATACACCTGGGGTAATGTGTATATAGTGTGCTAAGGCATGGCGAGGGGCTCGATTTTATACACCTGAGGTAATGTGTATATTGTATGTAAAGGCATGGCGAGGGGCTGGATATTATACACCCGTTACATAGTTGTTAAGGTTGGAAAAAGACAAAAGTCCATCAAGTCTAACCTGTAATCCTGCTATATTGATACAAGGAACAAATCCCTTGATTAATGTCCATCTTCCTTTTAAAAAGGGGTTGGGCGAAAGGCGAAGGGTGTGTAGAACATGATTTCTATACATTGTCAAAAGCCTCAGTGTTAGTGTATATTGAATTAAAAAGTCATCTAAACCTTTCTTGAAGCCATCTACTGTATTTGCTGTGACCAGCTCCTGTGGCAGCTTATTCCAGAGATTCACAGCCTTTAAAGTAAAGAATGCTTGTCACCTCTTATGACGGAATCTTTTTTTCTCCAGGCGTAACGGCATTACCCCTTGTTTTTTTAGGGGGTTTAACACGGAATAGCTTCCCTTGATATTTTTTGTATGGTCTTTTTATACATTTGTATAAAAGGACAAAACCATCCTGCACAATATGGTAATAAATGTGTGGATGTATATGGCTACATTTACAAAATCACAGAAAATGCACTATAAAAATAGATGCAAGCATAACATATGGACTAAGCCCTCACTCTTGGTAAAAACTGAGACACTTGGTCAATACATTTTGATCAAAATACATCTAAGCCCACCTACCGGCGACAAGGTGGTCTCAGTTCAGGCGGGTTCCTATGCTAACCTATTCATTCTGTGGCGCATTTTTCAGGAGCACAGTCCCCGCACATTGGTGTGCTGCCCCTTGTTACCTCCATGTGCATCAGCAACTGGTGGGAGGAGAGACACACACACCTATATGTACCACTTTAATCAAGGTCACCTATTAGATAGGTGGGGCAGAAGTGCACTTGAATATCACTCCCAGTATAAGAGCATATTCACACATGAAGGTGCCATTCCTTCAAGACAAATCAAACGAATCACAGAAAAAACTATATATAAAACATCCTACACGATATGGTATTAAATGTGCGGATGTATATGGCTACATTTACAAAATCACAGAAAATGCACTATAAAAATAGATGCAAGCATAACATATGGACTAAGCCCTCACTCTTGGTAAAAACTGAGACACTTGGTCAATACATTTTGATCAAAATACATCTAAGCCCACCTACCGGCGACAAGGTGGTCTCAGTTCAGGCGGGTTCCTATGCTAACCTATTCATGCTGTGGCGCATTTTTCAGGAGCACAGTCCCCGCACTTATGGTGTGCTGCCCCTTGTTACCTCCATGTGCATCAGCAACCGGTGGGAGGAGAGACACACACACCTATATGTACCACCTTAATCAAGGTCACCTATTATATAGGTGGGGCAGAAGTGCACTTGAATATCGTTTGATTTTTCTTGAAGGAGTGGCACCTTCATGTGTGAATACGCTCCTATACTGGGAGTGATATTCAAGTGCACTTCTGCCGCACCTATCTAATAGGTGAACTTGATTAAGGTGGTACATATAGGTGTGTGTGTCTCTCCTCCCACCTTTCCAGTAAGTGCGTTGGTCAGGGCACGGGTGACGTTCTGGGACACATGCTGGTGTAAGGAGGGCATGGCCCAACGTGAAAAATAGTGGTGGCTGGGGACTGTGTACAGCGGGATGGCCGCCGACATCAGGCTGGGGAAGGCCTCAATGTCCACAAGCCTAAATGGCAACATTTCAAGGGCCCTTTATTTCGAAAGTTGTGCATTTAGTGCTATGGCCTCTGGGTGGGTGGGTATTTGGATGCTGCGCTGGGACAAGGGAGTGGATGTTTTTGCTGATGGTTCATGTTAAGGTCCAGGTGCAGGGCGAGGGGCATCCGGGCCTGCGCCTTCGACAGGAGATTGGCCAACAGTGCATAACACAGGGGAAGAGGAGCCAGTGGTGTGACCCGCAGACCCAGATTGTGAACCCAGGCGTTCAACCCACTTATTAGGGTGCTTGGATGGCATGTGGCAGATCATGCCGGTGGTGGTGAGGTTGCTAGTGTTCATGCCCCGGCTCATTTTGGTACGGCACAGGTTGCAAACTACCACTCTTTTGTCATCTGCACTTTCCTCATCTGCACTACCTTGGCAAGGTAGATTTACACATGGGGGTGCTCGGTGTAACGGTTGCGGGCCTGTTTGGTGTGGGCTGACTTCTCCCTTTTGCAACCCCACTGCCTCTTCCAGACTGTTGCGGTGCTGCGGATCCCCCTCCCTCTGTACTGCTGTCCTCGCTGGGCTTTTTACCTTCCCATGTTGGGTCAGTGACCTCATTGTCCACCACCGCTTCCACTTCCTTACTCTGCTCATCCTCCTGACTTGACCTAACCACAACCTCAGTGATTGACAACTGTGTCTCATCATCATCCACCTCATGAACGAATGATTGCCGTTCACCACCGTCCTCTTCTTGAGACTGTGAAAGCTCAAGAGGTTGGAAAGCAGGGCACAATATCTCAGTTACCTCTTTAAGTGTGCTGGGCGCGAGGGCCAAATCTAATAGTGGCGCTGGAAAGAGCTCCTCGGAATATCTGAGTGTGGGATCACTCTTTGGCAAGCCTCTCCATGGTGGGAGGAAGGATGATCAGAGTGAGGATTCGGTTGACCAGACTCTTGGCTACAGAGACTGGACGAGAGGATGGTGCTTAACCGACTGGAAGCATTATTTTCAGCAATCCAGCCGACCAACTGTTCTCACTGGTCCGATTTTGACAGTGTTGTCCTGCGCCGCCCAGCAAAGTTGGACATGAAGATGGGTACGTTTTTTTTTTTTTTCTGGTGCACTGGCAGCAAGCACAGTTTCATTGCGCCCAGGGCCACAGTCTCTGCGTGCACCAACAGCATCACGCCCACTTCCCCGTCCCTTAGTACTCTTCTTCATATTAATGGTTTTGTCACTAGATGTGGAGCAGATTGTTTTACCGTCCGCTAAAGACACGGTTTTCGGATGCAGGACAGTATATGTCACAGAAACCCACAGAATATAGACCCTATATTAGGCCCAGATTATTGGAATTTGTAATACAGAAACTGTTTGCAGATGTTCTACAGTATTGGTTACAGAACACCACAGATTATGGACACTAGATGTGGCCCAGATTATTAGAATTTGTAACATAGTAACATAGTACATAAGGCCGAAAAAAGACATCTGTCCATCCAGTTCGGCCTGTCATCCTGCTAGTTGATCCAGAGGAAAGAAGTACTCCCTGGATCAACGACCCATCTCTAGTAGCTATAACCTGTAATATTATTACACTCCAGAAATACATCCAGTCCCCTCTTGAATTCCTTTATTGTACTCACCATCACCACCTCCTCAGGCAGAGAGTTCCATAGTCTCACTGCTCTTACCGTAAATAATCCTCTTCTATGTTTGTGTACAAACCTTCTTTCCTCCAGACGCATTGGATGTCCCCTCATTACAGTGACAGTCCTGGGGATAAATAGATAATGGGAGAGATCTCTGTACTGACCCCTGATATATTTATACATAGTTATTAGATCTCCCCTCAGTCGTCTTTTTTCTAAAGTGAATAACCCTAATTTTGATAACCTTTCAGGGTACTGTAGTTGCCCCATTCCAGTTATTACTTTAGTTGCCCTCCTCTGAACCCTCTCCAGCTCTGCTATGTCCGCCTTGTTCACAGGAGCCCAGAACTGTACACAGTACTCCATGTGTGGTCTGACTAGCGATTTGTAAAGTGGTAGGATTATGTTCTCATCACGGGCATCTATGCCCCTTTTGATGCAACCCATTATCTTATTGGCCTTGGCGGCAGCTGCCTGTCACTAGTTTTTGCAGCTTAGTTTGCAGTTTATTCAAATTCCTAGATTCTTTTCCATGTCAGTGTTACCGAGTGTTTTACCATTTAGTATGTACGGGTGACTTGCATTATTCCTTCCCATGTGCATAACTTTACATTTGTCAGTGTTAAACCTCATCTGCCACTTATCTGCCCAAGCCTCCAATCTATCCAGATCCCTCTGTAGCAGTATATTGTCCTCTTCAGTGTTAATTACTTTGCACAGTTTAGTGTCATCTGCAAAAATTGATATTTTACTGTGCAAGCCTTCTACAAGATCATTAATAAATATATTGAAAAGAATAGGGCCCAGTACTGACCCCTGAGGTACCCCACTATTGACAGTTGCCCAATCTGAGTGTGTACCGTTAATAACCACCCTCTGTTTTCTGTCACTCAGCCAGTTACTTACCCACTTACAAACATTTTCTCCCAGTCCGAGCATCCTCATTTTATATACTAACCTTTTATGTGGTACAGTGTCAAATGCTTTGGAGAAGTCCAGATATACGACATCCATTGATTCGCCGCTGTCAAGTCTAGAACTTACCTCCTCATAGAAACTGATTAAATTAGTTTGGCATGACCGATCCCTCATGAAGCCATGCTGATATGGCGTTATTTGCTTATTTCCATTGAGATCCTCTAAGATAGCATCTCTCAGAAATGAAGAAACTGTTTGCAGATGTTCTACAGTATTGGTTAAAGAACACCACAGATTATGGATACTAGATCTGGCCCAGATTATTGGAATTTGTAATATAGAAACTATTTGCAGATGTTCTACAGTACTGGTTACAGAACACCACAGATTATGGACACTATATTAGGCCTAGATTATTGGAATTTGTAATACAGACACTGTTTGCAGATGTTCTACAGTATTGGTTAAAGAACACCACAGATTATGGACACTAGATGTGGCCCAGATTATTGGAATTTGTAATACAGAAACTGTTTGCAGATGTTCTACAGTATTGGTTACAGAACACCACGGATTATGGACACTATATGTGGCCCAGATTATCAAAGAGACAGTCTGCGGATTATGTACGGTATATGTCAAACACAGACAGTAGTCCCTAAAAGGACTTTGGGGTCTTTGAAAAGCTTTTGGTAGTAAAAAAACAATTTGTCTCTCCCTGCACTATCTGTCCCTTCTGAAGCACTGTCCCTGAGACTGCAGCAGGTAAATAGATTGCTGCTCTAAAACACACACAAAGTAGTCCTTAAAAGGACTTTTGGGTCTTGGAAAAGTTTTCTCAGAATAAAAACTGTGAAAATTGCTCCCTACCCTGTCTTTCCTTTCCTATGCTCTGCTCTCCCTGTCTATGTCTGAGCAAACATGTGTTATCGGGTGCTATATAGCACCCGATGACGTGTTCCGGCCAGCCAATTACTGTAATGCCAGCAGCCAACATGGCTACTGGCATTACAGTGAAGGCAGAACTTACCTGCAACTTTATTGGTCGCTTAAAACCGGCAAAACGTGCGGGGCGGAGACTCGAGCATTGCGCTCGAGCACATGCAGTACTTGGTTGAGTAGCGCCATGTGCCGAGCATAGCGACGCTCGATCCGAACAGATATTCGGCTGAGCATGCTCGCTCATTACTAGTCTCAGGTGATTGGACAGGAGGGAACTTGATGCTATGCAACAGGTGCCTGATCTGCAAGTATTGGTAGCAACACGATTTAGGTAGCTGGTGAGAATGGTGCAAGACCTCAAATGTTTTAATATTGGAGTTCTCCAATATCTGGTTTAGGTATAATAAACCCACCCCTTCCCAAGCATCGATAGCAAGATCCGGAATAAGGTAAGTGAGAGCAATTATAGGCATTTCTGAGGAAGTAGGGGAGAATAGATTTTTACCCCTAATATGATGGGGCCAGGTCCATATTGTTTCCCACATGGTCAAAAGAGAGGGGCCCCCAGGAATCGGCGCTAGGGAGTGGGCAGATAGTAATCCTTCAAGTGAGTTTTTAGTCGCAAATGTAGATTCCACCTCCAGCCACTTATGATTCGAAGAGGATGACCACCATTCTCTAGTCTAATCTATTAGATTAGCTTTATAGTATTGAGTAATATTTGGGACTCCCAGTCCTCCATAATGGAGACGTCGGTGCAGTCCACCCTATTTGATTTATCCCCCCAAATAAATTTAAGGAGATCTCCCTGTAGGAAGTGAAGTCTCCTGGCAGGGATAAGAAGTGGGATACATCTAAATTTATTTTCAGTAATATAAGTATTTTGTCAGCTTTTTTTCTCGCTATCCAAGACATAAATTCTGGGAATATTGAGTATAGTCCACCAGGAGTTCCTCTCGCAAAGAGGCAAAGTTGAATCGTACTAAGTCCTTGAGGTGGGATGTTAAATGAATACCCAAATAAGACATATTTTCCGGTGCCCACTGAAACGGGAATTTATCTAGCAGTTGGTTTTTGAGGAGTTCAGGAATCGAGAAGGGGAGTATATGTGACTTATTCAATATTCAATTTATACATCGAGGCTCTAGCGCAGGGGTCCTCAAACTACGGCCCGGGGGCCATATGCGGCCCGCAGAGGAAACTGATCCGGCCCGCCGGGTGTTTTTACCGTTTCTCACGGCTCAGCAGGGCGCCGCCACCTCCTCCCAGTGGAGACGTGAGAGAGCTGCGGCGGACGGAGAGAGGAACTGACAGTGTAGCGTGGCCGAGCTCTGTCTGGTCCGCGGTACTGGAACTTTTGTTTCCTGTATCCTGTACTCGGCCGGACTGACAGGAAGTTCTCACTTAGTGTGCGCTTCCTATCAGTCCGGCCGGGTACAGGAAACAAATGCTCCTGTACCGTGGACCTCACAGAGCTCGGCCACGCTACACTTGGGGAGGGGGTGAGTAATGAATGAGCAGTGTGACAAGGTGATGAGGGAGGGGCGCTGAGAAAAAGTGACAAGAAGGGGGGGCTGAGAATGAGAGTGACAAGGGAGGGGGGGCTGAGAATGAGAGTGAAAAGGGAGGGCCTAAGAAATGAGAGTGACAAGGGAGGGGGGCTGAGAAATGAGAGTGACAAGGGAGGGGGGCTGAGAAATGAGAGTGACAAGGGAGGGGGGCTTAGAAATGAGATTGACAAGGGAGGGAGGGGGGAAATGAGAGTGACAAGGGAGGGAGGGGGAATGATTCCCATTGAAATACTGGTAAATATATATAATTGCTCATAGTTAAACTATAGTCCAGCCCTCCAACGGTCTCAGGGAACGTGAACTGGCCCCCTGTTTAAAAGTTTGAGGACCCCTGCTCTAGTGTATTCATTTAATATTTTAGTACCAGACGTGTCTGGCTTGGTGAGGGTTAAATATGACATCATCTGCGTAAAGACCGAACTTGTGAGTTAGTGTTCCAACCGGGATGCTGGCAACCGCTGGGTCTGCACGTATCCTTGCCGCAAGGGGTTCCATCACTAATGCGAACACTAACGATGAGAATGGGTAACCCTGACAAGTACAGTCTGATGTATTAAAACATTTGGAATAAAAGCCAGACACTAGAACCCACGCAGACGGAGTGGACTAGAGGTTCATTATGGCTGTTAGTATAGAACTCGAAAACCCAAACCGATCCAGCACCGCTGCCAGGAACCCCCAGTGCACTCTATTAAACGCCTTTCCAGCATCAAGCGAAACAAATATCGTGGGTGCACTTGCAGCCTCTTATATCTGAATAAAATCTATCATTTTTCTAGTCCCATCTCTGACGTCCTAAGGACCTATCCTAATAGGCTAAACAGTTGCAAGTCCAATTTAAGTATGAGATAGCCAAGATGATTGTCTATAAAACGATGGTAGTCTCAGGTTTGAAGCTGTAGTGGATGGTGAGATATGGAGCCTGAAAGTCAAAAATTCTAAACATTGTTACGCTTTTGCTCGTCAATGTACAGTGAATTTGGAAAGTGTTCATTATTATTATTTGTGGTCCGAGCCTCATCAATTAAGTGACACCCTACCGCCACCCCCCTCCCAAACTGGCCTGTGGTGTGCCTTGGCCTTTCCAGGTTAGTATGCCTATAAGGGGGCAAAAACCAACTGATAAGGGCAAGACCTGGCCTAACCTGTTACTCCACCAACTTGCCGAAAGCTCGGGCCAGCTCCGCCCGTGGCTCCGGAATATATTGGACAAAGCAGCCCAAACTCCAGCGCCCCAGGTGTTTGATGATGTGTGCTGGGACCCCTTGTTTGGAAGCAGCGGACGCTGCCCCAATGCGGAATGAATGCCCAGAAAATTGTGCAGGATTCAAACCAATGTTGGCCAACAGGATGCGAATATGCTTCACAAATTGGCTAGATGACAGCGGCCTGATGAGAAACGGGAGTAAGGGTCAGTTGAGTTGTTGAGACTAAGAGCCAAAAAGAAATTGTCAAAAACCATCACTGGACACCATGCGTTCTTGGTCTGAAAGAATCTGACTAAGTGGCTGGGACCCACCTGCCTGGTTTTGTTGTGAGGCAACTGCAGCTGATAGCTAACACCCACCTTGACTAAATTGCCCTTGCAGAGAGCCACCGCCCCCTGACTAGCCTGGGTTTCTTCCCCTGGCCTCAAAAACTCGTAGAACGCTAAATACATGGCTGACTTGAGCACCAGACTGGGAAGAACTCCGAAAGGTGACAGCGAAAGAACCTCTGACAATCTGCGAAAGATGTCCCCTGTGATAGGCCGACGGATCGACTTGACCGTGACCTCACTCTTCTGGATACCCCTGAGGATGGCCTTGATTGGGTGAGCAGAAAATATGGAAGGTCTGTCCGGATCCTGAAGCGCCAAAAAATGCTGCACCCCCGCCAAATATAGCCTGATCATGTTGTGAGATAGGGCCAGAACTGAGTGACAGTATGACACGAAGGCCACCATGTATTTGACCTGAACGGTATCACCCCTAGGACAAGTTGCTTGAAAATTTAGAGAAAACTTCCCACGCTCTGCGGTACGCCCTCAACGTGCTGCTAGACAAAGATTTAGTAATGAGAGAACTGGCGACCACTATCAGAGATTCTAATCCAATACCAGCAGTCGCCAGTCCGGTACAGGGGAGCCCACTGTATCTGGATCCTGTAAGAAAAAGTGTGAGAAATCAAAACGAGACAAAGCATCGGCCGAAACATTGCTCACCCCTTCCACAAATAAACCATGAAAATGAAACCCCTGCTCCAGAGCTATTCAGGTCAATCTGCGCGTGAATGACATGATAAGTAAAGATTTGGATCTACCCTTGTTGATGATCTCTGCAGTCGCCATGTTGTCAGTGTGGAAAACCACTGTGTGACCTGACCACCTTTGCCCCCAAACTACAGCAGCTGCTACGATAGGATAAATCTCAAACAACGCCAAAGTCTGAGAAAAACCCGGCATCAGTTGTACCTCGGTGGGCCATAAGCCTGCCAACCAATGTGGGCCAAATATGGCAGCGAAACCTACCGAAGCTGCCGCATCTGAAATTGACGGAAATTGTAGAGAATTGACGGTGGTCCTAGGAACGAACACCGAAATGCCATTCCACCCGCTCAGAAATCTGTCCCACATGAACAGATCTGCCCGGGCGTTGGCATTTAGATGAACTGATGTGTCTAAATCGTGAGTTTCCTGCAATAAAACTAACAATCTGGAAATAAAGATCTACCCTGAGGAATGATCCTCATGGCAAAATTTAACATACCCAACAGAGACTGTAACTTTCTCTTAGTACAAACCTATGAAATGACCAAGGAACGAACACCTGATTTGATCCTGTCGGGCTTCTCTTGGAGCAGACTAGCCGTCATCTTGCGTGAATTTAAGGAGATCCCTAAAAACATGATCACTTGTGCAGGCCCCTCTGTCTTGTGGTCAGCAACCGGAATATTTAACTGCTTGAAAACTTGTAAAAGAACTTGTAAATCAACGGGCACCTGTGAGGGGCTTTCAATCAACAGAAAATCGTCAAGATAATGAATGATATTCTGGCAACCCCGTACCTCCAACAAAATCCACTCCAGAGCCTGCGCTAACTTGTCAAAAAGACTGTGACTACTTTTGAAACCAAACGTCAATTTGGTGGCAAAATAATATTCATCTCTCCACTTGATGCCATGCCACTGCCAGAGAGAAGGCCTGATGCGAAGTAATTTGAACGCATCAGAAATGTCTGCTTTGGACAGCCAAGAACCCCTACCTGTCTGAAGAATGACCTGGATAGCCTGATCCACAGAAGCATATTTCAGAGAGAATTCCTCTGACGGAATCAACGAATTGAGACTTGGAACGTGAGAGGAATGAGGAGCAGACAAATCATAAATCAATCGAAATTTATTTGAATACTTCCCCTGCACCACCCCCACCAGGCTCACGCTCCATGTGTGAAAAGGAGGGGACTCAAAAGGACCTATGACGAAGCCCTTCTCCAACTCACTCCTTAACAGTTCGTCCACTAAACCTGCATGTTTGAAAGCAGACTGTAAATTTGGACATTCAAACGTATGCTGGGGCAAGGTAATGAGCCCGGTGTGAAATCCCTGGGAAAACCCTTCCACCAAAAAAAGATTGGAACGGTTGAACTGGGTGAAGCCGTAGTAACCAGTCTAAGAGCTCTACGTCCACCCGGCTCAGTCATGCCGAAGACTTCGAAGTGCACGCCGTAACAGGATGCGCCCTGAAACAAGTGGCACAGACATGCAATAACCTGCACTGACTGTAGTTACAAGTAGAGTAGTTGAAGTTGTTACACAGCTGTGCTTTCCCCAAGAAATGAATCGGTCTGCCCAGTTTGTCGTACTGTACTGCCTGCTGACTAGAACCTGTGGTGCTTTGCCCTCTGGAGGTACTGGGAACAGCTGTTCGGTCAGCCAATGGACACCAAGTGGTAGTGTGGGCAGGAGACTGACATGTCGCACACACCGGAGATTTCAGACTGGCGAAGTGCCTGCAAAACAGCTCCATGTCAATGTTGCTCCAGTTCGTAACTACCTGAAACTGGGCCCAAATGGCTGCCGCTTTGGCCGAGAAGGACCTGTGATAGTCATAGAACGCTGATCCCCCATACTTATGTGCCAGATCCACCACCATATAAAGGTAAGTGTCAAGTTCTTCTCTCCTGTGGGGGCTGGCAGAACAAAACACATCCCTGAAAAGACTGAAAGCCAGCAAGAATTCAGCCAGTGACAGCTTACGGCTAAGCCTGGGGTCCTTGGTCTTAAAGAGGACCTTTCACCAATATAATACCCCCCAAATAACCCTCCTACCGGATAGTGCGCCATCCACTGATGTTCCCCATTTTTTATTTTATTTTTAATCGACCTCCTAATTCCTTCCTAATTGCCCCGTTTCTTCTGCCGCCTCATATGCAAATGAGGCGGACTTTTGTACGGGGCGTTGCTAAACATGCTGGTTGGGGGCGTGTGTGCTGGCTTCCCCGGCTGAGAGAGCAGCCAATCACAGCGCTGGTCTCTCAGCTAGGGAGAAGGAGCTCAAGTTTCGCCACAGCCAAAGGATTTGTTCTCTGACACGTCATGGGACGCTAATAACAAGGATGCCAAATTGACATCCTTACCCTCCAAAATATCCTTCTTAATGCTTGGCCTGACAAAATAAACTGCCGCTACCGAAGGTACCCCCCCACCCTGTAACGGATTAGCTGTTGCCAATAAAGTAGGTGTAGTACCTGCCACTGCAGCCGGAGGTGCCTCAACACCAGCCGGCCCCTACCTGAGGGTGGTCATGCCGCTTCTCCATCACCTCCATCCGGGTTTGTAAATCCTGAATTGAAGTCGTGAGAGTGTTCAACGCTGCATGGATCTGCACCAATGAAGTGTTGATGGCAGTTGTGTCATTGCTTGTGGAAAGCCTGGCTGGTGCTGCACTAGGGAAAAAGCAACTTAAGCAGTTCCGCCTTTCTGGCTGTAGCCGCGAACGGAATGCCTCTTCTTAACCCCTTAAGGACACGGGTTTTTTTCATTTTTGCGTTTTCATTTTGCGCTCCCTGCCTTCCAAGAGCCATAACTTTTTTATTTTTCCGTTCACATAGCCATATGAGGACAAGTTGTACTTTCCAACGCCACCATTTAATATTGCATATGATGTAGTGGGAAGCGGTAAAAAAATTCCAAATGGGGTGAAATTGCAAAAAAAAAAGCGATTCCACCACAGTTTTACGGGTTTTTAAATTCCGTAGTTCTATGTGCGATAAAACTGCCCAGTTAGTCTTATTCTACAGGTCAGTACGAATCTGGCAATACCTAATATGTAAAGTTTTTCTTGTGTTTTGATAGTGAAAAAAAATTCAAAAGTGGTTTTTTTTTTTCTTTTTTGTCGCCATATTTTGACTCCTATAACTTTTTTGTATTTATGTGTACGGAGTTGTATGGGGGCTTATTTTTTGCGGGACAATCTGAACTTTTAAGTGATACCATTATAGGGTGTGTATGTCTTTTTGATCACTTTTTATTTTATATTTTTGGAGGAAATGAAGCGTCCAAAAACGGTGAATCGTCCATTTGGATGCTTTTTTCTGTTTTTCTGTTTACCGTATGGGGAATATATTTTTATATTTTTATACTATGGGCATTTTCGCACATTGCGACACCCATGATGTGAATTTAAAAAAAAAAAAATTATTCTTTTATTTTATTTTTGCGAAAAGGGTTGATTTGAATTATTTTTTTTTATTTTTTTTACACTTTTATATAGCTCCCATAGGAAACTATATAAATCAGTCATCTGATTGCTTCTATCATAAACTCCAATACACTTGTATTGGAGTCTATGATGATTTTACTAGTTTCCTATGGAGCCCTATTACTAACAAGGGCAGTAGGAAATACTATGCAACAGCATGGTTTCATTCAGAGAAACCATGGCTGTTGCTGACAGGCTCAGGTTCCCCCGATCGCCACAAGGGGGAGCCGGAGAGCTGACGAAAGTTTTACTTTCGGTTTTAATCACGCGCAGATGCCGTGGTCAGAATTGACCACAGCATCTAAGGGGTTAAATGTTCACGATCGGCACTGCTGCCGAGTATCTCGTAATGCCTTTTGGTCTCTATAATTCCCCTGCGGTCTTCCAGGAGTTCATTAATGATGTCCTCCGGGATTTCTTGGGTAGATTCGTGGTCGTCTATTTAGACAACATACTAATCTAATCATCGGACCCACAGACTCACCAGGATCATGCGTGTCAGGTTTTTCAGAAGCTGAGGGAGAACCGCCTGTTTGAGGTGAGAGAATTGCCCTTCCTAGGCTATATTGTCTTTGAACGAGGATTCGGCGATGGATCCATCCAAGCTCTCAGCTGTTCTGGATTGGCCTCAACCTAAGGACCTGAAGGGATTACAGCGTTTCTTAGGTTTCGCCAACTTCTACAGCAAATTTTTTAAGACCTTTTCTGCGATGGTATTGCCTCTCACGGACCTCACTAAGTGGATGAGAGAGGCTGGCAAAGCCTTTGAGATGCTGAAGCAGGCTTTCTGCTCCGCTCCAATCCTCACTCATCCAGACACTTCTCAACCTTTTTTCCTCGAGTTTAACGCCTCTGAGGTTGATGTGGGGGCGGTTCTCTCCCAGTATTTTGGAAGTCCTGAGAGGCTTCATCCTTGTGCCTTTTCCTTCCGGAAGCCCTCACCAGCCGAATGCAATTATGACATTGGCAATAGAGAGCTTCAGGGAGTTAAGTTGGCCTTTTGAGAGTGGAGACATTGGCTAGAGGGTGCGGAACATCCCATTACGGTTTACACCGATCACAAAAACCTTGAATACATTGAAGGTGCCAAGCGGTTACACTCTCGTTAAGCTCGTTGAGCATTATTTTTCACTTGTTTTAATTTCCGGTTAACAAACCGGGACCCAAAAATGTCAAAGCAGATGCCCTCTCCCGTTGTTTCTCAGAGGTCATTTCGGTAAGTGACTCTGAGCCTGAGCCCATTATTCCTGCGAGGTGCTTCGTAGCTGCTTGGAACACCCCAGATATAATGGCGGATTAGTCCTCTCTTCTTCTGCCTTTACAGGCAGAGAGCCCTCTTAACAAACCTGAAGGTCGGCTGTTTGTGCCTGTAAACTCCAGGCTCAGAGTCATACAACAGTTACATGATTCTAAGTCGGCCGGGTATCTGGGGATAAAGACGACCAAGTCCCTTTGTAAACGCCATGTCTGGTGGCCTAAGAAGTTTTTTGATATCGAAGCCTACATTCAGGCATGTAGTATTTGTGCCGGCTCGGTCCGCTCCCTCTGGTACTTTGCTTCCGCTGCCTATTCCTTCGGCCCCATGGACCTACGTGTCTATGGACTTCATAACTGATCTGCCTAGGTCTTCCGTTTGTACGATAATTTGGGTAGTGGTGGACCGTTTTAGTAAGAGGGCCCATTTTATACCACTCCCTGGATTGCCATCGGCTGGAGAGCTGGCAGATCTGTTTGACAAACATGTCTTCTGATTACACGGGGCGCCGGAGGATATTGTTTCAGATAGAGGAGTCCAGTTTATCTCTCGGTCCTGGCGTTCTTTCTGCTCTCGGTTGGGGATTAGGCAGTTATTTTCATCTGGTTTTCACCCTGTTCCGTGATCCACTGGGGGCCCCCAGGAATTCTCGTGGGGCTTGGCCCCTGGGGGACCCCATTGGAGTAGCGGGACAGGTCACGCATGTGCCTGCGGAATCCTCGGTTCCGACTCCTTTGTGGGCAGATGCGGTAGTGCATCCGCATGGATGCCAGAGGGGTCCTGGAGGTAGATTGACCAGACTGGTGGCGGAACGCAGCGGTCGGTCCTGTCTCCGGTATCACCTGCAGGTTCCGTTCCGGCGTCCGTGCCGACGAGATCATGTATCCATGCTGGGCCGCTCGAGCGTCCTCATGCACGCTGGAGAGGAGGTTCGCAAAGGGTTACGAGGCTGAACGTACGCGCATCTTATTTGCTAAGCCGGCCACTGACGGGGAATATACCTGTACATAAACTCTAGTAGATAAGAGGGCAGGCATGGGTTAAGTGACCAATGACCAGCCAAGGCCGCACAAGTATCTGGGAATAGGATAATCATATGGCCTATGAGGAATAGACACATGGAACTCTGTGATTGGCTAGCAGGTGTTTAAGAGGTGATCTCCCAGGCTGGTCAGTGCCCATTGTTGTTTTGACAACCCGGGTGTACGTTGCAGGTCACATTCTTCCAGACTACCTGTGCATGACCTCTGACTTCTTCAATTCATCTCTAGAGACTGCCTGTGGGAAACTTCTTCTATGCTAAACAGTTTGTCTTGTGTTGGACCTCGGATCAGACCCTGGAAATGTCCTGTCCCTACGTACTACATTACAAGGACTATTTCTGTGCATATGAACTTTGGCCTGGTCTGGTGGTCTCTTTGGGTTGATTACCTGCATATGATTTCTGGTCTGGACTGTACTGCCGTCATTTAATAAATCCACCATTGTTTGAACTTAGTCTGGTTGCTTGGGATTCTGCATCATTACACCCACTTAAAACGAACAAAACCTGATATAATATTCCTACAGGAAACACACTGGAGGCGAGGGTCTAATAGTGGACTATGGGTTGACGGATGCCACTCGTCGGACTATACGTTTAAAGCCAGAGGGGTAGCCATATTATTTCGTAGATGTTTAGGCGTATTAGTAGAGGAGCAGTCGGAGGATAGAGGTGGCAGATATTTACTGTTGCGAATACAGATAGCGGGGAAGTCGTATACACTTTCAAACATATACGCCCCTAATCAAACGAACACAGATTTTTCCGCTAGGCTCCAGGCCCTTTTCCTACCCAGGTCAGATCTCAACCTAATCATTGGGGGCGATTTAACACCACTATATATCCATTTTTAGACTTTACAAGCATCACCTAGAATGTCCTCTAGAGATCTCACTAATCTAATGGAAGCGGTCTCATTATGTGACCCATGGAGAATCCAACACACGACAGCCCGAGAATATACTTTCTATTCGGCAGCACATGCTAGCTTCTCAAGACTTGACTATCTATTAACATCAGCATCCCTTTTTCACTCTGTTACTGAAACCTCGATCATGGCAATTGCAATTTCAGATCATGCACCGATCACCATGACCATACAAGGCTTAGAACCACAAATCAGAACTAGGTTATGGAAATTTACCACATATATCCACAAGTCAGATGAGTTCCATGAATACCTCAGAATACACTGGGCCAATTTTGTGGACGATTGAACACTTAGATAACCTGCCACTTTATGGGCAACCTCTAAGGCGGTCCTCAGAGGTCACATCAACTACATATGCCTAAAACCAAAAAAGGCAGCTGAAAATTGTTCCTCCCTACATGGAGACCTACTCAAAGCCCAACAGTCCCTACATTCCCCTTCCTCTTATACCAAACGAGTATATGAAGAAGCCAAACAGGTACTAGAATCATTTGTCCAAAGCCAGGCAGTTTGGCTGACTCTGCTGGATCAAAATAGATATTAGTGAGAAGAAAACAGGCCAGGACGTCTCCTGGCGCGTCTAGCCCAAAACCGTACTAAACATGTACATATCCCCTCCCTGTATGATCCTGCCTCTGCAAGTACCACCATGAGAAAGGGAAGATTAGAGATATATTTTACTCGTACTATGAGGATCTTTACAGGGCTGCCTCAACAGATCCAGACAAGATAACCTCCTTTCTCAATTCTCTTGACCTTTCCACTCTTACTGAGGACCAAAGGACAGCCCTAGACGCAGCTATCACGGAAACTAAGGTGCAAAATGTGATCTCCTCCTCGCCCAATAACAATGCCCCAGGTCCTGACGGACTCTGTAATGAATATTACAAAATGCTCAACCCTTAGATCATCCTTATACTGACTCAGCCGTATAATGCCATATATACACAACATGCCATGGTGGACTTGTTTCTAGACTCCAGGACAATACTGATTCCCAAGCCCAACAAGGACGTATCACTTGAATCTTATAGACCCATATCCCTTTTGAATAGCGATTACAAATTCTTGGATAAAATTTTTACAGACTACAAAACATTCTCCCCAGAATCATACACCCCTCCCAGAGAGGATTCATTAAATCTAGACAATCTGTCAAAAACATCAGGGCAGCCATAGCTGCCACCCTTGAGACACAAGATAATAACAGCCCCCCCACCCTACTACTAAGTCTAGATGCCGAAAAGGCGTTTGACAAACTGTCATGCCCCTTTTTGAACGCTGCTTTATCCCACAGACGGTTTAGCCTTGTGTTTTCTGACTTTATTTGTCATATTCAATCGGATGTTTGCACCACACGCACGGTAAACGGCTACAACACCCCCTATGAGATATCTTACTATTTAATGAAAAAAATTAATCCATTTAGAACTTGATGGCAGCAACGCAGCTCAAAAAGAATGGAGACACAGAGTCATGTCTACCATCGTGTAGAAACCCCTCTTCTTTGATCAACAGTCTGTAAGCATCTGGCAATTTTGGGGGAGGAATGTTGTTCTATTCTTGCCTAATGTAGGATTTTAGCTGCTCACAGTACTAGGTTTTCTTTGCCAGATTTTTTATTTTGCAATGCACCAAATACATAATTCATTTTCTATTGGGAAAAGGTCTGAACAGCAGGCAGGTCAGTTCCCCACCCAGAATACTCTGTGAAGCCATGCTGTTGTGATGGATGCAGTGTGTGTTTTAGCATTGTCTTGCTGAAATATGCAAGGCCTTCCCTGAAAGAGACGTCTGGATGGGAGCATATACTGTTCAGCATTGATAGTGCCTTTCCTGATGTGTAAGCTGCCCACACCATACAATCAGAGATGCATGCATATGAACTGTGCACTGATAAGCTGAATAGTCCATAACCTTTAAGGGTACTTTCACACTAGCGGTAAGGAACTCCGGCAGGCTGTTCCGACAGGTGAACAGCCTTTCGGATCCGTGCACGCATGTCCCCGGACTACCGCTCCGGCACCATTGACTATAATGGGGGCAGGCCAGAGTTCCAGCGGGAGCACGGCAAATATGCCGAGTGTGAAACTAGCTTAAGTCCACAGGATCCGTCGTTTCCAAAAAGAATTTCAAATTTTGATTATTCTGACCACAGAACAGTTTTCCATTTTGCCTCAGCCCATTTTGAATGAGCTTTGGCCCAGAGAAGACAGCAGCGGTTCTGGGTCATGTTGACATATGGTTTCTTTTTTGCATGATACAGCTTGCATATGTGAATTGCACAGTGCACAGACACTGATTTGTGGAAGTGTCCTGAGCACATGCAGTGATTTTCATTACAGAATCATGCCTGCTTTTTAATGCAGTCTTGCCTGAGGTCCTGTAGATCACGAGCATCCAATATTGACAATCGGGCTTGTCCCCTGCGCACATGGATTTCCCCAGACTCTCTGGGGATGATATTATTTACTGTAGATGGTGGGATACTCACAATTTCACAAAAGACTTCACATTGAGGAACATTTTTCTGAAATTGTTCCACAATTTTTAGGCCTTATGCACACGGCCGTTGGACCCATTCACTTCAATGGGGCCGCAAAAGATGCGGATAGCACTCCGTGTGCTGTCCGCATCCGTTGCTCTGCCCCGCAAAAAAAAAAGGAGCAGGTCCTATTCTTGTCCGTTTTGCGGACAAGAATAGGCATTTCTACAATGGGCCGCGTTCCGTAATTTCGCGGAGCAGCTTACCTGGGTTGCGTTTACAGTCGTGTGCATGAGGCCTTAGATGCAGTTTTTTCACAGACTGGTGAACCTCTGCCCATCTTTGCTTTTGATAGACTCTGCCTCTGCAACTCTCCGCAGCTCTTTTTTATTCCCAGTCATGTGACAGTAGTAAATTACTCCTCCAGCTGTTTTTTTTTCATTAGTACCACTTACCTTTCCAGCATTTTGTTGCCCTTGCCCTAAATTATGAGATGTGTTGCTGCCTTCAAATTCTAAATGAGTTAAGTTTTTTTCATGAAATGGTAAACTGTCCCACTCTCATAAACTGATATATGTTCTATGATCTATTGTGAATAACATCTATGTCATGTGTCTCACAAGCCATTTTTGCAGATGGAAAATCAGACATCTTCATTTATATTCAGTGGATATAAAAATTCTACACACCCCTGTTAAATGCTGACTCCTATTTAACATGATTTTGAATGTGATTGCTTAATTCTGAACACAGCTACATCCCTAGTTATGCACACTTATGCAAGCACATTATTTTAGTTTTGGGTTTTTTCTTCCCTCCACCTAAAAGATTTCAGTTTGTTTTTCAATTGAGTGGTACAGTTTATAGGTCACATTAAATGTAGTGAAAAAGTTCTGAAATGATTTATCTTTGTCTGAATTTTTTTACAGCACAGAAACCTCACATTTTAACAGGGGTGTGTAGACTTTTTAAATCCACTCTAATGCCTAAGGTTAAGTTCACACATGATTTGTTGTAGATGAAATCCACACCACGCTTGGTTGTAGATTGAACCCCCTCCAGACTTCCGCTTTACATGTATGGAGGATGGCAGGTCTTTCAAGTCTGCGCCCGCTCAGGAGCAAGCAGGTACTATAGCCATAAGGTTTCTGCATTTTAACACAGCAGAGAGCCGGACGCAAAGTTCACAATCGGTGATCATGGTCAATTGTGACGGCATCGGAGAAACCTTTCCCCAGGAGTCTGAACTCTCAGACCCCATCACAGAGATCGAGCCATCCAATTACTATGGCAGCATAAAGGACCAGAGGCCTGTCATTGTGACGTTGCTATAGAGCCCTATGGATGGGCTCTATAGGATCATACCAAATCTCCCAAAGACTGCAATGGTAATTCATTGCAGTCTATGGGAAAAGCAATCAGATGATCGAATGTTCAAGCCCCCCTGCATGGAGATGGGGACTGGAAAATCCCAGTACTGTACTTTGATGTGTAGAATGGAGTACTTTTCCAGAAGCAACTCTGAATGCAAAGACTTATGCTGTTACATGTAGAATTCACTTATTGCATGGTAATGAATTAAATTAGCTGTGAAGCAATATTTCCGCAACGGATGGGGTATGCTGCAGCTTTGAAGTCCACGGCGTATGTTTCAATGCTGTGACTGAATGGAATTTGTTAAGACCCAATTTGCTAACATTGTATTTGTTTTGGAATTTCAGTGCAGATTCCACAGCTGAAATTCCAAAATGTGTGATCTCACCCCAACAATGTCATGAGTGTTTTATATATATATAGTTTTTTCTGTGATTTGATTGACTTGTCTTGAAGGAGTGGCACCTTCATGTGTGAATACGCTCCTATACTGGGAGGGATAGTCAAGTGCACGTTTGCCCCACCTATCTAATCGGTGACCTTGATTACGGTGGTACATATAGGTGTGTGTGTGTCCCTCCTCCCACCAGTTGCTGATGCACATGGAGGTAACAAGGGGCAGCATACCATAGTGGGGACTGTGCTCCTGAAAAATGCGCAACAGCATGAATAGGTTAGCGTAGGAACCCGCCTGAACTGGGACCACCTTGTCGCCTGGTAGGTGGGCTGTATTGACCAAGTGTCTCAGATTTTATCAATAGAGTGAGGGCTTAGTCCATATGTTGTGCTTGCATTATTTTCAGTGATTTTGTAAATGTAGCCATATACATCTGTGCATTTAATACCATATCGTGCAGGATGGTGTATATATATGTTTTTTCTGTGATTTTAGTGGAAAACCCCTTCACTTGCCCTACCTGGTGATATAACAAACATACTTGATAGATTGAATAGCTGTAGACATATTAGGTCAATTGAAAATGTATACCTTAACCGCTACAGGACCGCCTAACGCAGGGATGCGTCCTGCGGGCGGTCCTGTAGCTCTGAGACGACGCATCGGCGCGTCATCTCGCGAGAGCCGGGACACCCCAAGGCTATCCAGTGAGGGGCATGGCGAGTTCACAGAATTTTTATTTTTTGCCACAAGTTAGCGGAAATTGATATATATTTTTTTTTAATTTTGTTTTAACAAAGTCTCATATTCCACTAACTTGTGACAAAAATAAAATTTACATGAACTCACCATACCTCACGGAATACCTTAGTGTCTTCTTCAAAATGGGGTCACATGTAGGTATTTATACTGTCCTGGCATTTAGGGGCCCCTAAAGCATGAGAAGAAGTCTGGAATCCAAATGCGTAAATGCTCTGTGAAATCCTAAAGGTACTCATTGTTTTAGGGCCGTTTGCACGAGGCTGCAAAAAGTGGACACATGTAGTTATCAGATAGGAGATAGTAAGTGATTTGGGGTGTATTTTTATATATACCATCATTTCGTGTGAAAATATCTCTGTAAACGACAACTTAAGTTGACAATTTACAGAGATATTTCTCTCACCCAACATGGGTATATGTAAAAATACACCCTCAAAACACATTGCCCTACTTCTCTGAGTACGGCGATACCACATAAGTGACACTTTGTTGCAGCCTGATAGCAAAGCATAAATCCAACGAGTACCTTTAGGTTCACATGGTGGCTCACAATTAGCCCTGCCCAAAATGCCAGAACAGTAACACACCCACAAATGACCCCATTTCGGAAGTAGACCCAGGTATTCACTGAGGGGCATAGTGAGTCCATCTGAGATTTTTATTTTTTGCCAGAAGTTAGCAGAAATTGAAACTTTTTTTCTCAGAAAGTGTCATTTTCCGCTAACTTGTGAAAAAAAATGAAATGATACATGAACTCACCATGCCCCTCCGCGAATACTTTGGGGTGTCTTTTTTCTAAAATGGTGTGATTTGGGGGGTATTTATACTATCCTGACATTCTAGCACCTGAAGAAACATGACAGGTGCTCAGAAAGTCAGAGCTGCTTCAAAATGCCGAAATTCACTTTTTTGCACCATAGTTTGTAAACGCTATAACTTTTACCCAAACCAATAAATATACACTTATTGGATTTCTTTTTTTATCAAAGACATGGAAGGGATTAAACATTATTGAATTTAATTGAAAAAATCTACGAAACAATGGGAATGTTGCAAATTTCAAAGTCCAATCAGCATTTGCAAATCTGCAGCATGGAAATGGGGACTGGAAAATCCCAGTACTGTACTTTGATGTGTAGAATGGAGTACTTTTCCGGAAGCAACTCTGAATGCAAAAACTTGTGTTGTTACACGTAGAATTCACTTATTGCATGGTAATAAATTAAATTAGCTGTGAAACTCAGCATTATTTCCGCAACGGATCGGGTATGCTGCTGTTTTGAAGTCCACGGCGTATGTTTCAATGCTGTGGCTGAATGGAATTTGTTAAGACCCAATTTGCTAATATTTATTTTGGAATTTCAGTGCAGATTCCACAGCTGAAATTCCAGAATGTGTGAGCTCACCCCAACAATGAGTGTTTAGTGGAAAACCCCTTCACTTGCCCTACCTGGTGATATAACAAACGCACTTGATGGACTGAGTAGCTGTAGACATATTACGTCAATTCAAAATTTATAAAACAAATTACAAAACAGAGAAATGTATTTTATACATACACCGTAGTTCATTGTAAACAGTCATATGAAAAGACAGTGCTGGTCCTGGATTTAGGAGATCCAGCAGCTTCATTCCTCAGTGTCTCTAAGTTTGTTGCTTGGGATAGGTCATTACACCATTCTTACATTGTAATGGAAGGAATATTTTTGTATTATTTGTGGATCATCATGTGCTCAAAAAGAGCAGTGTTCTCTCCAAATTGTTCCCCACACACGGAACACGACCATGTCTCTTCTCCAGAGCAGCTAACCTGACAGCTCTCAAGCAGAGTCTCATGATCAAGGGGCTCTCCAACTTCTGGACAAGACCTCTTTATATGAACCTGTTTATGTTTGGTAAGGTTGGAGTTTAAACCAAAAGATTTACCACATGTTATTTCCCCAGAGTGAAATCTCTGATGTGAGACCAGAGTCAACTTTTTATCAAACTGTTCCCCACACTCTTGACATTTGAAGGGGCTCTGTCCTGTGTGAGCTGATTGGTGAACTAGGAGATCCTTGTATTGCTTGAAACTTTGGTTGCACTCTGAACATGAGTAGGTGTTATCTGCTTTGTGAAACCTTTCGTGTCTAACAAATTGTGCCTTTTGTGAAAATGATTTTCCACATTCAGGGCAAGAAAATGGTTTTTCTGCTGTATGGTTGGTTTGGTGTCTGATAAGCTGGGTGTAGTGGACAAAAAGCTCTCCACATTGGGAACACGAGTATGGTTTCTCTCCTGTGTGGACGCGCTGATGTTTTATAAGGTTTGAGCTTGTATTAAAATACTTTCCACACTGAGGACAGTGGAATGGCTTCTCACCAGTGTGGATTCTCTGGTGGATTGTAAGAGTAGTTTTCCTATTAAAACTTTTTCCACATTCTGAACACATATATGGTTTCTCCCCTGTATGGCTCATGAGGTGGATAGCGAGGTGGACATATTGGTTGAAGCACTTGCCACATTCGGAACATTTAAAAGGCTTCTCGCCTGTGTGAGTCCTTTCATGTATAAGAAGCTGAGACTGGTAAGAAAAGCACTTGCCACAATGGGAACATACATGGGTCTTCTTCCCCCTGTGGAGTATGAGATGTTCTTCAAAGTCTGACTTACTAGTAAAACATGCCTCACACTCAAGGCACTTAAATGTGAAGTCTGTAGGCTGGGCAGTCTGGTGGTATGTTGAAACAGAACGATTACCATTTTGACTGTATTCCAACTTATTTTTTTGTAAGCCAATGCCTCTATTCACATGCTGAATGACAACATTCACTGGTATTTGTTCCTGGGCTGTATAAATGTCTGTGCAATCTGCTTCACCGCATGAATCAGTTTCCTCATAGTCCAAACTGGAAGAGGTTTTCTGTGTATGATTTTTAGGTTTAGGCATTTCCATGTTTATGAGAGGTCCACCAACATGGGAGACTGGTTCTTCCTTAATATGAGTAGATGGATAGTGTTGAGTATGATCTGAGGGGGTACACATATCAGAGTGTTTGATGTTTATGTCACATGGGACTGGTTCCTCTTTAATTTGAGTAGACAGATAATGAAGTGTATGATCTGTCGCAGTATAAATTATAGGGTCACTGAGGTTTTCTTGAGAACATAAGTCTGGATAGTCTTTAATCTTAGCAGATGTATGGTGTGTATGATTTATGGGTGTATACAGGACAGGGCCTATAAAGTTTTCTCCCTCCTGTAAGACCTCTTCCTCCTTAATATGAGGAGTCTGGTACTGCAATTTATGATGTGTAGGAGTATGTGTATTTGACACTGATAAATGTCCCTCTTCATGACACCGTGGTTCCTCCGTAATATGAGTAGTGGAACTTTGTTGTGTATAATTTGTGTGTGCATACTTGTTTAGGTTTGTAAGATTTCCACCATCAGATGGCACCAGTTCCTCCTTTACATGAGTGAATAGATACTGTTGAATATGATCTGTGGGCTTATTATTATCAGGACTTGCCATGTATCCGCCATCACAGGTGTTTGGTTCCTCTTTAATATGAGTAGATGGACACTGCTGTGTATGACATGGGCGCATGTATATGTTGGGGTCTGTGATGTTTTCTTGATCACCTGAGACCGGTTCCTCTTTTATACGAGTAGACATGCAATGTCTATGGACTTTTGGTGTAGAACTGACTTGCTCTGTTAGTTCATCATAAAAGGCTGGTTCTTCCTTTATATAAGTTGATGAATACTGTTGTATACTATCTGTGGGTGTATACCTATGCGAGTAAATTAGATTTTCATCTTCATAGGAGAATGGTTCTTCCTTAATATGAGTTGATGCATATTGTTGTGTTTGAGCAAAAATGTCAGCATCACCAAGATGACTTCCACACGATACAGGCTCCTCTTTAATATAAGTGACTTGATATTCAATGACAGACTCCTTAAATCCACCTGTTGGGGGGGGGAACAAAAAGGTGTGGGGTCATTAAGGCAATATTCTATCTAACCAAGTTTATGCAAAGTGTCTATATATGACGACATTTACAGATATTAGGAAATTAAAATACGCAGATGTGGGATGTATGGATGGTAAATGATAGTAGAATATCTTACATAGTGATTTAAGGGGCTGGCGATTCTCCATCATGACGTTCTCCTTATGTGGTTCTCAATACAGTCACTCCTGTGTAAAGAAAGGTGATTAATAAGATCCTGACACACATAATGATACAGTCAGCATGCAGACTCAGATGGTACTGTAAAATGTCCCAGCGTTCCCTGCAGTGCTCACCTCTCCAGTAAGAAGCTCAGTCATCTTGTTTCTGAGCTCGAGGATCTTCTCATGGTTTCTCTCAGGTATCAATGAGTAAGATGGAGCATCTGTGTTGGAAAAATTATGTTTTAATGGTGTTACAAGGAGTTAAAATTAGTTTTTGTGTGCAAGGGCACTGAGGTTTTTGCAAATAAAGAAAGTCCCCTGAAGCTTCCTCAGCGACCCATACAGGGACTTTTCTTAAGCTAACCGCAAACTATCTGTGCACAATATGTGATCGATACCTTTTGCCTAAAATAAAAAAAATGGTAATAACTGTCACTGCCAGCGAGAAGTTATAAAAAGTATGTATTTTGTCTACGTCAGACATCACTTTGATGACATCGTCATCTGTGCTATCTCTTTGCTAGCTAGCAAATAAACAAGGTTCACTGTTTCAAAATTCAGATGACTCTGATCCTGACTTAGTAAAATAAAAACTTCCCTAACAACTTGTTCCTTCAAGCTGGAATCCAACTTCCTCTGTCTTCATCCAGGGAAAACCGTGCACAGTTTTTTTTTAATGTTGCAAAAGTTAAGACAGTCTCTTTCAAATCCAGTCCTGGTCATCCCAGGTGAGGGACACAACTGTTTGAGGACTTCGTTTTGGTAAGCGGCTCTCGAAATCCAGGGTGCAGCGAGCATTAAAGAGTAAAAAGTTTTATCGAGCGGCCTTGATTCAGTCCAAAACCACGGTGCAGCGAGCATGGTTACTCGCGAACTGACCTCAGTTCATCCCACCTGGGCACAAAATATCTGTTCTTTGCAAACATATGAGGACCTCTGAATTGTTTTCTTCATTGTGTGAATGTATGAGGATTACATATATAAAATTCTGAGTGTATAAGAGATCCCAGTAGGTTCGAGTTTCTGTCACGTGGAAAAAAAAAGTCTGAGAGGCAAAAAAAAAAGGGGAACGCACAAACAGGCACATGTCCCCATGAACTACACCCTCCCTGGTATCTGTGAACCTCATCCTAAGGTAATTGATATCCACTGTGCTGAAGGCTTTGTCTCAGTCTTGTGTCTCATAACATTGTTTCCTGTATGTTTAATGCTTAAAGTTGTTTGGAATATCAGAAAAGGATACCCCATCCTTCTAGAATAAGACTAATTTGAGTATGAGGAATTCTGCAGGTAAATTGTCTGGATGTACATGTATATGTTGTTGTCAACAGAAAGAACTTGAATGCCAATTAACTGTAGATGCTAAATATATGTATAAATTAGGACCTGACAAAACACAATATAAAAAAAAAAATGGTGTAATGTTTTGCCTCCACACTGTGGTTCTGCCACCTCTATGGCCCCTCCACACTGTGGTTTTGCCTCCTTTAGTGCCCCTTCACACAGTGGTTTTGCCTCCTCTTTGCCCGCTCCACCACATGGTGGTTTGGCATCCTTAGTGACCCCTATAGGGTAGTGCCCCCCCTCTATATACACTATATACCCTCCTCCAGTCCTCCCTCTATATACATTATATACCCTCCTCCAGTCCTCCCTCTGTATACACTATATACTCTCTTCCAGTCTTCCCTCTATATATACTATATACCCTCCTCCTTCTATATACACTATATACCCTCCTCCAGTCCTCCCTCTGTATACACTATATACTCTCTTCCAGTCTTCCCTCTATATATACTATATACCCTCCTCCAGTCCTCCCTCTATATACATTATATACCCTCCTCCAGTCCTCCCTCTATATACACTATATACCCTTCTCCAGTCCTCCCTCTATATACACTATATACCCTCCTCCAGTCCTCCTCTATATACACTATATACCCTCCTCCAGTCCTCCTCTATATATACACTATATACCCTCCTCCAGTCCTCCCTCTATATACATTATATACCCTCCTCCAGTCCTCCCTCTATATACACTATATACCCTCCTCCAGTCCTCCCTCTATATACACTATATACCCTCCTCCAGTCCTCCCTCTATATACATATACCCTCCTCCAGTCCTCCCTCTATATACACTATATACCCTCCTCCAGTCCTCCCTCTATATACACTATATACCCTCCTCCAGTCCTCCCTCTATATACACTATATACCCTCCTCCAGTCCTCCCTCTATATACACTATATACCCTCCTCCAGTCCTCCCTCTATATACACTATATACCCTCCTCCAGTCCTCCCTCTATATACACTATATACCCTCCTCCAGTCCTCCTCTATATACACTATATACCCTCCTCCAGTCCTCCCTCTATATACACTATATACCCTCCTCCAGTCCTCCTCTATATATACACTATATACCCTCCTCCAGTCCTCCCTCTATATACACTATATACCCTCCTCCAGTCCTCCCTCTATATACACTATATACCCTCCTCCAGTCCTCCCTCTATATACACTATATACCCTCCTCCAGTCCTCCCTCTATATACACTATATACCCTCCTCCAGTCCTCCCTCTATATACACTATATACCCTCCTCCAGTCCTCCCTCTATATACACTATATACCCTCCTCCAGTCACTCCCTCTATATACACTATATACCCTCCTCCAGTCCTCCCTCTATATACACTATATACCCTCCTCCAGTCCTCCTCTATATACATTATATACCCTCCTCCAGTCCTCCCTCTATATACACTATATACCCTCCTCCAGTCCTCCTCTATATACACTATATACCCTCCTCCAGTCCTCCCTCTACTATACATCTATATACCCTCCTCCAGTCCTCCCTCTATATACATTATATACCCTCCTCCAGTCCTCCCTCTATATACACTATATACCCTCCTCCAGTCCTCCCTCTATATACATTATATACCCTCCTCCAGTCCTCCCTCTATATACATTATATACCCTCCTCTAGTCCTCCCTCTATATACACTATATACCCTCCTCCAGTCCTCCCTCTATATACATTATATACCCTCATCCAGTCCTCCCTCTATATACATTATATACCCTCCTCTAGTCCTCCCTCTATATACACTATATACCCTCCTCCAGTCCTCCCTCTATATACATTATATACCCTCCTCCAGTCCTCCCTCTATACTACACTACATACCCTCCTCCAGTCCTCCCTCTACTCATACCTCTATATACCCTCCTCCAATCCTCCCTCTATATACATTATATACCCTCCTCTAGTCCTCCCTCTATATACACTATATACCCTCCTCCAGTCCTCCCTCTATATACACTATATACCCTCCTCCAGTCCTCCCTCTATACTCACTACATACCCTCCTCCAGTCCTCCCTCTACTCATACCTCTATATACCCTCCTCCAATCCTCCCTCTACATACCCTCCTCCAGTCCTCCGTCTATATACACTATAAACCCTCCTCCACTCCTCCCTCCATATACCCTCCTCCCTCTATATACATTATATACCCTCCTCCAGTCTTCTCTCTATATACATTATATACCCTCCTCCACTCCTCCCTCTATATACAGTATATACCCTCCTCCACTCCTCCCTCTATATACAGTATATACCCTCCTCCACCCCTCCCTCTATATACACTATATACCCTCCTCCACTCCTCCCTCTATATACACTAGAAACCCTCCTCCAGTCCTCCCTCTATATACATTATATACCCTCCTCCAGTCCTCCCTCTATATACACTATATAACCTCCTCCAGTCCTCCCTCTATATACATTATATACCCTCCTCCACTCCTCCCTCTATATACATTATATACCCTCCTCTAGTCCTCCCTCTATATATACTATATACCCTCCTCCAGTCCCCCCTCTATATACACTATATACCCTCCTCCATTCCTCCCTCTAAATACACTATATACCCTCCTCCAGTCCTCCCTTTATATACATTATATACCCTCCTCCCTCTATATATATATATTATATACCCTCTTCCAGTGCTCCCTCTATATACACTATATACTAGGGCTGCACGATATGGGAATTTTGTGCGATTGCGATTAGGGCCCTAAAAATTGCGATAACGATATGCGATGCGATATTTTAAGGGAATTGTGCTAGAGGTCTATCTGCTTGGATTTTCAAGGTAAAAGCTCACACAGATGACTGATAATGTGAAATGTAGTTCTGCTGAACTCAAGAACTGAAAAATAAAATACATATTTGCATTACTGAAAAAGTACAAATAAAAAACTTGCCATTTTCTTTGATAGCGCTGCACAGAACAGATAAATAAAATAGATAAAAGAACATGTGTTCATTAAAGAGGACCTTTCACTGGTCCACAGTTTATTAGGCAAAGCTATGTACATGGAGAGCGGCACCCAGGGATGTCCCTGCACTCATTATCCCTGGGTGCCGCTCCGTTCCTCCTCTGTAGACCCCGGTACCGGGCTACGCTCTCATATTTTGCCTGGGCGAGACTTCTTCTTTGCCCTGAATATGAGCTAAGCGCTGCGATTGGCCAGCGCTCCAGCCCTGGGAGAAGGAGACGCCCAGGGCAAAAGAAGATATCTCCGCCCCAGGCAAAATTGGAGAAGCAGGAGCGCCGGTACCGGGGCTACAGAGGACGAACGGAGCGGCACCCAGGGATACAAGTAAGTGCAGGGTCATCCCTGGGTGCCGCTCTCCATGTACATACCTTTGCCTAATAAACTGTGGACCAGTGAAAGGTCCTCTTAAAATAACGACTTTCCACCAGCCCCTCCCCCTCCCGCACTGTAACTGATGTATCGCTGGCCGCGCTGTGCAGCATAGCGGCCGGAGATACAGTGTCAGTGTCACGTAGAAAGTCAACCATTGCTTTATAAGACGCACTGCCATTCCCCCCCACACTTTTGGGGGGGGGGGAAAGTGTGTCTTATAAAGCGAAAAATACGGTAATATAATTGCAGCATTTTTGGGTCAGCAAATTGCGATTGCGATATGGCGATTAATTGCGATTACGATTGCTTTCGCGATATATTGTGCAGGCCTACTATATACCCTCCTCCAGTCCTCCCTCTATATACACTATATACCCTCCTCTAGTCCTCCCTCTATATACACTATATACCCTCCTCCAGTCCTCCCTCTATATACACTACATACCCTCCTCCAGTCCTCCCTCTATATACACTACACACCCTCCTCCAGTCCTCCCTCTATATACACTACACACCCTCCTCCAGTCCTCCCTCTATATACACTACATACCCTCCTCTAGTCCTCCCTCTATATACACTATATACCCTCCTCTAGTCCTCCCTCTATATACACTATATACCCTCCTCCAGTCCTCCCTCTATATACACTACATACCCTCCTCCAGTCCTCCCTCTATATACACTACACACCCTCCTCCAGTCCTCCCTCTATATACCCTCCTCTAGTCCTCCCTCTATATACACTATATACCCTCCTCTAGTCCTCCCTCTATATACATTATATACCCTCCTCCAGTCCTCCCTCTATATACACTATATACCCTCCTCTAGTCCTCCCTCTATATACATTATATACCCTCCTCCAGTCCTCCCTCTATATACATTATATACCCTCCTCCAGTCCTCCCTCTATATACATTATATACCCTCCTCTAGTCCTCCCTCTATATACACTATATACCCTCCTCCAGTCCTCCCTCTGTATACATTATATACCCTCCTCCAATCCTCCCTCTATATACATTATATACCCTCCTCTAGTCCTCCCTCTATATACATTATATACCCTCCTCCAGTCCTCCCTCTATAAACACTATTGGGGTCATTTATGAAACTGGTGTATGATCTTCTCATGGTTTCTCTCAGGTATCAGTGAGTAAGGTGCAGCATCTGTGACAGTCTACTTCTGCTTAGTCCTCTTTGCACATGAGAAAGCTGGTGTCTAGTGTTGAGCGAACTTGTGTTTTAAGTTCTGCGTCCAACGTTCGAGTTATCGAAGAATCCCGCTACCACAGACCATAACGGAATTTGGAATCCATAACGGATTCTTCGATAACCCGAACTTTGAACGCTGAACTTAAAAAACAAGTTCGCTCAACACTACTGGTGTCACATTCTTCTTAAAGAGTAATATTTATTATGAATACCTGGCGCAGAGCTAAAGACTTTCTATCTCAACATAAGGAACATGTGCAAAAAAAAAAAAAAAATTTGGAAGAAGTCCTTTGTTGACATAACAGATCTGGTTCAACAAGTTCAACATCTGAGCCCTTCCTGAAACCGATGGGGGAGATTTATCGAAACTGGTGTAAACGAAAACTGTTTTAGTTGCCCATAGCAACCAATCCGATGTCACCTTTTTCACAGGAGGGCAGCAGTTAGTAAGTAATGGTCACACATGTATATGTTAGGCTACCTCTAAAGGCCTCACATATGGCTCTCACCTCCAGCAGCGCCACATCCAGAACCGAATCCCCTCCGCATCCAGCTCCGCTGCTCTTCATAGTGGTCAACAGGACATTTCTGGATCATGCATTCCACAAACAGGAGCATAGCACTCTGGCCGTCACATAGAGATTAGTGAGACGGTAAAGCCAAGAATGTATTGGCTTCTTTGTGGGCATGATGTCATGAGGTCATGTGACCGCTTTTCCCCGCCCCTTACATTAAAGAGAAGCAGAGCAGGAGCAGCACTGCTGTGTCCAGAGCAGGTGGAGTGCAGGCACCTCTGCTGTGGTCAGTGATCTCTGGGGAGGGGTCTGGGGGCTGTATTTATATGTAGTTTGTAGGGGAGGATATAATGGTTAGAGCTGCTAGAAGCTCTTATAAAGTCACCTACAGATACACTGCTCACCATACATCCCCAATACAAGGTATTTTAACTCCTTAGTGCCCTGTCCACACAGTGGTTTTACCTCCTTTGTGACCCCTACACACGGTTGTTTTGCCTCCTTTGTGCCCCCCCTATGCCCCCTCCACACGGAAGTTTTGCTACCTTTAGTACCCCCTCCACATGGTGGTTATGCCTCCTTAGTGCCCCCTCCACACGGTGGTAATGCCTTCTCTGTGCCCCCTCCACACTATGGTTTTGCCTCCCTTAGTGCCCTCTCCACACTGTGGTTTCCTCCACTTAGTGCCCCTCTGCACAGTAGTTTTGACCTCTTAGTGCCCCCTACATGGTAGTTTTACTTCCAGAGTGCCCCCACATGGTGGTTTTGACTGCGGAGTGTCCCCGTGTGCACCCCCCCCCCCGGCTAGTTTTGCTTTGTTAGTGCTCCCACAGGCTAGTTTTGCTTTCCTAGTGCCCCTACACAGCAGTTTTGCCTCTTTAGTGCCCCCATCTGGTAGTTTTGCCCCTTTTAGGCCCCTCATACCCCTCCCGACACACACACACTAGTTTTGTTTGCAAAGTGCACCCCCCCAAACACACACACACACACTGTGTGCAGTATGATGCCCATTTAGTACCCAAACAGAATATGATGCCCCTAAGGCGGCCACCCCCCCTTCATAGCAGGTAGTCCATTAAGTGTCTTCCACACTGTGATGCCCCCTTAAATGCCTCACTCACAGATTAAAGACCCCTTAAGTGGACCCACACTGTGATGCCCTTTAAGTGCCCTCACACATTAGTTATGCTAATCACAGTAGATATGCCCCTTCAGTGCACTCTCACAGAAGATCTGTCCCATTAATGCCCCCTCACAGTAGATATATAGACTATATACCCTTACCAGTCCTCCCTCTATATATACACTATATTCCCTCCTCCAGTCCTCCCTCTATATACACTATATACCCTCCTTCAGTCCTCCCTCTATATACACTATATACCCTCCTCCAGTCCTCCCTCTATATACACTATATACCCTCCCCCAGTCCTCCCTCTATATACACTATATACCCTCCTCCAGTCCTCCTTCTATATATACTATATACCCTCCTCCAGTCCTCCCTCTATATACACTACATACCCTCCTCCAGTCCTCCCTCTATATACACTATATACCCTCCTCCATTCCTCCCTCTAAATACACTATATACCCTCCTCCAGTCCTCCCTCTATATACACTATATACCCTCCTCCAGTCCTCCCTCTATATACACTATACACCCTCCTCCAGTCCTCCCTCTATATACATTATATACCCTCCTCCAGTCCTCCCTCTATATACATTATATACCCTCCTCCAGTCCTCCCTCTATATACACTATATACCCTCCCCCAGTCCTCCCTCTATATACACTATATACCCTCCCCCAGTCCTCCCTCTATATATACTATATACCCTCCGCCAGTCCTCCCTCTATATATACTATATACCCTCCTCCAGTCCTCCCTCTATATATATTATATACCATCCTCCAGTCCTCCCTCTATATACATTATATACCCTCCTCTAGTCCTCCCTCTATATACACTATATACCCTCCTCCACTCCTCCCTCTATATACACTATATACCCTCCTCCAGTCCTCCCTCTACTCATACCTCTATATACCCTCCTCCAGTCCTCCCTCTATATACACTATATACCCTCCTCTAGTCCTCCCTCTATATACACTATATACCCTCCTCCCTCTATATACATTATATACCCTCCTCTAGTCCTCCCTCTATATACACTATATACCCTCCTCCAGTCCTCCCTCTATATACACGATATACCCTCCTCCAGTCCTCCCTCTATATACATTATATACCCTCCTCCAGTCCTCCCTCTATATACATTATTTTCCCTCCTCCAGTCCTCCTCTATATACACTATATACCCTCCTCCAGTCCTCCCTCTATATACATTATATACCCTCCTCTAGTCCTCCCTCTATATACACTATATACCCTCCTCCAGTCCTCCCTCTATATACACTATATACCTTCCTCCAGTCCTCCCTCTATATACACTACACACCCTCCTCCAGTCCTCCCTCTATATACACTATATACCCTCCTCCAGTCCTCCCTCTATATATACACTATATACCCTCCTCCAGTCCTCCCTCTATATACCCTCCTCCAGTCCTCCCTCTATATACATTATTTTCCCCTCCTCCAGTCCTCCCTCTATATACATTGTACACCCTCCTCCAGTCTTCCCTCTATATATATTATATACCCTCCTCCAGTCCTCCCTCTATATATATTATATACCCTCCTCCAGTCCTCCCTCTATATACACTATATACCCTCCTCCAGTCCTCCCTCTATATACATTATATACCCTCCTCCAGTCCTCCCTCTATATACCCTCCTCCCCTATATACTTTATATACCCTGCTCCCTCTATATACACCATATACCCTCCTCCAGTCCTCCCTTTATATACACTACATACCCTCCTCCAGTCCTCCCTCTATATACCCTCCTCCAGTCCTCCCTCTATATATACACTATATACCATCTTCCAGTCCTCCCTCTATATACATTATATACCCTCCTCCAGTCCTCCCTCTATATACACTATATACCCTCCTCCAGTCCTCCCTCTATATATATTATATACCCTCCTCCAGTCCTCCCTCTATATACACTATATACCCTCCTCCAGTCCTCCCTCTATATACATTATATACCCTCCTCCAGTCCTCCCTCTATATACATTATATACCCTCCTCCAGTCCTCCCTCTATATACATTATATACCCTCCTCCAGTCCTCCCTCTATATACACTATATACCCTCCTCCAGTCCTCCCTCTATATACACTATATACCCTCCTCCAGTCCTCCTCTATATACACTATATACCCTCCTCCAGTCCTCCTCTATATACACTATATACCCTCCTCCAGTCCTCCCTCTATATACACTATATACCCTCCTCCAGTCCTCCCTCTCTGTACATCATAAACCCTCCTCCAGTCCCCCCCTCTATATACACTATATACCCTCCTCTAGTCCTCCCTCTATATACATTATATACCCTCCTCCCTCTATATACACTATATACCCTCCTCTAGTCCTCCCTCTATATACACTATATACCCTCCTCCCTCTATATACACTATATACCCTCCTCCCTCTATATACATTATATACCCTCCTCCAGTCCTCCCTCTATATACACTATATTCCCTCCTCCAGTCCTCCCTCCCTGTACATCATAAACCCTCCTCCAGTCTTCCCTCTATATACATTATATACCCTCCTCCAGTCTTCCCTCTATATACATTATATACCCTCCTCTAGTCCTCCCTCTATATACATTATATACCCTCCTCCAGTCTTCCCTCTATATACATTATATACCCTCCTCTAGTCCTCCCTCTATATACATTATATACCCTCCTCCCTCTATATACATTATATACCCTCCTCCAGTCCTCCCTCTATATACATTATATACCCTCCTCCAGTCTTCCCTCTATATACATTATATACCCTCCTCTAGTCCTCCCTCTATATACATTATATACCCTCCTCCCTCTATATACACTATATCTCCTCCTCCAGTCCTCCCTCTATATACACTATATATAGCAGTGATGGCGAACATTTTAGAGACCGAGTGCCCAAACTGCAACCCAAAACCCACTTATTTATCTCAAAGTGCCCACATGCAATTTAACTTGCACCCTACAGTCCAATATAGTATATCTTCCATGTACTTTATCATTTAGCTGTAATAGCCTGCCTACATTCAGTGCGCTGCCTGTGCTGTTCATAGTGCGCCCTGCGCTGATGAATGGCAGGAAAGGTGTAAGGCATATTGGTACACCATAGACTTTTTTCCAGGGTGCGGGTGCCCACAGAGAGGCAGTGCCATAGGTTGGCCAACACTGCTATATACCCTCCCCAGTACTCCCTCTGTATACACTACATACCCTCCTCCACTCCTCCCTCTATATACACTATATACCTTCCTCCAGTCCTACCTCTATATACCCTCCCCAGTACTCCCTCTATATACACTATATACACTCCTCCACTCCTGCTTCAATACACAGTATATATACTCCTCCAGACCTCCCTCTATATATACTATTAGGGATGAGCGAATTGACTTCGGATGAAACATCCGAAATCGATTCACATAACACTTCTTTACAATACTGTACGGAGCAGGAGCTCCGTACAGTATTAGAATGTATTGGCTCAGATGAGCCGAATTTGTTACTTCAGGAAGTCTCATGAGACTTCGCGTAATAACTTCATAAATTAATTTGTACTGTAAAAAACCATTTCCCTTGGAACCGAACCCGAGTTCGGGAAATGTTTTTTTACAGTGCAAATTAAGGGAGCATTCACATGACTGTAAGTGTTTTGCAGTCCGCAAATTGAGGTTCCGCAAAACACGGATACCGGCCGTGTGCGTTCCGCATTTTGCGGACCGCACATGGCCGGCACTATATAGAGAATGCCTATTTTTGTCCGCAACCAGGACAAGAATAGGACATGCTCTAACTTTTTTGCAGAGCCGCGGAACGGAAAAACAGATGCGGACAGCACACGGTGTGCTGTCCGCATCTTTTGCGGCCCCATTGAAATTAATGGTTACACACCCGTTCCGCAAAATTGCGGAACGGATGCGGATCCAATTATACGGTCGTGTGAATGCTCCCTAATTTATGAAATTATTATGTGAAGTCTTGTGAGACTTCGCAAAGTAATAACTTTGGCTCATCATAGCCAATACATTCTAATACTCTACTGAGCTCCTGCTCCGTACAGTATTGTAAAGAAGTTTTATGTTAATCGACTTTGGACGTTTCATCCGAAGTTGATTCGCTCATCCCTATATACTATATACCCTCCTCCACTCCTCCCTGTATATACAGTATATACCCTCCTCCAGTCCTTCCTCTATATACGGTATATACCGTCCTCCACTCCTATCTACTCCCTCTATAAACACTATTGGGGTCATTAAACAAACTGGTTTAATGTAGAACTGTCTTAGTTTCCCATAGCAACCAATCAGATTCCATCTTCCATTTTTCACAGCTACTTTGGAAAATGAAAGGCGGAATCTGATTGGTAGCTATGGGAAACTAAGCCAGTTCTGCTTCACACCAGTTTAATAAATGACCCCATATATACCTGCCTCCCTCTATATACACTGTATACCCTCCTCCACTCCTTCTTCTATATACATTATATACCCTTACCCGTCTACATACACTATATATCCCCCTCCACTTCCTTTATATACATTAGATATCCTCCATTCCTCCCTCTATATATATTATATACCCTCCTCCACTTCTTCCTCTATACATTACATACGCTCCTCCCTTCATATACATTATGTACCCTCCTACCTCTATATACATTACATACCCTCGTCCACTCCGCCCTCTATATATCCTCCTCCAGTCCCCCCATGTCCATTAAATACCCTCCTCCACTCCTCCCTCTATATACACTATATACCCTCCTCCCCATATATACTATATACCCTCCTCCAGTCCTCCCTCTATATACACTATATACCCTCCTCCCCCATATACACTATATACCCTCCTCCAGTCCTCCCTCTATATACATTACATACACTCCTCCACTCTTCCCTCTATATACACTATATACACTCCTCCCTCTATATACAATACATACCCTCCTCCACTCCTCCCTGTATATAAATCACATACCCTCCTCCACTCCTCCCTCTATATAAATTACATACCTTCCTACCTCTATTTACAATACATACCCTCATCCACTCTGCCCTCTATATATACTATATATATATATATATATATATATATATATATATATAGTATTTATATATATATTACATACCCTCCCCCAGTCCTCCCTCTATATACATTAAATACCCTCATCCACTCTGCCCTCTATATATACTATATACCCTCCTCCACTCCTCCCTTTATATACACTATATACCCTCCTCCACTTCTCCCTCTATATATACTATATACCCTCCTCCCCCATATACACTATATACCCTCCTCCAGTCCTCCTCTATATACATTACATACGCTTCTCCCCCATATACACTATATACCCTCCTCCACTCCTCCTTCTATATACACTATATACCCTCCTCCCCCATATACACTACATACCCTCCTCCAGTCCTCCCTCTATATATATTAAATATCCTCCTCCATTCCTTCCTCTATATACACTATGTACCCTCCTTCAGTCATCTCTCTATATACATTATATACCCACTGCACACTTCCCTCTATATACATCACATACACTTCTCCCTCTATATACATTATATACCCTCCTCCACTCATCTTTCTATATATATTGTGGTAAGGTGCAAGGTGTCATATGTGATGGCAGGTACGTGTCACCGAGGTTGCTGGCCTCGGTGAGGTGAGAGCCGGGTTTTTGTCTGCAGCAGCTAGTGCTGTTTGGCTTTGTTAAATAGCATGGCTGCAAAGCCGATCCGGGCCGGCTCTTACTGGGAGCAGCTAAAGAGTAGGGTGGGTGGCTGCTCCCCACGGTCCAGTCCATGTTTTGGGCTGGATATAAAACGCAGCCAGCAGCTGTGTCTGGAGAGTGTGATTATCCTGGAGCTGCTAACAGGGCTGGGAGTTCTCTGTCCTGGAGGAAAGCGCTCAGCAAGGAGGTGTTGTGTTCCTGGCTACCTGAAGCTGGATTCTCCTGCGGCTGGGCCGACAGCGTGGTGCGAACCTGCACCTACACCTCCCAGGTGACTGAACCTGTGTTGGACTGTTTTTGTTTGGCTACGTTATTTCCGTTGTGTGTGAACTGTCACCAAGAGACTGTTTTTCATTTTGTGTGCAAGTGTGAATAAAACACTGTTTGTTGCACAATCTGGACTCCTGGTTTTGCCTCTAAACTGCACCCGCACCGCTGACTACCAGAGCGACTCCCACATTTGGTGTCGGATGCGGGCATGCGCAGTGAGGCTGGCGTGAGCCGCCGAAGTTTTGTTTTTCTAAAGTGTATGGAATATATTAAGCCAGCAAAGCTGCAAGCAGGAGTTTCTGGCAACATGGAGGCTGCTGTGAAGGCTCTCATAGAGGCTAACGTGCAGCAGCGGGAGACCAACCAACTACTGCTACAACATGTGATGGCGTTACAGGCGGCAGGAGCGTCCCACCACGTCCAAGATGCCCGGAAGCGGTCCGTGCGGCGATCCCAAAAATGACCCCCGCAGACGGCGTTGAGACGTACCTGGCGGTTTTGAGAAGGTCGCCGTGAGGAAAAGTTACCCCGTGACCAGTGGGCTGAGGTGGTCGCTCCGTTCCTGGCTTCCGGACCCCAGCAGGTGTTTTTCGACTTGTCGGATGACCAAGCGGCAGATTATGACACTGTGAAAGGAGAGGTCCTAGCCAGACTGGGCGTGAGCGTGCTGGTCCGCGCCCAAAGAGTCCACCAGTGGGACTTTAAAGCGACTGAACCCGCTAGGCCGCAGTTCTACGATCTGCTGCACAGGCTGCAAAAGTGGCTGCAGCCCGATCTACTAAGTCCCACTGCCATGCTGGATCGACTGTTGGCGGACATCTTTTGGAGGGCCCTGCCTTATCCCCTCCAGCACTGGATCGGCCAGGTATCGCCCACCAATGCCCTGGAGATGAGTCGACCTGGTGGAGCGCTACGAGGCCACCAGAAACCTGCAGGGGACTCTTGCGGGAAGGGGTCAGTCAAACCCGGAGGCCTCTGCCCCAGTTCCGACGTCCGGCGACAGAGCGGCCTGCCCGGAATATACCCCCTGCGAGTCCGCCTCCGTGGTATGCTGGAGGTGTCAGGAGCCAGGCCACATCAGGGCCGACTGTCCGCATCGGGATGAGCCGATGGATATGAACTACGGGGTCGTCACTCCCTGTATGCACGGAAGCTGTGCGCAACTGGCACCCGTGAGGTGCAGGACCATAACCACCTGTGTCAGGTAGAGGTGGGAGACTCTCTGGCGGTGGCTCTGCTGGACTCCGGGAGTTTAGTCTCCCTGGTAAGGGCTGCACTTGTACGGCCTGCGGAGTATACTGGCCGTAAAGTCGGGGTCCTGTGCATCCACGGAGACCTGAAAGACTATCCCACTGCACTAGTGACTTTGTCCACAGCGGCTGGTAGGTGGACCCACGAGGTGGCTGTCGCTACTAAACTCCCACACGAACTAATACTTGGGAGGGACTTCCCGGTTTTCAGCGCTGTGGCCGGCAATAAAGGTATCTGAGGGACCCGAGACAGGGGTGACCCTAGTAGAGTGGCCTGATACCGCTGGAAGGCCAGAACCCTGGGAGCCCGAGTCTGAAGGGCCGGCGGTAGGGGTGACCACTGCTCCAGCGGTAGAGGGGAGACAACCCCACTGAGTGTAATGGTGGGAGACACGGAGGACTTGCCACCGGGACCTGAGTTGGCAGACCTCAATGTCTCCGGGGAAAATTTTGGGACCGCACAACACCGGGACCAAACCCTAACCAGGGCCTGGGAGAATGTGCTGGAAATTGATGGGAAACCCCAGAAACCAGGGGCTGAATTAATGTTCCCACGGTTTATTGTTCTGCAGGATATGTTGTATCGGGTGAACCAAATCCGAGGCGAACCTGTTGAACAGTTGGTGGTGCCCACAGCGTATCGTAAGCTTGTCATGGAGCTTGCCCACCAACATGTTCTTGGGGGACACCTGGGGTGGCAGAAAACCCAGGACCGCATACTGCAGCGATTTTATTGGCCCAGTGTGTTCAAGGAGGTAGAGAATTATTGTAAGTCCTGTCCGACCTGTCAGATAACTAGCCCCCAGCCACATTTCCGTAGTCCCCTGGTACCTCTGCCAATTATTGAAGTACCGTTTGAGCGAATCGCGATGGATTTAATTGGGCCTGTACCAAAGTCTGCCAGGGGCCACCAACACATTCTGGTAGTTCTCGACTATGCCACTCGGTATCCGGAGGCGGTGCCTCTGCGACATACCTCAGCTAAGCTCATTGCCAAAGAGTTAATGGAGATGTTTTCCCGTGTGGGCCTGCCAAAAGAGGTTCTGACAGACCAAGGGACCCCTTTTATGTCCAAAGTAATGAGGGAACTGTGTAAATTGTTGCGTATAAAGCAGTTACGGACGTCCGTTTACCATCCGCAAACAGACGGTCTTGTGGAGAGGTTTAACCAAACTCTAAAAAATATGTTAAAGAGGGTGGTGTCTAGAGATGGGAAGGACTGGGATCTGCTTCTGCCCTATCTCATGTTCGCAGTGCGAGAGGTGCCCCAGGCCTCTACTGGGTTCTCGCCCTTCGAACTGCTTTATGGCAGACACCCTCGGGGCCTGTTGGATATCGCCAAGGAAGCGTGGGAACAACAGCCTGTCCCCACAAAAGTGTCATTGAGTATGTCGCCCAAATGCAGGACCGGATGGAAAGGGTGTTGCCCTTGGTCCGGGAGCATATGGAGGCAGCGCAACAAGCCCAGAGTAGGGTGTACAATCGTCAGGCTCGGGTGCGGGACTTCAATCCGGGAGATCGGGTTTTGGTTCTGGTACCCACCCTTGACAGCAAATTCCTAGCTAGGTGGCAGGGCCCCTATGAGGTGATCGAGAAGGTAGGGAAGTAAATTACAAAGTACACCAGCCAGGGCGGCGCAAGCCGGAGCAGGTGTACCACGTGAATTTACTTAAGCCGTGGAAAGATAGGGACACAGCCGACGACCACAGCCCCGGCCAGGGTTTCTAGGTGAAAAGGGTCCAGCCCCACAGTTCGAGGCCTGTGAAGCAGTAACCACGGTAAAATTGCAGACAGCCTGTCTTCCAAACAAGTTCAGGAAGTCAGGGAGTTCATCAGTCGGAACACGGATGTGTTCTCGGACCTCCCTGGCCGCACGTCTCTCATCCAACATGACATCGTCACTGAGCCTCAGGCCAAGATCCGGTTAAAACCATACCGGGTACCCGAGGCTCGGCGACGGGCCATCGCGGAGGAAGTACAGTTAATGTTGAAGCTCGAGGTCATTGAGGAGTCGAAAAGTGAGTGGGCCAGTCCCATAGTCCTAATACCCAAGCCGGATGGGACGTTGCGGTTCTGCAACGACTTTCGCAAGTTAAATGAAGTATCCAAGTTTGACGCGTATCCCATGCCCCGAGTAGACGAGCTGGTTGAAAGTTTAGGACAAGCCCGTTATTTTTCTGTGCTGGACCTCACTAAAGGGTACTGGCAGGTACCCTTAACGGAGTCGGCTAAGGAAAAACCGCATTTGTTACCCCGCAGGGCCTGTATCACTACAAGGTGTTACCCTTTGGCCTGCATGGCGCCCCGCCACTTTCCAAAGGTTAATGGACATAGTGCTGCGACCACATCGTCGGTGCGCCTCGGCCTACTTGGATGATGTAGTCATCCACAGCACCGACTGGGAAAGCCATTTACCCAAGGTGCAGGCGGTAGTGGATGCCCTGAGGAAAGCCGGACTGACCGCTAACCCAAAGAAGTGCTCCATAGGGTTAGAGGAGACAAAATATCTGGGATATGTAATTGGGCGGGGAGTCATCAAACCTCAGGTAACTAAGGTAGAGGCCATTCGTAACTGGCCCCGACCGGTCACCACCAGGCAGGTAAAGTCGTTCCTGGGGATTGTAGGTTACTACATGAGGTTTGTGCCCCACTTTGCCACAATAGCAGCGCCATTGACAGACCTGTTGAAGGGGCGAAAGTCTGGGAGGGTTAGCTGGAGTGAGAAGGCGGAGGAGGCTTTCTCCGCGTTGAAGTCGGCCCTGTGTGGGTCCCCGGTTTTGGTGACACCCGACTTCAACAAGGAGTTTGTCGTACAGACCGACGCCTCGGAGGTAGGCCTCGGTGCGGTACTGTCGCAGGAGGTCAACGGGGAAGAACATCCCGTTGTCTTCCTGAGCCGTAAGCTCAGTCCCGCCGAGTCCAGGTATAGTATAGTGGAGAGGGAGTGCCTGGCTATCAAGTGGGCACTCGAATCTCTCCGCTACTACCTGTTAGGGAGGAGGTTCCGTCTGGTGACCGACCATTCCCCCTCAAATGGATGAGTCAGGCCAAGGAGAGGAATGCTCGGGTCACCAGGTGGTTCCTATCTCTTCAAAATTTCAAGTTTTCCGTGGAACACAGGGCAGGCCGCTTGCAGGGCAACGCAGATGCCCTGTCCCGCGTCCACTGCCTCACGTGTGTTCACCCCCTCAGGGTTGAACAAAGGGGGGGGGGTATGTGGTAAGGTGCAAGGTGTCATATGTGATGGCAGGTACGTGTCACCGAGGTTGCTGGCCTCGGTGAGGTGAGAGCCGGGTTTTTGTCTGCAGCAGCTAGTGCTGTTTGGCTTTGTTAAATAGCATGGCTGCAAAGCCGATCCGGGCCGGCTCTTACTGGGAGCAGCTAAAGAGTAGGGTGGGTGGCTGCTCCCACGGTCCAGTCCATGTTTTGGGCTGGATATAAAACGCAGCCAGCAGCTGTGTCTGGAGAGTGTGATTATCCTGGAGCTGCTAACAGGGCTGGGAGTTCTCTGTCCTGGAGGAAAGCGCTCAGCAAGGAGGTGTTGTGTTCCTGGCTACCTGAAGCTGGATTCTCCTGCGGCTGGGCCGACAGCGTGGTGCGAACCTGCACCTACACCTCCCAGGTGACTGAACCTGTGTTGGACTGTTTTTGTTTGGCTACGTTATTTCCGTTGTGTGTGAACTGTCACCAAGAGACTGTTTTTCATTTTGTGTGCAAGTGTGAATAAAACACTGTTTGTTGCACAATCTGGACTCCTGGTTTTGCCTCTAAACTGCACCCGCACCGCTGACTACCAGAGCGACTCCCCACAATATATATATATATATATATATATATATACACACACACTCCTTTACTCCTCCCTCTGAGTCTGTATACATTGTATACCCTCCCTCTATGAAATTATATACCCTTCCCCATTCATCTTTCTATATACACTCTATACTGTCCTCCACCTATATACATTATATACCCTCCTACACTGCTCCCTCTATATACACTATATACATTTCCCATCCCTTCCCTCTATATACATTATATACTGTCCTCCCTTCATGGCTCCATTCACACGTCCGTGGTGTTTTGCGGATCCGCAACACACCCGGCCGGCACCCCCCATAGAGAGCACATAGTGTGCTCTCCGCTTCATGTCCGGCCCCATTGAGAATGAATGGGTCCGCACCCGTTCCGCAATAATGCGGACCCATTTGCGGACGTGTGAATGGGGCCTATATATTATAATGTATATAGAGGGAGGAGTGGAAGAGGGTATATAGTATATATAGAGGGAGGAGGGTATATAGTGTTTCCCCTGACCTTCTCGGCAGCACATGAAGGGGTTAACCAGGTCCCATTCTCACCCCAGGACCGCCCACCTAGATAACATAAAAGATCATTAATTAATTAATAAACAGCACCTCTATATATATCCCCCTAGCCAAGACTCCCATGTGTTTTTTTTATGTCCTCATTCTGGACAGGTCTTGCCCACCTGATCGTCGGAGCTGCAATGCGGTGGGGGGTGTCCCAGGCTTAGGCTCAGGGTCCAGCGTTGCCATGGGGGTTCCTTGGCGCTGGCCCTATGCGATTATTGCCATCCGATTGTAGGAGACCGCAAGAGGAAGATCGCGATGGCGCAGTAAGCGCTTTGAGAATGTTAAGTGGCCGCACATCACCGCAAGCCTCCTGTCATCTATGGCGGCGCGGTCTGAGTAAGTGGAGCGCATAGCTGGAACGCAGCGCTGACGTCTGACGTCATCAGCGGGCACCCTCCTCCTGGATTTGGCGGCAAATTCAAAAATTTAAGGTGGTATGTGTCTATTCTCTGCTGCCCTGGTGCATTTGCAGCCGAGCTCCTCATCCCTTAAGGTATCCTGACCAATTAGAGCATTTTTGGAGGCATATGCGGATGAGGCTGATTAAGTGGCACATATTTTGGCATAACATTTATTCTGTCTTTTATCCTCCCTACAGATGTCCAGCCACTCAAGCAAGGGGGAAAAAGGTCTAGAAAACACAGACACAGGCTGTGTCAGTCCTGTGATCAGCCGCTTCCAGACGGCCACCCTGATGATTTTTTGTGGAATCTGCGTATTAGGGATGTCCTCTCACTCTCAGGAGTCTTCACCTAAACGTGTAAGGAAGCAGAAGAGGAAGCGGTCCCTGTGTATCTCCTGCATTAGACCTCTGCCTAAAGGCTATGAGTCCAATATTTGTACAGAATGCACTCAGCCTGAAGTAGTCTCTGAGCATAATACCAAAAAGCTAATCTCATTGCTGGAATCCTTCTTGTCTCAGTCGAAGAAGCGGAGATCACATAAGAGAAAGCGCGCTGATCCTAGTCCGTCTACATCACCAGAGAAGTCTTCTCGTTCGGAAGGCGAGATATGGTCTGAATTAAACTCTGAGCCAGGGCCAGCTACAGAGGATAACTTTTTATTCCGCAAAGAGGATATCAACCATCTTCTAAAAGATGTAAAGAACATAATTGAATCCAAAAAGGAGGCGTCCGCCGATCAGGATGAGACAAGTCTGTTTTATTTTCCTAGGAAGAAGGCCCGGGTCTTTCCCAGCCATCCGGTGTTGGATTCAATCATTCAAAAAGAATGGAAACATCCTATGAGAAAGATGGATTCAGGCAGAAGATTTAGAGCCATGTATAAAACAGACCCAGCTGAGTCTGAGAATTGGGAGGCTCCTTTTAAGGTTGATCCTGCTGTCGCAAGGCTGGCAAGTAGATCCTTTTTTCCTTCAGACGACTCCACGTTACTGAAGGATCCAATGGATAAGAAAGCGGATAACCTTCTAAAAAGGCTCCATACTTACGTAGCCTCTCTAAAGAAAGCTTCTATGGCGGCGGTTCCTGTAGCCCGTGCTCTACGAGTTTGGCTAAGTCAACTGGGGAGAGATATTGAGGATGGCGTTCCCAGAGATGACTTGCTTCAGCATCTGCCAACATTAAAGATGGCGGCCGAATTCCTTTGCGACTTCCCCGTGGATATGTTAAGAGGCCTGGCTAAGAACATGGCACTTTCCAACTCCATCAGAAGATCAATCTGGTTGAAGTTATGGTCAGGAGACGTCTCCTCCAAAAATAATCTGTGTTGTCTGCCCTTTGAGCCTGGCAGATTATTCGGCTCTTAGTTGGATACTCTTCTCGAGGCCAACAAAGAGGATAAGGCGCTGGAGTTTCCCCTATCAAGACGCAAGTTCTAGCCTAGGAATTTTCATCCCTACAGGAGACAGCGTTTCCAAAGATCAGACTTTCGGGCACGCTCGGACAGAAGAAGATCTGATAGGAGGATAAGTCTACCAAAGAGAACTTCTGACGCCAGAAGCAAAGGAGTAGGAGGTCGACTTACTCAATTTTACGGGGCATGGCAGCAGATTACCTCAGACAATTGGGCACTGGAAATTGTGAAGGAAGGATATACCCTGGAATTTGTCCATCGTCCAGGAGACAGATTTTTGCTCAATCAGGAAGAAGATCCTCGGGTCATAAAGCTGAAAAGAGTTCCTTCAAAAAGGTGCTCTGGAACCAGTGCCAAAACATCAAGAGGGAGCAGGAGTGTATTCACGTGTGTTTCCAGTCCCCAAATCAGAGGGGAAATGGCGTCTGATTATAGATCTCCGTTATGTGAATCAGTCATCAGGAAGATCCATTTCAAAATGGAGAACATAAGATCCATCACGTCCCTGCTTCAGGAAGGACACTTCATGGCATCCTTAGATTTGAGGGATGCGTATCTCCAAATCCCTATAAAGAGGTCATCAAGACGATTTTTAAGGATAGTGATTGTCATGGGAGGAAGAGTAAAACATCTGCAGTTCAAAGCCCTGCCCTTCGGCCTTTCCTCTGCGCCCAGGATCTTCACGAAGATAGCCGTCATTGCTGTTGCAAGCCTGCGTCCTCAAGCCGTACAATTGTTCCCGTATTTAGACGACTGGCTGATAGTGGCCCCTACCAGGGACACACTGGAGTCATATCTCCAGAAGGTCATCAACCTGCTTCATACCTTGGGGTTCCTGATCAATTGGGACAAATCCGACATTCTGCCATCAACGTCCAAAATATTCCTAGGTTTCAGGATAAATACATGCACAATGGATAAGGTCGGTAACGGCAGAGATAAGGACATTGATTACCTGCAGAAGACCTACGGTTCACAGAGTCATTAAGACCTTAGGCCATATGACATCCGTGATAGATGCAGTTCCGTGGGCCCAGGCTCATATCCGGCGGTTGCAACAGGACTTGCTTCAAGTCTGGAAACACAGTCACAACCCGGCAGCCCGCATCAGACTAAGACCATCCACAGTTGCGGATCTGAAATGGTGGTTGAGAAGAGAAAACTTGTCCCGAGGCAAATCCTTCCAGCTGACAGCTCCGGTTACCATTACCACAGATGCTTCTTCTCAGGGCTGGGGAGCTCATCTTCAGAACAAATGGGTTCAAGGTTCATGGTCCTACACAGAACAGCAACAATCCTCGAACTTCAAGGAATTGAAGGCGATCAAGCTGGCGCTACAACACTTCCAGCCGGAATTAGAAGGCCGGTCGGTCTTAGTACAGTCGGACAATCTGCCTGCGTTTTTTTATTTAAACAAACAGGGAGGCACACGGAGCCGTCTGCTCCTCTCTTTGTGCATGAAGATCTTTGCATGGGCAGAACGGTACCTTCTAAGTTTGAGAGCAGTTCATATCAAAGGCTCTTTGAATATGCAAGCGGATCTTCTGAGCCGGAAGAAGATCAGACAATCGGAATGGGAGCTAAATCAAAAATACTTCCTCCAGATCACATCCAGGTGGGGAACACAATCCTTGGATCTGATGGCCTCCAGGCAAAACAGAAAACTGCCCAGATTCTGCTCCCTGAACAAAGCCGAGAAACCCACAGCAATAGATGCCTTTTCAATAAGCTGGAAGGGCCAGTTTGTCTACATTTTTCCTCCGGTTTCCCTCATTCTGAAGGTCCTGCAGAAGATGTTAGTGGAGAGACCTCGGGCGATATTGATTACTCCTTTCTGGCCGCGAAGACCGTGGTTCCCACTTCTACTCCAATTGTCGAGAGGAACCTACTGGAAACTTCCGCCGCATCCCGATCTACTATTACAGAATGGCCTGTTTCATCAGTACCTGAACAAGCTTCATCTCACAGCTTGGAGACTGAGAGGTCCAGATTAGAGAACAGAGGACTCTCTGACCCAGTCATTAATACCCTGCTTACCTCCCGCAAAAGTTCCACCAATACCAAATATGAAAAGATTTGGAGGAAATTTTCGTCCTGGATGTCAGAGGCTCAGTATACAAATATTACGGTACCCGTTATTCTTTAATTTCCTCAGGATGGATTTCAGAAGGGGTTGTCTCCTAACACATTAAAGGTACACATGACAGCCATCAATGCCATGACGGAGAGCAGATACGGAAATAATCCTTTGATAAATCGCTTCTTCAAAGCCGTCAAAAAACTGAGACCTGTGTTCAGGCATCCTATGCCTGTTTGGGATCTATCTCTGGTTCTCAGAAGATTGGCTGATCCTCCCTTCGAGCCTATAGCTGAAGTAGAGCTTAAATGTCTCTCCTGCAAGGTCCTTTTTCTCCTCGCCATCACTACGGCGAAGAGACTCGGAGAATTGCAAGCCCTATCTGTCAAAGCACCTTATTTGAGATTTCTTCCAGATGGGGTTCTTCTGCGCACACTACCGTCTTTTCTGCCTAAAGTCCCTACTTCTGCCAATGTCAACAGGGCAGCATTTCTCCCAGTATTCTTTCCAGATCCTTTAGACGAGGAACAGACTCGTCTACATACGTTGGATGTCAAGAGAGCAATTGAAGTCTATCTGCAAAGGACTGAAGAGTTTAGACTGGAGGAGAATATGTTTTTGTTATACTCTGGACCTAATAAAGGTCACAAGGCATCTAGAATTTCTCTGTCGAGATGGATTAAATCTGTCATCCTGGAAGCTTACAGCCTAGAGGGTGCTTCTCCTCTTCCTATTAGAGCCCATTATACCAGGGCCACAGCAGCATCATGGGCGGAACAAGCACATGTCTCCCTCGAAGAGATCTGTAGAGTGGCATCCTGGTCCACTCCATCGACCTTCATGAAACACTACCGGCTGGACATGGATGATAGGAGCTCAGCCTTTGGCACTGCGGTTTTGAGTGCAGTCTTACATTAATTCCCTCCCTTTGTTATCTATGCATATCCCTTCATGTGCTGCCGAGGACGTCAGGGGAAAGTGAAAATTAGTACCTGGAATTTTGCTTTCCATGAGTCCGAAGGCAGCACATACGTACCCCCTCTAATAAATTTTCTTTGTTTTTGTACTGCATTTTAGTCTGAGTCTATGTCTTTTACACATGGGAGTCTTGGCTAGGGGGATATATATAGAGGTGCTGTTAATTAATTAATTAATGATCTTTTGTGTTATCTAGGTGGGCGGTCCTGGGGCGAGAATGGGACCCGGTTAACCCCGTCATGTGCTGCTTTCGGACTTATGGAAAGCAAAATTCCAGGTACTAATTTTCACTATATAGAGGATATAATTTATACAGGAGGAGGACTGGAGGAGGGTATATAGTGTATATAGAGGATGTAGGGTATATAGTGTATATAGAAGGAGGAGTGGCGGAGGGTATATAGTGTATATAGAGGGAGAAGGGTATATAGTGTATATAGAAGTAGGACTGAAAGAGGGTATATAGAGGGAGAAGTGGGGAAGGGTATATAGAGGGAAGAGTGGAGGAGGGTATATAAAGTATATAGAGGGAGGAGTCGAGGAGGGTATATAAAGTATATAGAGTGGAGGAGGGTATATAATGTATATAGAGTGAGGAGTCGGAAAGGGTATATAGAGGGAGGAGGGTATATAGTGTATATAGAGTGAGGAGTCGGGAAGGGTATATAGAGGGAGGAGTGGAGGAGGGTATATAATGTATATAGAGGGAGGAGTGGAGGAGGGTATATAATGTATATAGAGGGAGGAGGGTATATAATGTATATAGAGTGAGGAGTCGGAAAGGGTATATAAAGGGAGGAGTGGAAGAGGGTATATAGCGTATATAGAGGGAGGAGTAGGGAAGGGTATATAAAGGGAGGAGTGTATATAATGTACAAAGAGAGAGGAGTGGAGGAGGGTATATAGTGTATATAGAGGGAAGACTGGAGGAGGGTATATAGTGTATACAGAGGGAGGACTGGAGGAGGGTATATAATGTATATAGAGGGTGGACTGGAGGAGGGTATATAATGTATATAGAGGGAGGACTGGAGGAGGGTATATAGTGTATATAGAGGGAGGACTGGAGGAGGGTATATAGTGTATATAGAGGGAGGACTGGAGGAGGGTATATAGTGTATATAGAGGGAGGACTGGAGCAGGGTATATAGTATACAGAGAGGGAGGACTGGAGGAGGGTATATAATGTATATAGAGGAAGGACTGGAGCAGGGTATATAGTATACAGAGAGAGGAGTGGAGTAGGGTATGTAATGTATAGAGGGAGCAGTGGAGGGTATATAGTGTTATAAAGAGGGAGGACTGGAGAAGGGAATATAAAGGGAGGAGAGGAGGAGGGTATATAATGTATATGTGCATCCCTCTACATACAGTGCACCCTCAACAGAAAAATAAAACGTTATTGCCAGAAAAAAAATAATTGCGATTATAATCTATAGTTGTCCATAAAGGTGAAATGATCAAGATTATTATTTCAATTTTAATTTTTTATTTTTTGCCATAATCACCCAGCCCTAGTCCCACTGGTAGCCATAAGCCTAATAAGATTCACGAGGGCTGCATTGTGTGAATGCCAAGCACTGACAGCAAAAATACATTACCATGCTGGAGAAGGTCAATGTATTCTACCAGTGATCAGATAGGTGTAAATTAAAGTCTCCTAGTGGAAAAAAAACTACTTTCTTGTGATTGACATCAGGGGACACAGCACCATGAGTGTAAGCCCAGCTGCCGGTAGGAGGCTGACACTAGAAGGTCTATACACTCCCCACAGACACAGGACTAACCAGTTTTATTCTGGTGTCTGTAGGAAGCAGACACGCCCTGTCCCTTTTTTCTGTAGGTCTTGCTGCTTTTTCTTTTTTTGATTTCTTTTGTACATAATACATATTTTTACTCTCCTCAATCTGCAGTTTTTTTCCTGTGGCAAGAGAGTCTTCATCATGGGTCTTCACTTTAATAGAACCCCCTGTGGGCACGTACTTCAGTAACCTGGCCAATCACCCAGTCCCACATTATTTCATCTGCATTTAAATACTGGCAATCCCACTCATGCAGAGTCGGACTGGGGTACCTAGGGCCCACCAGTAAAATTTATTTTTGGGGCCGACCATACAGATACATTCAAATATAATAAATAATCAAACAAGTTTTTTATGTGAACATAGGCTGGTTGAGGTGCTGTACACTGAATATGTGTATGTAGTGCAGTAAGTCTACTGTGTTATGTGCCACTTGTGCAGGTGGTTGGAAACTAGGGGCCCACCTTGCTCAAGGGCCCACCGGGGGATTCCCCTGTACCCCTGTGGGCCAGTCCGAGCCTGCACTCATGTGCGTGTTTGTCGAAGGGGTGACCCTGCTGTACCTAAAAGATGTTGGGTGGCAAGTATAGGCATTCCTCTTTTTCCATTCTTTATTCGTGTTCCCTCCACCTTCCTCTGCCCCTTTTCTTCTACTAGGCTTCTGTTAGGACTATGCTGCGCCAGTCTCTTACCACCTCCTGAGACCCAGTAGTATTATTTGCCCCGGATATTTTTCCTCCCTGACCATTACATCTACCCCAGGGTGGCTTCCAATGTAGTATTTTTCTTTTTCAAGAGGTTTGTTCCGCGCCGCAATGTCTCATGGCCTGAAGCACCAACGGTCAGGCTTTGTACTAGAGGGCCCTGGATTCCATCCTGAGTAAGCTGTACCTTTCTCTGCCTCTTCCTTCTTTTTATTCTTTTTTCTTTGCCACCTTTATCTATTCTTGGTAGGGGCTTCCTTCCCTCCCAATCCTTTCCAAGCATGGACTCCTTGTAGGGGGACTTCTCCGACACTTTTCTACTTCCATTTTGAGCTTTTCACCCGGTGATCAACAGTTCCTGTATCAAGCACCTCCTCTAAAGAGCCTCCATTTTTCCTACAGCTGCTGCAGATCCTTTTGAAGGACACAGTATCTGGGGCCCTAGGGTAGCCTAAAGTGTGAAGATGTAGTTTCTGGTCATTTGAATTCCATTTTGAACCTGTTCATTTTAATTTTAAGACCTGTGAATGCAGGGAGTAAGGCTTTGTCTACATATTTTCTCAAGCTTGTTTTGGGATTCTGACTCACTACGGACCTGGGAACTGGCCGCTCAAGGTCTGGGGTGAGAGCAGATGACAATTATGGAGCACATGTGCTGGCTACGTTCCACTAGGGGATGGAGCTTTTTGTTTAATCGGTATAAGGCTACATTCACACGTCAGTATTTTCCTATAACCGTATTCAGCATTTTTCTATAACCTTTTTTTGAAGTCCGTTTTTTGCGGATCCGTTTTCTATAATTAGTTTCTGTTTTTCATCCATTTTTTGCATTCATTTCTAAGGCCGAACGGACCGCATTTTGCGGAATATAATAGGACATGTTTTATATTTTTGCGTACCTGCGGAACGGAATCGGATGCGGAAAGCACTTATTGTGCTGTCCGCATATTTTCGGGAACCATAGAAAATAAATGGGTCAGCATATGTTCCGCAAAAATCGGAAAAGATGCGGAAACAAAATGCGGACGTGTGAATGGGGCCTAAAGCTGTAACCCTTCAGGAAAGAAATCAGAAGCTCATCCTATGGGGTAGACGCTTCATATAGGGACCTACCGTATTTTTCGCTTTATAAGACGCACTTTTTTCCCCTCCAAAGTGGAGGGGAAAAGTCAGTGCGTCTTATAAACGCAAGGTGACCCCAAAAGTGCCATGCAGGTGGCAGTAGAAGTAAGCACTAAGTAAAGCCGCCAGCCTGCCCAAGGTGCTGCTTAGGTACCGTGATGTATGTGCGGGCTGGCGGCTTCACTAAATGCTAAATAATGCCGGCAGCCTGCGCTTCCATTCACTATCGTTAGGCGGGCTGGCAGCTTCTCTGTATGAGCTATACTGCCGCCAGCCCGCACATCATCATCATCACCTGCCCGGCGCTGCTTGCCACATAGTGCAGCGTCAGAAACTTGCTAAAACTTCTATTCATCTTCACTGTTTATCCCCCCTCCTCCCACGCCACCCAGCCAAGTCAGACTGCAGTGCAGGGGGCACAGTTCCCGGGCATCTCCCGCTGTCTGCAGCAAATGCCGGATCTCCACAGAGGCTCGGTGTCCCTCCCTCTAGCAGATGGATTGTGTCTCCAGTCCCAGTGTTCCGCTCCCTCAGCCCTGCACTGCTCGCAGTCACAAGCTCCTGCTCTGCTAACAGCGCCGCTACTGCTGCCGCAGCAGGAGGATCCCCTTCTCTGTACTGGCCAACTGACTTATATTTTGCCTGCCATCTGAGCTGTCTCCTGTCCTGGTACCATAGATTCCTGCCTAAGAGTCAATATACAGTACCCTAATAAAAAATGTGTTCCAAATATGACTATAACCACCCTTCTCCATAGGAATGCACCCATGTACTGCAGTATATGGGTGCATTCCTATGGATGTGGGGGGTTGTAGTCATATATAAAATAAACACTGTTCTGTAATTGGCATGTGTCTATATTAAATATGACTATAACCCCCCTCATCCATAGGAATGCACCCATATATAGGTGGATTCCTTTGTATGAGTGGGGTTATAGTCATATTTAACATAGACACATGCCAATTACAGAACAGTCCCTGGACAGTATTAATATTAAATATGACTATAACCCCCCTCATCCTTAAGAATACACCCATGTACTGCAATTAATAGTTGCATTTTTATGGATGAGGAAGGTTATAGTCATTTTTATAAACACAGGCTAATTACATTATAGTCTTTGGACAGTGCTAATATTAAATGTGACTATAACCCTCCTCATCTTTAAGAATACACCAATGAACTGCAGAACATGGGTGCATTCTAAAGGATGAGGGGGTTATAGTCACATAACAGTTCGTCATCCAAAGATCTCCCAAATATCCTCATAACAGTGTGTCATCCGTAGATCCCCCATAACAGTGTAAACTTCTATTGTCATTTTATTAAATATTTGAGCACACTTTTTGGTTCAAAATATTTTTTTTCCTATTTTCCTCCTCTAAAACCTAGATGCATCTTATCATCAGGTGCGTCTTATAAAGCATTTTATAAATACGGTAATCAGTGTTTTCCTGATCGAGACTCTGACTGCTTTCGCTGAAAGGGCTTCCCAGCTGATGTCGCTGTCAGATGATGTTAACTCCATCGGTGATGTATGTACCTTTATTCTGGATGTAGTCAGGACTCCAGTTGAAGTGTTGATATAATTGTTTATTATGTTCTTTATCCTTTGTATATAGATAAGTGCAAAAGAAGGACATTATATCGCTATATGTATATACTACTTATTATATTTAATAAAATCATATTATAAACCTTCCTTTGAAGTGTGGCTGTAGTTCAGTTAGGGCACTTTCACACTTGTGTTAAACTTTTCCGGTATTAAGTTCCCTCCTAGGGGCTCAATACCGGAAAAGAACTGATCATTTTATTCCCATGCATTCTGAATGGAGAGAAACACGTTCAGGATGCATCAGGATGTCTTCAGTTCAGTCACTGTACGGTTTTTGGACAGAGAAAATACTGCAGCATGCTGCAGTTTTGTCTCCGTCCAAAATTCCGGAACACTTGCCAGAATGCCGGATCCGGCATTAATGTCCATTGAGATGTATTAGTGCCTTTAAAAATGTGGAAAAAATAAATACCGGATCAGTTTTTCTGGATGACAACCGGAGAGATGGATCCAGTATTGCAATGCATTTGTGAGACGGATCTGCATCCGGATCCGTCTACAAATGCTGACCGTTTGCATACAGATTGCCGGCAGGCAGTTCTGGCGGCGGATCCAGCAACGCAAGTGTGAAAGTACCCTTTAGGCCTCTTTCACACGGGCGTCATGTTTGACGCCCGGATAAGAGGCGGGTGCGTTGCGGGAATATGCGCGTGCAAACGTTTCTAACGCGTTTTGCACGCGCGTGAGAAAAAACGCCATGTTTGGTACCCAACCCGAAGCCGGACTTCATCACTGAAGTCCGGTTTCGGGTCTTCTGGAGAATTGATTATTTTCCTTTATAACATGGTTATAAGGGGAAATAATAGCATTCTTAATAAAGAATGCATAGTAAAATGAAGTGGAAGGGGTTAAAAATAATAAAAGTTAACTTACCTTAGCCACTTGATCGCGTAGTTGTGATCTGTCCTCTCTTTCCCTGCAGCATCTAAGATCTACAGGACCTGTGATGACGTCACATCACATGGTCCATCACCATGGTAAGATGGACCATGTGATTGGACCATGTGATGTGACGTCATCACAGGTCCTTTAGATCTTAGCTGATGCAGGGAAAGAGAGGAGAGATCGCAACTACGCGATCAAGTGGCTAAGGTAAGTTAACTTTTATTATTTTTAACCCCTTCCACTTCATTTTACAATGCATTCTTTATTAAGAATGCTATTATTTCCCCTTATAACCATGTTATAAGGGAAAATAATAGAGATCGGGTCCCGTTGCTAAGCAACCATGCGGGAAAATCGCAACGCATCCGCACTTGCTTGCGGATGCTTGCGATTTTCCCGCAGCCCCATTCACTTCTATGGGGCCTGCGTTGCGTGAAAAACGCACAATATAGAGCATGCTGCGATTTTCACGCAACGCAGAAGTGATGCGTGAAAATCACCGCTCATGTGCACAGGCCCTTAGAAATGAATGGGTCCGGATTCTTAGGCCCCTTTCACACAGGCGAAGATTCCGCGCGGGTGCAATGCGTGAGGTGAACGCATTGTAACCGCACTGAATCCGGACCCATTCACTTCAATGGGGCTGTGCAGATGAGCGATGTTTTTCACGCATCACTTGTGCGTTGCATAAAAATCGCAGCATGTTCTATATTCTGCATTTTTCACGTAACGCAGGCCCCGTAAAAAAGAATGGGGCTGCGTGAAAATCGCAAGCATCCGCAAGCAAGTGCGGATGCAATGCGATTTTCACGCATGGTTGCTAGAAGAAGATGTTCGTAAATTGATTAAAGTCAATTTACTGTATTATTTTCCCTTATAACATGGTTATAAAGGAAATTAATAGCATTCTTAACACAGATTGCTTACTAAAATGTGCATTAAGGGATTCAAAAATAAAAAAAATTAACTCACCTCATCCACTTGATCGCGCAGCCCGGCATCATCTTCTTTCTTCTTCTTTAAGGACCTGCCAAAGGATCTTTGATGATGTCACATGGTGAGCTTGGTGACATTAGCGCAGGTCCTGCTGAATGAAGATAGAAGATGTGGATGAGGTGCGTTAATCTTTTTATTTTTTAACCCCTTAATCTACTTTTTAGTAAGAATTCTGTATTGAGAATGCTATTATTTTCCTTTATAACCATGTTATAAAGGAAAATAATAACACCTACACAACACCGAACCCAAACTTCAGTGATGAAGTTCGGGTCTGGGTACCACATTCAGTTTTTTCTCCCATGTGAGCAAAATGCATTGCACTCGTGCAGAAAAAAACTGACCAACGCAATCGCAGTCAAAAGTGACTGAAATTGCGTGCGCACTCGCACAGGTTGCTCACAACGCATCCGGATCAAATCCGGGACGCCCGTGTGAAAGAGGCCTTAGTGCACGAATTTGAGCTAATGCCCCCATAATGTATGCCTGTATAAAATACCCCTATCAATTGCCCCCAGTAAATTCCTCCATAGTGCTCCTCTCCCCGCTTCCTTAGGCTCCTTTCACACGAGCGAGTTTTCCGCGCGGGTGCAATGCGTGACGTGAACACATAGCACCCGCACTGAATCCTGAGCCATTTGTTTCAATGGGTCTGTGTACATGAGCGTTTTTTTCACGTCACGCATCAGTTCTGCATTGCATAAAAAACTCATGGGGCTTCAGTAAAAAACACATTGCATTCGGAAGCAAGGGAACGGACACGGAAACAAAATTACGTTTCTGTGAATGTAGCCTAAATGTACTAAATTGATCCTTACTAAAGTGACCACGGCATCTGATCAGTCCGGAAGCGGAACTCGCGCGCTTCCGCTCCGGTAACAGCGTTTCCCAACTGAGATCGGGGAACCTGTTACATTGCTGAAATAGCCCGAAGCCTTCTTGAGTCTTCAGTGCCTATTTCAGGAATATACCAATACAGGCCACTAGGTGGCAGCATTGTATTGTCATATTCCAAATGAAGTGTTCAATGATCGCTATATAGCCATCAATGAACACAATGGGCAATCTAATGATTGCCAGTTATGGTCACCCAAGGTGACTTAAAAAAAAGTAATAAAAAAAAGTTTTTACAAAAATAATAAAACCTAAAAGTTAAAATCACCCCCCTTTCCTAAAAAAAAAAAAAAAACTTACCAAAAAAATAAACATAATGGGCATCGCCCTGTGCGAAAATGCGCATACAATTAAAATATAACAATATTAATAGCATACGGCAAATGGCGTAACGGGCCAAAAAATGAAAACAGCCAATTTGCCATTTTTTGTCACTTCAACTACCCAATCATTTTTTTATAAAAAGTGATCAAAAGGTCGCACATACTTCAAATTGCTATCACTGAAAAGAACAGATTGTGCCGCAAAACATGAGCCCTGACACAGCCCCGTACACATAACTACAAAAAAGTTATAGGGGTCAGAATATGGTTATAAAAAAAATATATATTTTTTTTCTCAAAGGTTTTAATTTTTTTTTTTAGTGTTAAAACGCCAGAAAAATTATATAAGTGTGGTATCGTTGTAACCGTACTGACCTGGAGAATGAAAATAACAGGTCAATTTTACCGCATTGTGAAAAATAAAAACCTTTATCAGAATTGTGTTGTTTCCCCAATTCTACCCCATTTGGAATTTTTTTCCGCTTCCTACTACATGGTATGCAACCGTAGATGGTGCCATTAGAAAGTACAACTTGTCCCGCAAAAAATAAGCCCTCATAAGGCTATGTGAATGGAAAAATAAAAAAAGTTGGGAAGGAGGGGAGTGAAAAAACGACAATGCAAAAATGGAAAATCCCAGGGTCCTGCTTCTAGGAGGGAGGGCTCCAAACCTGTTTACAAATATTAATTTTTACCCAATATGAAATAAAAAGTAGATTTCACATATAATGGACAAGATGAATGCGGGTAAATACGCGTTATTATTTTAGTTTCACTTTTTATAGCTTGGTGTTTGCTCCCTGCACCATGAGGACATATTGGAAAGATGATGAGTAATGTGGTGAGCTGGGATAAGGGTCGAGGGTAAACTGTATGGGCCGAAAATCAAAGTACAGGCTGCAATGTATGGGCAGCAGGAGAACCTCACAGGAGCCACTACAGTCTATGACCGCGGCCATCTTGTTGTAGCCCTGTGTGTGCGCGAGCCGGGTCACGGGGCAGGACTACCACTGACTGCTTCCGGTTGAGCCTTCCGCTCCTAGTCTGCGGATAACAGGGACGGCAGGTTAGTCATATGAGATATATATTGTGCCTGATATATATCTCGTATGTATGTGTGTACCTCTCATCGCTGCCATTAGATATCTACTGTGGAGACGCTTCATACCTGCCCCCATATACCCCCTGTGTGTACGCACCTCATCCCTGCCATGATGTACCTCCTGTAGATTTATATATGTGCATACCTCCCTGCCTTCACATATCCCATAGATACACACTATTTTACTCCCCACCCCTCTCCGTATACCTCCTGTATGTGTCACACCTCATCCCTGCTTATATAGTTCCCATGTATATGTGTACTTGTCCTTATGCACCTTCTGTATATGTAAATTAATTTTTGCCTATAGTACTTATCTGTTCTGTAGATTTATACCTGATATGTGTACACTCCTCATCCCTACCTATAAATATGTATCCCTGCCACCCCTGTCTTTATGTAATCTGATTATAAGTCTATAGTGCTCATCCTTGCCATTTTATATGTGTCCTATAGACTTATACCTGGTATGTGTACGCTCCTCATCCCTACCCTTATATATCTCCTATAAATATGTATCACCGTCCTTATATACATTTATTATACATCCATCCATTATACATGTCCTATATATTTATACCTGGTATGTGTACGCTCCTCATCCCTATATATCTCCTATACATATGTATCCGTTACCTCTGTCCTTATATACATTTATTATACGTCCATCCATTATACATGTCCTATATATTTATACCTGGTATGTGTACGCTCCTCATCCCTACCCTTATATATCTCCTATAAATATGTATCCCCGTCCTTATATACATTTATTATACGTCCATCCATTATATATGTCCTATATATTTATACCTGGTATGTGTACACTCCTCATCCCTACCCTTATATATCTCCTATAAATATGTATCCATTACCCCCATCCTTATATACATTTATTATACGTCCATCCATTATATATAACCTATAGCTTTATACCTGGTATGTGTATACTCCTCATCCCTATCCTTATATATCTCCTATAAATATGTATCCATTACCCCCATCCTTATATACATTTATTATACATCCATCCATTATATATAACCTATAGCTTTATACCTGGTGTGTGTACACTCCTCATCCCTATCCTTATATATCTCCTATAAATATGTATCCATTACCCCTGTCCTTATATACATTTATTATACATCCATCCATTATATATGTCCTATAGATTTATACCTGGTATGTGTACACTCCTCATCCCTATCCTTATATATCTCCTATAAATATGTATCCATTACCCCCATCCTTATATACATTTATTATACATCCATCCATTATATATGTCCTATAGATTTATACCTGGTATGTGTATACTCCTCATCCATATCCTTATATATGTCCTATAAATATGTATCCATTACCCCTGTCCTTATATACATTTATTATATGGCCATCCATTATATATGTCCTATAGATTTATACCTGGTATGTGTACACTCCTCATCCCTATCCTTATATATCTCCTATAAATATGTATCCGTTACCCCCATCCTTATATACATTTATTATATATCCATCCATTATATATAACCTATAGATTTATACCTGGTATGTGTGCGCTCCTCATTCCTATCCTTATATATCTCCTATAAATATGTATCCCCGTCCTGATATACATTTATTATACATCCATTATATATGTCCTATAGATTTATACCTGGTATGTGTACACTCCTCATCCCTATCCTTATATATCTCCTATAAATATGTATCCGTTACCCCAATCCTTATATACATTTATTATACATCCATCCATTATACATGTCCTATAGATTTATACCTGGTATGTGTACATTCCTCATCCCTACCCTTATATATCTCCTATAAATATGTATCCGTTACCCCCATCCTTATATACATTTATTATATATCCATCCATTATATATGTCCTATAGATTTATACCTGGTATGTGTACACTCCTCATCCCTATCCTTATATATCTCCTATAAATATGTATCCCCGCCACCCCCGTCCTTATCTACATTTATTATACGTCCATCCATTATATATGTCCTATATATTTATACCTGGTGTGTGTACACTCCTCATCCCTATCCTTATATATCTCCTATAAATCTGTATCCCAGCCACCCCCATCCTTATATACATTTATTATATATCCATCCATTATATATAACCTATAGATTTATACCTGGTATGTGTACGCTCCTCATTCCTATCCTTATATATCTCCTATAAATATGTATCCATTACCCCGTCCTTATATACATTTATTATACGTCCATCCATTATATATGTCCTATAGATTTATACCTGGTGTGTGTATACTCCTCATCCCTATCCTTATATATCTCCTATAAATATGTATCCTCTTCCTTATATACATTTATTATACGTCCATCCATTATATATGTCCTATATATTTATACCTGGTATGTGTACACTCCTCATCCATATCCTTATATATCTCCTATAAATATGTATCCCCGCCACCCCCGTCCTTATATACATTTATTATACGTCCATCCATTATATATGTCCTATATATTTATACCTGGTATGTGTGCACTCCTCATCCATATCCTTATATATCTCTTATAAATATGTATCCATTACCCCCGTCCTTATATACATTTATTATACATCCATCCATTATATATGTCCTATAGATTTATACCTGGTATGTGTACACTCCTCATCCCTATCCTTATATATCTCTTATAAATATGTATCCATTACCCCCGTCCTTATATACATTTATTATACATCCATCCATTATATATGTCCTATATATTTATACCTGGTATGTGTACACTCCTCATCCCTACCCTTATATATCTCCTATAAATATGTATCCCCGTCCTCATATACATTTATTATACATCCATTATATATGTCCTATATATTTATACCTGGTATGTGTATACTCCTCATCCCTATCCTTATATATCTCCTATAAATATGTATCCGTTACCCCCGTCCTTATCTACATTGTTTATACGTCCATCCGTGCCTTTATAATATCCTAAATCTGCACACTGTGTAGGCACCTTCCATGTCCAATCCGCATTTTTCTCACACCCATTACTAGAAATGACTATTCTAGTCCACAGTACGGACAAGAATAGGATATGTTCTAAAATTTGCAGAAAGGACACACGGATGCGGAATGCACACTGATGACATCCGTTTGCTGTGGGATTTTTTTCAGACTCATAGAAATGAATAAATTCATGTACAAAAACTGCAGATCCGACACAGATACGCTATACGGTCAAGAGGATTGGGTTCACGTATGTAGGATGTACAGCCGGGTCCATAAATATTGGGACATCAACGCAATTCTAACATTCTTGGCTCTATACACCACCACCACCACCACATGGATTTGATTTGAAATGAACAAGATGTGTTTTACCTGCAGACTGTCAGCTTTAATGTGAAGGTATTTACATCCAAATCAGGTGAACGGTGTAGGAATTACAACAGTTTGCATATGTGCCTCCCACTTGTTAAGAGACCACAAGTAATGGGACAATTGGATTCTCGGCTGTTCCATGGCCAGGTGTGTGTTATTCCCTCATTATCCCAATTACAATTAGCAGATAAAAGGTCCAGAGTTCATTTCAAGTGTGCTATTTGCATTTGGAATCTGTCAACTCTCAAGATGAGATCCAAAGAGCTATCACTATCAGTGAAGCAAGCCATCATTAGGCTGGAAAAACAAAACAAACCCATCAGAGAGATAGCAAAAACATTAGGCGTGGCCAAAACAACTGTTTGGAACATTCTTAAAAAGAAGGAACGCATCGGTGAGCTCAGGAACACCAAAAGACCCGGAAGACCACGGAAAACAACTGTGGTGGATGACCGAATAATTATTTCCCTGGTGAAGAAAACACCCTTCACAACAGTTGGCCAGATCAAGAACACTCTCCAGGAGGTAGGTGTATGTGTGTCAATGTCAAAGTCAACGATCAAGAGAAGACTTCACCAGAGTGAATACAGAGGGTTCACCACAAGATGTAAACCATTGGTGAGCCTCAAAAACAGGAAGGCTAGATTAGAGATTGCCAAACGACATCTAAAAAAGCCTTCACAGTTCTGGATCAACATCCCATGGACAGATGAGACCAAGATCAACTTGTACCAGAGTGATGGGAAGAGAAGAGTATGGAGAAGGAAAGGAACTGCTCATGATCCTAAGCATACCACCTCATCAGTGAAGCATGGTGGTGGTAGTGTCATGGCGTGGGCATGTAGGGCATGCATGGCTGCCAATGGAACTGCTTCTCTTGTATTTATTGATGATGTGACTGCTGACAAAAGCGGCAGGATGAATTCTGAAGTGTCTCAGGCAATATTATCTGCTCATATTGAGCCAAATGCTTCAGAACTCATTGGACGGCGCTTCACATGGACAATGACCCAAACATACTGCAAAAGCAACCAAAGAGTTTTTTAAGGCAAAGAAGTGGAATGTTATGCAATGGCCAAGTCAATCATCTGACCTGAATCCGATTGAGTATGTATTTCACTTGCTGAAGACAAAACTGAAGGGAAAATGCCCCAAAAACAAGCAGAAACTGAAGACAGTTGCAGTAGAGGCCTGGCAGAGCATCACCAGGGATGAAACCCAGCGTCTGGTGATGTCTATGCGTTCCAGACTTCAGGCTGTAATTGACTGCAAAGGATTTGCAACCAAGTATTAAAAAGTGAAAGTTGATTTATGATTATTACTCTATCCCATTACTTTTGGTCCCATAACAAGTGGGAGGCACATACATGCAAACTGTTGTAATTCCTACACCGTTCACCTGATTTGGATGTAAATACCTACAAATTAAAGCTGACAGTCTGCAGGTAAAGCACATCTTGTTGGTTTCATTTCAAAACCATTGTGGTGGTGTATAGAGCCAAAAATGTTAGAATTGTGTCAGTGTCCCTCAGAGTGAAGTTGTGGCAGATACAAGAGGCGCATGTCTCTTAATAAGTTTGGTACATCTTGGGCTTGTCCTAAAAACAGAAAATGAAATCTATGCCTGCTCTAAGCTATGATTTGCTTTTAGATCTGATGTTTCACTATATTGTCAAAAGTGTGTGGCTGTTTGACATCCAGATGTGATGTGTTGTGAACAGAGAGCATCCGGACTGAATCCTGGGTCTGTGTACACTCATCACCTCTGTATTCAGCAGGTTCTATATTGTGTGTTTGTCACGCAGCCCTGGCTCCATAGAAATGAATGGGACTTGTGCGAAAAACGGAAGGCATCCGGATGCAGTGATGGTGGTTAGGAGAGTGTGAAAGAGAAGTTCAGGTGCGCAGTCTGTGTTCGAATTCATGGCAACAGTGTTTAAGGCTTCTTTCACACAAGCAATCTGGATTGGGTCAGGATCTTTGCAGGGAAAAACTGATTTTGCACTGGTTTGCGTTTTGATGTGTTTTTCATGCGTGTGAAGAAAAACGGAAAAATAATAACCGACATCTCCTGGCAACCGTCCGTGAAAAACGCATGGCATCCGGAAGCCTTCCGTTTTCCAGGCAAGCCCCATTCACTTCTATGGAGCTAGCGTTTAGTGAAAAACTCACAATAAATAAAATGCTGCCATTTTTCTTGAACGCAGAGATGATGCGTGAAGACCGACGCTCATGTGCAGGATTCAGTCCACAACGCACACACCTCGCATCCGGACGGAAAGCTCACTCGTGTAAAAGAGCCCTTTTAGGTTTGAGGTCACAACTGTGTGAGGGAGATTTTTTGATGGCTCTGTGCCAGTTTTGTGACGTTGAAAAGTCACAAATTTTGTGATTTGTCACAAGTGCTGGCTTGTTACAAAATTCTCAACTTTAAGGCTGGGAACACATCTAGGCGTTTTTGGATCAGGCGTTTTTTTGAGCTTTTTTTCCGCGGAAAACGCGCGTTTTTTTAGGCGGTTTTGTATTTTTGCAACGCGCGTATTTGGGGCGTTTTTTGATTGACAGCTTACAGTTTGCAGAAAAAAAGATTCCCCACCCAGCAAAGGTGGGTGGAGATTCTACCTTTCTGCTGGGTTTTACTACAAAAACGCGCGATCATATGCGCGTTTTTGAAGCGGAAAACGCGCATATTTTCTTATATGCGCGTTCCCATGCTTTTCAATGGGTGCAAACGCTTGGGCAAACGCCCCAAAGAAGCTCATGCACAGCGTTATGCGTTTGGCGTTTTCAGCGCTGCTCAAACGCGCTGTAAAACGCTCAAGTGTGAACCATGTCCATTGGAATACATGGGTTTTCACTTGTTGTGCGTTTTTCAGCGCGTTTGAACGCGCTGAAAAACGCTTAGGTGTGTTCCCAGGGTTAAGCTTTCTCCAAGAGCCTCACCACTTTTTACAAAATTGGGTGGGAGGAGAAAGAACCAATTCATTTAACAACATTTGCGCTGGAAATCTACTCCAGCTCCAGCATATGGGCAGCTCAACAAGCGCCACGAATATTAAGAAGCGTGGACAGGACAAATTAAGATTAAGGCCCCATCCACACGTCCGTAGTGTGTTGCGGATCCGCAACACACCTTGCCGCCAGCCCCATAGCGATGCCTATACTTGTTCGCAATTGCGGGCAAGAATAGGACATGCTCTATATTATTGCGGAGCCGCCGGCCGAAAGATCGGCGACGCGCTCCGCAGATGCGGAGAGCACAGTGTGTGCTGTCCGCATCCATCACGTCCCCATTCAAAATGAATGGGTCCGCACCCGTTCCGCAGATTTGCGGAACGGGTGCGGACGAACATTGCGGACGCGTGAATGGGGCCTTGGACCAACCTTTAGAGCAGATACAGTGCTCTCTGCGTAGAGGTGCTTCACAGCTGCACACTTGTGGTCTCCTGATTGGATGCTATAGCTGTCCGTCAGAGCAGAGGGGAGGGGCTATGGCACAATGCAGAGCACGCCTCCTCCTGGGCAGAATAAAGCGTCATATTCACATTGCTCCTGATAATAAAAGCTCTACAAATGTAATGTTTGTCCTACTCTCTCCAGTCCCTACCTAACGCTGTCAGTTGTTTTGCTTGTTCAAAACTATTGACAGCTTCCCTGTGTCTTGCCAGTTGATGATACAATGCAGTTAGAGAACTATAAGATTGATAGTCTCCTTTGTCTTCAGAGACAGTGTGATCCACAGGTCCATCTGACGTCAGTTACCAAATGAATTGGCTGGATGAAGGTAAAATAAACCCAATGCTAATTTAGGGCTCTTTCACACTAGCGTTTTTGTTTTCCGGCATAGAGATCCGTCGTCGGGGCTCTATGCCGGAAAAATCCTGATCAGGATCATCCCCATGCATTCTGAATGGAGAGAAATCCGTTCAGGATGCATCAGGATGTCTTCAGTTCAGGATCGGAACGTTGTTTGGCCGGAGAAATTACCGCAGCATGCTGCGCTTTTTGCTCCGGCCAAAAATCCTGAACACTTGCGGCAAGGCCGGATCCGGAATTAATGCCCATTGAAAGGCATTAATCCGGATCCAGCCTTAAGCTAAACGTCATTTCGGCACATCGCCGGATCCGACGTTTAGCTTTTTCTCAATGGTTACCATGGCAGCCAGGACGCTAAAGTCCTGGTTGCCATGGTAAAGTGTAGTGGGGAGCGGGGGAGCAGTATACTTACAGTCCGTGCGGGTCCCGGGGCGCTCCAGAGTGACGTCAGGGCGCCCTACACGCATGGATCACGTGATCGCATGGATCACGTGATCCATGCGCATGGGGCGCTCTGACGTCATTCTGGAGCGCCCCGGGAGCCGCACGGACTGTAAGTATACCGCTCCCCACTACTACTATGGCAACCAGGACTTTAATAGCGTCCTGGCTGCCATAGTAACCTCAAAGCATTTGGAAGACTGATCAGGATCCTGATCAGTCTTCTAATGCTTTCAGGCGACTTGCGTTCTGACGGGTCCGGCGGGACGGAAGTGCCTGCCGGATCCTCAGAACGCAAGTGTGAAAGAGGCCTTAGGAGAGATAGTAGACCAACAGCAGATCTTTAGACTGACAGAGTGTGTATGTGCAGGTCCACACCGCAACCTCTCACCACAGGATGAAGAAATGCCAAGCTTCACCTGCAGACGTTTATTTTTTATGTTTCTGTTCTTCCTATTATTTTTTTTTGTAACTGTATTTTGCTTACAGCATTGCACATTCATATTCTACTCCTAAAGGGTTTCTGTCACCAGATTTAACCCTATTAAGCTAGCTGACATTAGCGAAATCTCGTGCCGTTGTGAATTTAGCGCAGGTGCGGTGAGGAAGCTGGCAGCCAGCGAGCGTCCTTCCCTCACAGCGCCTGCGCCGAATACTAAACGGCGTGAGATTTCATCAGAGCACAGGGCTGGCAAAAGGATGCGAGCGCTGCCTGGCCCTGTGAATCTGGACATGGTGGGAGAAGGGAGCCTCTAGGAGCAGGAACAACGCCCCCCCTGCTCCTAGAGGCTAATTAGCAGATTATAAAAGTTAGATTTTTGGCGTAACGGGGGCACTGAGAAAAATGGGAATAGGCTAGTTAGGTTTAGTTGACATTAGCACATCGCTAATGTCAGCTAGCTTAATAGGGTTAAATCTGGTGACAGAAACCCTTTAAGTAGTATTAAGTCTCTCTTATCTGATGCCAGGTGGTATGCCATGAGACATACTGACAAATTTCCATTTCTTTTCTTACTACAGGTGGGAAATATCTGGACTTCACACTTGATACAGGGGGTCCTCATCACCTCGGAAGATGGACAGAGGTCAGATCCCTGAGAGGATCCTAAACCTCACCCTGGAGATCATCTACCTTTTGACTGGAGAGGTGATTATTGTGGGGATTGTGGCATATGGCCAGGTTGTTTTAAGGTCCATGCACTAGAGAAGATCAGAATCTCACAGACTGGAGAACGGTTGATATCACTGTACTATTAGTCAGGGGAAGACTCTGTGCTACCAAAAAGAAGAGGTGTGACTTCAAACACCAGTGTGGGAGAGATGATTGATCTCTGGCACGTGAACATTGATTGCCTGCTATCACTGATTGATTGTGGAGGGTTCTGATGTCTTGGAACCTTCTTATCAGCAGAATAGCTTGATATGAGCTACATCATTAGGCAGAGTCACTTATACAGATGAGATTCTGAGCCTATGCAAACAGTGAAGTGGATGCATTGATGGTGTGTGCTAAAGATAGGCCATCACTGTTAGGGCTCATGCACACAAACATATTTTTGAAGTCCACATCTCTTCAATGGGGCCGCAAAAGATGCAGACAGCACACCATGTGCTGTCTTCATCCGTATGGCCATTCTGTGGCACCCGCAAAAATATAGTCCGCATTACTGACAAGGATAGGACTGTCCTATTATGGCCCGGATGTTCCGTAAAATGTTGAACGCACACGGACGGTATCCGTGTTTTGGGAAGCGCAAAATAGGCAACAGTCATGTGCATGAGCGCTTAGTGTCCCGGCGAACCCCTTCGAAGTACGGTGGGGTCTGAGGGAACCTAATGCATGTAGATATAGACACAAAGATGGCTATATGCATGTAGACCAAAAATACACTTTGGCGCTTGCTTCATGGGGAGATCAGAGGGCATTGACTAATTAGGAAGTGACACTCGCTCACATTGTCACAAAGGGTGATTTTTTTTATATATAAATATATAAATCCTAGGATTATATTGTTGTGAAGAAGTCCTCTGACCAAAGTGGAGACAGCAAAGCTTCCAGTGACTTCAGCAGCAGAACCCAGAGCCCCATTGCAGTACACCCTCCTCACTCACTGATACATGAGAAAAACAATGAGCAGAAGATCCTGGAACTGACCAACAAGATCATTGAGCTTCTGACTGGAGAGGTGAGTGCCGCTGGGAATGGTGTGTCTGGATAACTGGTTACAGGGGTATTCCAGTTGTAACATGTTATCCCCTATCCATAAGATTAGATCGGGGAAGCCTGACTGCTGGAAACCCAACAAATCAGGAGAATGGGGACCCTTAACCAGTGGGGCCCCCAATATGAATAGAGTTGCAGGTTGGGCAGACATCTCTGTGCGACCGCAGAAGATAGCCGAGTATGAGCATTTAGCTATTTCTGGCAGTCCTATAGGCATAAATGGAGCAGCCGTGTTCGTGCCCAATTTGCTGCACCAATCATTTTGGTGGGCCCTAGGAGGTAATGGCTGCCCATTTTCATTATTGGTAGGGGCCCCGGTGGTTGCACCCTCTATCCTGTCAATAGGGTATAACTTGTTACAACCAACACCTCTGTAAAAATGACCATATTATAATTTTTATGAGGTTTATAATTCATCAGGTTCCAAGAGGAGATGAAGATGTGACTCTAAATTTTTCCATGGAGGAGTGGGAACGTTTAGGACGTGAGTCAGTTAGTAACATGGACATGATGATTATGGAGAACCACCAGGCACTAAGTTCACTGGGTAAGATGTTATTACCATATACATATAAAGTCTATGGGGAAGAGTTATCAAAACTGGTGTAAAGTAGAACTTAAGCAACCAATCAGATTCCACCTTTCATTTTTCACAGCTCCTTTGGAAAATGAAAGGTGGAATTGGAATGGTTGCTATAGGCAACTAAGGCAGTTTTCCTTTACACCAGTTTTCATAAATCCCCCCCCCCCCCCCATGTCTTTAATGTATCTACACCTACAACGGATCTGTCACCAGAATATGAATATGTTCCCCAGTCTTTTGGCATCCCACTCACCACTGACTGATAGCCACTGTGTATCTGCCTGTGTATCTGCCTGTGCTCCCAGACTCCCCCCTATAATATTTAAGGGCAGCATATTCTGGTGACACATCTGGTTTAAAAGATGGTCCCTGCTATTGTAGTGGTTGGATATAGTTAAGTCATTGTAGCTATTACCAAATATGATTCATGCCTCTCCTACAGATCTGGGTGATTCATTTGACAAGGTGGTTTCTGAGACGAAAAGCATGGTCGGCATCAATCCAATGAGACACTATTCAAGCATCTGCAAGCGCCAGAAGAGGAAGGGACAGCCAGTAAGGTATGTAGCAGACAGCTCTGCTTCCCGTGAAGACAACCTCGTAAACTCTGACACAAGCACAGAACAAACACAAGATGAACACACGTCCATAAATACGGAAAAGGAGCTCGATGCAAAAGTTTACACACGCTCGGAGCACACTCAGACAGACTTCATTGTAACTCATGTTAAAGATGAGCCCCAGGATGGGACTAAAAATGCACAAGCAGACTTTGTTCGCATTGACTATGATTCTGTCTTCATTGCCAACCAAGCTTCTACAGCTCAGGAAACTTCTCGGAAACTTTATGACTGCGCTTTGTGCGGGAAAACATTTACCAGCAAGTCTGGTATTGTCAAGCACCAGAGAATGCACGCCGGAAGAGTAGTCTCCTGTCCAGACTGTGGAAAGGACTTCACCTGTAACTCTGAGCTGGTGGCCCACCAGAGAACACACACTGGGGAGAAACCATTTCCTTGTCCTTCCTGTGGGAAATGTTTTTCCACAAACACTAACCTGGTAGCACACCAGAGAATCCACACAGGGGAGAGACCATATTCTTGCCTTCAGTGTGGAAAATGTTTTACAAGCAGTTCAGACCTTGTCAAGCATCAGATAATCCACACCGGTGAGAAACCTTTTTGTTGTCTCGACTGTGGAAAAGGTTTTACCAGCAAATCTAACCTTGTTAAACACCAGCGAATCCACACGGGCGAAAGGCCTTTCCTGTGCTCTGAATGTGGTAAGGGCTTCGCCATCAAGTCTAATCTCATCAAGCATCAGGTTGTCCACACTGGTGAGAAGCCGTACCCCTGCCCCGAGTGCGGGAAGCGCTTCTCCAACCAGTCCAATGTGGCAAAACATCAGAGAACTCACTACGGCTTCAAGCGTGATGGCTCCAAAGCTGAATAATATTTTACCACCCTGCTCATGAGCTGGGAGTAATGTCGTCATGTAGCCATGTGGGACTCGGGACTATAGTGTCTTCCCTTCTTGTTGACTCTCCGTTTAAGTGAAGATGCTCAATTTTCTTTGCTGTAAGAGATCTGAACACTACCTGTTCTTGCTGTTAGAAAACCTTACCTGTTGTCCGTTCTGTATGGTTTTACTTTGTCAGTATATAGTTTTGTTCCTTCAGGGTCTGAAAGGCAGATCAGATTACTTACCCAGCCCAGAGGCCTTAGCCTCGTGTCTTTATATGGTTTTAGTGAATAAAAAAAAAACCTTCTTCCACTTTATAAGCAAATAAAAAGACCAACATAGTTTCCTACAGAAAACCAGATCAGTATTATCCTACTAGAGCAGCAGGCCAGTTCTATCATTTAACGAGATAGTGGTTCCATAGTGTCAACTAGGCCAAGAATGGCTAGAGATTCTGCACTAGGCCTATATGTATATTGCACAGGCAGGAGGACTTACATTTTGCCAAATCAATACTGCCAGCCTGTTACATTACCCCCAATATGTACCGTTTCTTTCCTGCCTGTCCTGTCACTAGATCCTTTAGGAAGACCACTGTTGCCAAAAAGAATCCTTTCTGTTCATGAAGATTGCACTTATCACACAGACTGGCGAGGCTTGCTGGGATGCTAGCAGATGTCTGGCGCCTCCTCTTAAAGTTTTATTCAAATAATATATGTGCTCAGAACATACGTGTATCTGTTACTACAGTGTGTATATCCACTATTGCAGTTTAATAAATGGCCTCCTTCTGTGTCTTTTTTACATCTGACCAGGGGTTACTGTGCCTGTTCTGCTGTATTGGGGTCCTAGGTCTGTATTGAATCTCATTGGTGGTTTTATAAGGGTGTATTACACTGCAGACCATGAGATAACACTTTTTTTTAGGTTCCGATGAAGGCTTTACGAGGGGATATATGACATAGCTGTATTAAGTACTAGGGGTTTTCAGGGTGCCTTCACCTTGACATGTTGCAGAATGTTCCGCAACAAGATCCGCACCTGCGGATTTTGTGTGTGAATAATGTTGACGATTACATTTCCAACGAAGCATTATTAGACACTTTTCACCCCCATAGGCCAACATGGGGGATGTCTTTATGGTGTAGATTTTATTGCGGTAAGTTCGGCAATGTTTGAAGGCACCCTAAGGCTTTATGCTGGAGATCACATGATCTTGTGGTCTACATAGGGGTGTTAGGGTGCTGTTGCACATGTGGCTAAGCTGTGGGTACCACACTGTGGTTAGCTGGGAAACTGATGTTTTACCCACAAAACCATGCGGCCATTACAATCTGCAGTGCATTTTCTTCTTGGAACACCATAAGGGTACATTCAATTGTGCAGGTATTCTGAACTTTTGCAGTTTTGTTGGCATTGTTGCAGTAAAAACACCAGCTCCAGATGTTCACGGAAGGTCTATGGGAATTATCAAACCCAGGACAAGCGTTACACAAGTGTTACGGATTCTCTCAGGGTCTGTTAAGAAAAAAAAGGGAGGGTTTTTCATGCAAGTTTTGTTTGCAATGGCGTTCAGTGTTTAAGTTTTTTCGGTGTGGGTGCAATCAATTTTTGATGCATTTTTCACACGTGTGAAAAAAACCTGAAGAATAACAGTCTACATCTCCTAGCAACCATCAGTGAAAAACGCATTGCATCTGGATGCAATCCGTTTTCCACTGAAGTCCCATTCCCTTCTATGGCACCAGAGATGAGTGAAAAACGCAGAATATCGAACATGCTGCAAAAAACGACGCTTATGTGCAAAGACCAATTGAAATGAATGGGTCAGGATGCAGTCCAGATGCTGTGCGTTTTCTTGACGGAAAACTTGCTTGTGTGAAAGGGGTTTCCAGGGGTAACTAATGAAAAAGATCATAATCGCCTACAACACTTGGTTCTGGTGGCTTGGCGCCTTTTGACAATCTGGTTCCTGGCCTGTTTACTTTCAGCTGGGGTTAAGTGCACCACTGCAGCCAATGTCTGGTCCCAGCTGTGTCCCCAAGCAGCATGTGACAGTTATTGGCTGCAGCGGCAAATTTAACCCTTAGAAATAAACAGGCTGGGGACTAGAACATGACAGAACGGAGCAACAGAGGGCAGGTATGATTTGTTTCATTACGTACCACATGCTCTGGGGGCTAGTTAAAAAGAAAAGGGCCATATTACAAAAAAAAAAAACTTTTAGGAGCCTATACACTGCCAGAACCTCCTCTCAGAGAAAAGAAGATCAAGTATTGAAATTCAGAGAGCTGGGAGTACATCATCCACATTAGATTGTCGGTTGGTCCTGCTGAAAATGGCAGGTTTGGCTAAAATAGTCTAATGTGCATGGAGGATTTTCCAGGGGAAAGGGGTTTTCTGGGATTTTGATACTGATGACCTATCCTCAGGATTTAAACAATGTCATTTTCTGATGACAGATTTCCTTGAACCCGTTCGCTACCAGCGCTGTACATGTATGGCGCTGGAGCAAAGTGCAAACATGGCGCCCGCTCATGCGGGCATCATGTCCGGCGGGTCTCTGCTGTTTCAAATAGCAGAGACCCGCGGCTGATGACAGCGATCAGCATTATCCCCCCCCCCCCATTATCTTCTGCGGCCAATGAGGATGCCAGTAGTTTAATTCAACATGCTGGGTCTCGCTGAAGAGAGACACAGTATTGAAGCTGCAATTCTTGTTTTGGCCAGCAGATGGCAGGCCAACATAAGAAAAGAGACAATTCTGTATAAATCATGGGTCTAAAAGACCCATGAGGATTCAGAATTAAAAAAAGGGTTTTGTAGGCTCAAATATGACCTTCCAAATCATAAAGTAAAAAATAAAAACATAAAAAATATAAAAGTTTACATTTCCTTAGAATCAAAAAATGAATACATAAATAACAAAAAATATAAACACCATGTGAATCACCTTCGTCCTAAAACGCTCGTACTATTAAAGTATAAAAATATTTTTCCAATACGGCAAATGGCGTAACGGAAAAAATGGTCAAAATGGCCAATTTGCCATTTTTTCATCTCTTCTCTTACCCAAAGAAAATGTAATAACATGTAATCAAAAACTCACACACACTCCAAAATGGTATCAATAAAAACTGAAATGTCATCTACATTTTCCTTTAATTCTTGTGGAACACCTAAGTCTACTTTCACACTCAAGTTTTGGCTTTCCGTTTGTGAGATCCGTTCAGGGCTCTCACAAGCGATCCAAATGGGATCAGTTTGCATTCTAATGCATTCTGAATGGAAAAGGATCCACTCAGAATGCATCAGTTCAGTCTCCATTCCGCTTTGGAGATGGACACAAAAACGCTGCTTGCAGCGTTTTGGTGTCCGTCTGACGAAACTGAGCCAAACTGATCGCTCCTGACACACAATGTAAGTCAATGGGGACAGATCAGTTTTCTCTGGCACAATAGAAAATGGATCCGTCCCCCATCGACTTTCAATGGTGTTCAAGATGGATCCGTCATGGCTATGTTAAAGATAATACAAACAGATCCGTTGTGAACGGTTGTATTATCTGAATGGATCCGTCTATGACGGATCTGCACAAAATGCGAGTGTGAAAGGGTTACCAAAGTTTGTAAAATCAGTTTTAAATACCTTGAGGGATGTAGTTTCCAGAATAGGTCACTTTTTTGGAGTTTCTACTCTAGGGGTGCATCAGGGGGTCTTCAAATGTGACATGGCAACTTAAAATTATCCCAGTGAAATCTGCCTTCCAAAAACCATATGGCGTTCCTTTCCTTCTGCGCCCTGCCATATGGCTTTCCTTTCCTTCTGCGCCCTGCTGTGTGCCCGTACAGCAGTTTACGACCACATATGGGGTGTTTCTGTAAACTACAGAATCAGGGCAATAATAATTATTTTAGGAGGTATCTCTATCTGTTTCAAAAGCAGAGAAATTGAAATTTTGAAAATTGTGAATTTTTCCAAAATTTTGGTAAATTTTGTATTGTTTTTATGAGTAAAAATTAAATATTTTGACTTAAATTTACCACTGTCATGAAGTACAATATATGACGAGAAAACATTTTCAGAATGGCTTGGATAAGTAAAAGCGTTTTAAAGTTATCACCACATAAATTGACACTGGTCAGATTTGCAAAAAAGGGCCTGCCTGGTCCTGAAGAGGTTAAATGAGTGTTTATGACCTCTTAGTAGTTTAGAGATGAGGTTTTTTAGATTACCAGCACAAAGTGAAAGTACCAGTGACACAGAGAAACAGTTAACCCTTTGTGACAGAACGGCTCAATATTTTTAGCCAGAAAATTTGTAAAATGCTATAATAAACAAAAATTGCCTTTGAAGGTGTACATAGCCTTCAAATCCTGCCTTGAATTGAGTCCCTCTGGCTGCCGCGTACCCAGTAAAAACATCCAGTAGGATTCTCTATTCAAGAGCTTCCTAGTGTGATCCCCTCTCCTGATTGGTCTGAAAACTGTCTCTATACGCAAGTAGGAAAACTTCTTGTGTTGCCTAAGTGGACATCTTTAACAGCTTCTGTGCACGGGCGACTTTTGCTAGAGGAGCAAAGAAAAAGTGCGCACCATAGGGTAGTATGTTCAACACTTAATATGAATAAAAATGCAAGCAAAATGAAGGCTCACCTTCTTGAGTTGTGCTAGTAAGTAAAGAGTGTCAGGTTGGGTGGATGCTGCCGTAGTATCCAGAGACTTCAGGAGATAGAGCCCAATCTTCTCCAAAGAAATACGTGGTATATGGTTGGCTGGATCACAAAATGGCTCAAAAACCACCTTACCAGGCACTCAAAATGGAGAGTGAACACTCTTCTTCTTTATTGCATATTCTCTTTGCCGTATAAGAACATCGCGTTTCGTCGGTCTAAGGCCCCCTTCATCAGGTTAAAGGCTTCATAAAAGGTAGGACATGGTGCTCAGGTATTTAAACATAAAAAGGGCGCCAAAAACTATTTTCCCCTCCTCGGTTGGTTTGGAAATCAGGCAGTCTTCTTGTGTTATGGTATGTGCCCGTCTCTTGGCCTCACTCACCACTCCACTTGGGTAGCCTTTTTTTATCAAATCTTATCAGAATATTGCACTGTTTTTCAAAATCAGCTTCTCTGGTGCAGTTTCGCCTTATTCTTTGGAACTGGTTAAATGGGATATTGTTTTTCCATTTGCGGTGATGGTTACTCTTAAAATCCAAGTAGCTATTGCTATCGACTGCTTTGAAAAAAGTGCGGATTACTATTTCCTTTTCTTCTATGAATAATTCAAGGTCTAGATATTCCGTACAATTCTCATGGTGGTTTCCTGTAAAGGAGATGTGTTATTTAGGTGTATAATGAACTCCTCGATGGTGGTGGTGTCTCCTCTCCAGATGAAGATAAGGTCGTCAATATATCTTCTAAAGAAGACTATGTTGTTAGACCAGAATTGTGTCTGAAAAATATGGGTCTCCTCGAAACTCCCCATAAAAAGGTTAGCATAACTTGGGGCAAATCTAGTCCCCATTGCTGTACCCCTTATTTGTTTGAAGGTTTTTCCCTGGAACTGGAAGGTGTTATGCGTTAAGATATATTCAATGGCCTTTAGGATAAATTCCTTCTGTTGTAAGGGCATAGTTTGGTCGTCCTTTGAATATTCTGATACGCAGCAGATTCTTATACGGCAAAAAGGATATGCAATAAAGAAGAAGAGTGTTCACTCTCCATTTTGAGTGCCTGGTGAGGTGGTTTTTGCGCCATTTTGTTATCCAGCCAACCATATACCATCTTTAAAGTGACGACCCTGGATGGGTGGACGGAATTTATACAACCTAAATAAGGTCTGGTCCAACCATTTATATTCCTAAGGCCCCTTGCAGACGAGCGAGTATTCTGCGTGTGTGCAATGCGTGATGCAAGCGCATTGCGCCCGCACGGAATCTGGACCCATTCATTTCAATGGGTCTGTGTACATGAGCGTTGGTTTTAACGCATCACTTGTGCGTCGCATGAAAATCGCAGCATGTTCTATATTCTGCGATTTTCACACAACCCTGGCCCCATAGAAGTGAATGGGGCTGTGTGATAATCGCATCCGCAAGCAAGTACGGATGTGATGCGTTTTTTAAGGATGGTTGCTGAGATGTTTGTAAACATTCAGTTTTTTATCAGGCGTGTGCAAAACGCATTAAATCGCATTGCACCCATGCAATAAATACTGAACAACTGAACGCAATCGCAGGCAAAACTGAATAGACTTGCTTGAGAAATTGCGCAGTTTTCACTGAACGCATCTGCTCTCGCTTGTCTGCAAGGGGCCTAAATCACATAATTAGCTGCATAAGCCCTCCCCTGTGTCCAAAGTGTCACATGATGTAAGTAGAAATGTTCTGAAAGGGCTCTGAGTCTGCAACACTACAAAGCAAGCAACATGAAGACCAAAGAGCTCCCCAAATGGGTCACAGACAGGGGTGTACACACATCTCCTAGGGCCCTCTTGTCCCACACAGTTTCTCAGTAAATATGTGGCAATCATTACCAGACAATGCAGAATGCAAAGCTCCGGATTTCTGATGAATAGACAGGTGAAACTCGGAAAATTAGAATATCGTGCAAAGTTCATTTATTTCAGTAATGCAACTTAAAAGGTGAAAATAATATATGAGAGAGCTCATTACATGCAAAGCGAGATATTTCAAGCCTTTATTTCTTATAATTTGGATGATTGTGGTTTACTGCTGATGATTGCCAGTTCTCTCCTAGGGAGAAAAGTAAGGAAAAGACTCAATCATCAGCAAATAGGTGGGAGAGCAGGAGATTATGAATAACTCTGACTCTTTTCAGGTAGATGTGACTCTTTTCAAGGCCTTGGCTGCAATGATTATGATGCTGGTTCTCGGAAATCACTTTTAGCTCATGAGTGACACACCGCTGAAATCAATGCGTCTGTCACTACTTTCTGCTGTCCTTGGTGAGTTCAGCATAAAATTTATGACAGGTTCCCTATAAACTGGTAAGGACCTTCAAAGCAACATAGTAATCAGCTGGTTCTCCCATACCTTTCACAGCCAGGGCCAGAGGATAAGCCCTTTAACTAGTGCTCCCCCCTGCCTCTTCACATCCGGAGGATGAGCCCAGTAACTGGTTCTCCTACACTCTTCACTTCCACTGCCAGATGATAAATCCAGTAACTGGTACCCCTCTCTCCTTCACATCCAAACAGGGGCGCAACTAATGGCTCATAGGCCCTGGTGCATGAGATCAGCTTGGGCCCCGCTTCCCTCAGTGCTTTGTGTGTCTTCTTATGCGGCACAAGGGTCTTTGGGCCCCCTCTGGCTCCTGGGCCCGGTAGCGACTGCTACCTCTGCACCCCCTATAGCTACGCCCATGCATCCAAAGCCTGAGGATGAGCCCAGTAACTGGTGACCCTCTCTCCTTCACATCCAAAGCCTGAGGATGAGCCCAGTAACTGGTAACCCTCTCCACTTCATATGTAAAACCAGAAGATGAGCCCAGTAACTGGTGACCCTCTCTCCTTCACATCCAAAGCCTGAGGATGAGCACAGTAACTGGTAACCCTCTCCACTTCATATGTAAAACCAGAAGATGAGCCCAGTAACTGGTGACCCTCTCTCCTTCTCATCCAAAGCCTGAGGATGAGCCCAGTAACTGGTGACCCTCTTCACTTCATATGTAAAACCAGAAGATGAGCCCAGTAACTGGTGACCCTCTCTCCTTCTCATCCAAAGCCTGAGGATGAGCCCAGTAACTGGTGACCCTCTTCACTTCATATGTAAAACCGGAGGATGAGTCCAGTAACTGGTACCTCTACTCCTAACATCCAGGGCCAGAGGATGAGCACAGTAACTGTTTCTCCTATACCCTTCACTTCCAAAGTGAGCCCAGTAACTGGTGTCCGCTCTCCACTTCATATGTAAAACCAGAAGATGAGCCCAGTAACTGGTTCTCCCATACCCTTCACTTACAGAGTGAGCCCAGTAACTGGTGTCCGCTCTCCCCTTCATATGTAAAGCCGGAGGATGAGCCCAGTAACTAGTACCCCTATACCCTTCAGAGCCTGAGCCGAGTAACTGTTTCCCCGCTCCCGACCCCTTCATATCTGTTCCCGGTGGATGAATCCAATAACGAAACCTCCAAAGCTGGAAATAAGCGGTGAAACGCACAATCCGGAAGTACCGGCAAGTGGAACGCATATACGCTATCACTTCCGGGTGGTCACTTCCGGTCGTTGTCTGTTGCTGCTGAGGCAAAAAGAGGAGCAGTCGCTGATAGTTGGGTCCATGACGGTAACTGCTGGATATAGTTCCGTTTGCGGGAGGGTATAAGATGTGCATCTCAGGGGGAGATGATGACTTTTATACCCCGAAGAACTGCTGACACTCCTGCAGGTGGCGCTCTCTTTCTGTGTACTGTTATTACATAGAAGTCTGCAGGAGGCATCGCTGTCCATTGTACTGTTACTACATAAAGCTCTCCTGCAGGTGGCGCTGTCTTCCAGCATATTATTATTACAAGGAACTCTCCAGCAGGTGGGGCTCTTATCCAGAATATTTTAATTACATAGACCTCTCCTGAAGGTGGTGCAGTTTGAGTACAGATATTACATCTTAGTGAAAGGGCAGTTTTTATAAACAGCCCTGTAAGCCCTTCCAAGGAGAGCAGAATAGGTGTTCTACATGCTGGCACGGGAGGTTGGCATCTTCCGGCCGAAATTTATATTGGGAGATTTATCAAAACTGGTGAAAAGTAAAACTGGCTTAGTTGCCCATAGCAACCAATCAGATTCCACCTTTCATTTTTTAGAGCTCCTTTAGAAAATGAAATGTGGAATCTGATTGGTTGCTATGATCAACTAAGCCAGTTTTCCTTTACAACAGTTTTAACAAATCTCCCCAATTATTTCTGTGCAGAGTTATATTTTAGATGCCGCAACACAATGTCCTCTGATGTGGAGACTGAAGAAAGGGATTCCCCAGCGGTGGGCTCAGTGATGCTGGAGGAGGACCTGGACCGGATTTCTGGGAGTATTCTAAGACTGACCCTGGAAATCATCTACACTATCACTGGTGAGGTGAGAATCCTTCCAATTCATAAGGATGCACTGATACATTGTAACACAGCTCCTTAAGGTAGCGTTCTTTTTCCCACAGGACTATGTAATTGTGAAGAGGAAAGGAAGTGACCCCACCTCTCCAGACTTCAGCAGGTTGCTGCAGGACCCCTTAATGGTTTCGTCACCTCATTCCCGGCCGCATGAGCAGAAGATTCTGCAACTCACCAACAAGATCATTCAGTTACTGACTGGAGAATTGTCTGGCGACTTAACTACTAAGCTGGAACATCTGGAAAGACACAGACGTCAGAGATGTTCCTCACCTTGCCTAAAATTACGTGGTGAGACTTCATTATCTCTGGTGCTCCGTTTGGTGTAGAATGAACGAGCACCTGGGTTGGAGGGGGGCTACCTCAATTTATTGCGTTGTTAGTGAGATCAGTGTTGAGGGACCTGTCCAGAAAGGGATCGCGCTGTAGGGTTGTTCACATGTAGTGCACTGAATGACAAAGCAGTACTTATTTTACTTCATATCTCAAGATTTATCTCATGGCCAACATCAGGGCAATGGTAGACCCTTGTGCATATGATGTGTCTTACAGATAACCTTGGCTTCATAACCCTTTGTATATTTGTAACAGGTAAGAGGAACGTCCACTGTGCGGAGATAGAGGAAGATGAGGGCAGTTATGGGGAGAAGTTTTCAGACAAAAATATCCAGACTGTAGCTCTGAAGAAGGAACAGTTGGTGTCCAATGAGGACAAAAGCTGCACAAACACTTCCATGCCAGCTGAAAATACACAGTACATAACCACGGGCATTAAGGAAGAGGCGGTATCTGACAGGGAAGGAGTTCTCACAGGTGCCTCCACTCCAACAGACAACTCCCCCATAGATTATATAATCACTTATGTTAAAGAGGAGGAAGAATCATGTGATGAGGGAAGTCTAACAGACACGGAGATCTACTCTCCCAGAGAGTATTCCTCCATCTGTAAAAGAGCTGGTGAGAAGAACATGACAGTCATGTATACGGGACCAGAAAAAAAAGCTGTCAAAGTGGCCTCAACGTCTCGCCACCAATTCCTCGAAGACACAGAATTGATGCACAGCTTCTCCGAGTGTGAGAAATGCTTCACTTGTAACAGACATCAAAGGATCCAGATCAGAGATAAGCCATTTGCTTGCTCAACATGTGGAAAGTTCTTCACAACAAACTCAAATCTTGTGGCCCACCAACGAATCCATACAGGCGAGAAACCGTTTTCCTGCTCTGAGTGTGGCAAATGTTTTACCAGCAGCTCAGATCTTGTGAAGCATAAGATTATTCACACTGGAGAGAAGCCGTTCCCCTGTTCATTGTGCGGCAAATGTTTCACAAACAAGTCCAACCTTATCAAGCACCAGAGGATCCACACTGGAGAACGGCCATATTCCTGTCCTGAGTGTGGCAAGCGCTTCACCAGCACTTCACACCTTGTGACGCATCGTCGGACTCACACCGGGGAGAAGCCATACCCCTGTACGGACTGTGGGAAATTCTTCAGCAATAAATCTCATCTGTTAGAGCATCAGAGAATCCACACTGGAGAGAAGCCGTTTAAGTGTCCCGAATGCGGAAAATCTTTTACACAGAAGAGCAACTTGAATAATCACTTGAGAATTCATAGCCGGGCGAAAAATATTACGTATCACTAAAGACTTTAATGTGTACTGATGTTTAAAGGGGTATTCTCCTCTCAGACTTTAATGGGATACACAAAGGATATGTCATAAATGTGTGATAGATGGGGTCCTGCTGTGCTATGCTGGTTCTGTGACTCCCATTCACTTCTATGAGGTTATGGAAACAGCTAAGCTCACTGCTGTGTGGCTACCTTGTCAGCCTGGAGAGAAGGCCAGGATGAGGTGGGACTGGGCTGGGGGACCTTCACTCTAGAGATGAGTGAGGCCACTATCAGACATAGCATATCCTGTATATACAGTGAACATCTGAGCTGAGAATACCCCTTTAAGGAGAGTTGGGGGAATCTGGAGTGGTAGGATTGTTTGGGGCGGAATACTACGTCTGACAATGTTCACTATTGGACACTCCCAGTTTTATGGCTCATTATAGAACTGGAATGAAATGTCATTTTCAGGTCCAAGGTCTAAACTGCGGTGCTCAAAACTGGATAACAATCCTTACATCGTCTGTTTGTTGATTTTCTGTATTTGAGGCTTGTACCAAAGGATCTACATTTAAACGTCTTCTCCTGTCCAGAGAGTTGGATCCCTGACTTTTGAACCCTTAAAGGGGCTGTTCAGGACTTTTCTACTGAAGGCCTATCCTTAGGGTAGGCCATCAGTATTTGATCGTCAAGGGTCCGACACTCCTCACAACACAATTACCGTGTAGCTTCGGCAAGGCACTCAGAGGATAGGCCATCACTATAAAAAAAAACAGCTAATCCCTATCTTGTTTTTATTAGCATTTTTAGTAGGGTAACATAATGAAAGGAAATATATTTATTAGGATAAGCATGGACTGGATTACCCTGCGTTTTATGTTTTTTTATGTATAATTCACTTACAGCAGATTAAAATTCTGGTTGTAAATTTATATGTGTGACACACTGAATGATCAATAGAATCTACATTTCACTATTTTTCCATCTGGATATTTTCGTTCCCAGATTTATCTAATCAGATTAATTTCATCATTTTTTGTCACTCAATATTCATACTTCGTCTACGTTACAGTATTCCGGCATTCTGTTCCTGCAGAGGAGCTGAATACTGGAATTACTGGAGCCTGTTTCACAGCTGGTGAGCTGTCCCTAATGTAAGTGTCAACCACAGTTGTTATTTGGGACATTTTATCTGTGTGGCAGATGCTCACAGGGGTGATGATAGCAGAAATGACACAAATGAATAGTAAGGGAAGAGCTGATCCCCTGATCCCTGTGACATTATTGGCTAAAGGCTGTATATAGGTTTGTATAAAGGGGGGATGGCACTCAGTATATTGGTGATGTACGGATGGAGCTAAATAAATTAGTTAGTTTAATAGTAAATAATAAAATATAAATACACAAATAGCAATAAAATATAACACAGTATATAGTAAAATATAGTAAACTCCGGATAAAAATCAAGTGGGGTAAGGATAAATGTAGTAATTCAGCATATACTGGGAAATAAAAGTCAAGGATAAATGTAGTAATTCAGCATATACTGGGAAATAAAAGTCAATTGATTCAGCATATATTATCCCAAAATCCTCAAGTTTATGAGTATTTCCTATGAATATTTCTTATGGATTTCTTTGGTCCCAATATTCACTTCATATAGACGATATACATATATAGATGTATAGATAAATGTATAAATGGATGTATAAATAGATATAAGTTGGTGGACCCAGAGGTCTGTACGTTACCAATCCAACAATAGGGTGATGAATCACTCGATGTTTCTTCTGTTCTAGGACTTTCGTCCTTTCTTTGTTTCCAGTTGTGGATCGGGTGGTATGTGCAGCAGTCGCGTGGAGCGTCCTCACACGCGCGATGTGCCGCTCGGTATAAGAGCTTAAGGTCCGGGCGTCACTTCCGGTGACGTCACCGTTGGCGTCCACGTGCTTTTCTGGCGGGAAATTCAAATTTTTAGCGCCTGTTTGTTCGGATGATTAGCTTCTTCAATCTTTTTGTTAGGTAATAGAAATCCTTTTGGTGATGATCCAGCTGGAACCTCAGAGGTTATTCACTGCCCCAAACGCGTTTCGGAGCCTCTGCTCCTTCCTCAGTGGGTATGGATAGCCTCTGGGTATGGGTCTTATTATAGGGATTTCTTAATTGGTTCCATCCCACTTGTGGGTCGGGTTTTTGTCCGTCCAATCATAATCAGTGGGGAGACATTTTATTGGGAGCACTATTTTTCATCAATTCCATTAGAGTCCATAAAAGGAACATATGATAGTGATATGTTTTCTTTAAAAAAGCTATAAGGACATTCCTACTTCATAAAGAATATGAAATATATAATATAAGATAAGATATAAGATATAGAAGTATAACATCCGCTTTTTCCTTTGGAATATAAAATATAGAATATAAAATATAAGATATAGAAGTATAACATCTGCTTTTTCCCTTTAGAATATACTACCCTTTGATTTAATAGTTCGATATAAAATTTATTAATTAATTTTGCAGTGGTGTTCCATTAGTGAGATTCATTCTGATTATTCCATAAGTGCACTATCTGTGATCTTTAATATTCCATAATTGGTTAGTGATTAGTCTGTGTTTAATTTTGTTATTATTTTTATTTTTCTTATTTTTCTTGGGGGATTGAAGACAGTCGTTCTCGTTGAATTGTGTGTAAATAAGAATAAATATATATAATAAATATTAAAAGTATGAAAGATAGGGTGAAATTGTGAAAAAATATAGGGTGAAAAAATATATATATAAATATATATGAAAAATATGAAAAATATATATAAAAAATATATAAAAAATAAATAATATATATATAAATATATATATAGAATGTGAAAAGTATATAAAAAAATATGAAAAAATATATAAAAAAATATGAAAAAATATGAAAAAGGTATGAAAAAATTTCAAAGAGATGGATAAATACTATACGATACGTTCTTTATCTTAGCATGTAGTTTCAACTAGAGTGAGCCACCTAATCAGTATATTTACCCTTATTCTCTATAGGCTGTATATACAGATACTAATGTGTAACTTCCACTGAAAGGCCACTCACCCAGCTAGGTGGAGGTGGCTTGGCATCTGAGGCAATGGCTTTGCCACACATCACATGGACCAGTCTTACACTGTATTCACAATCCTGCATCTAAAAGCTTCCAGCAAAACTAATTTATTCAGTGCAAGCCACATACCTTCCTCTGGGGATTGTGTGTCCACAAACATCAACTGTTACAGCAAGTCGCATAATGCAGCAGATGGGTTTTTAAAGAATAGCTAGTTTCTTTTTTTTTTATATATAGAATAAATAGCAGAGGCGAACACAAGAAACGTAGTAATATATCTTATATGGGAAACATGCTGCCTTCTCCTCTTATCAGGCTCCTTTGCTGCTCTCTGTCCTCTAAATGTCAATTGAATGCTTAGATAAGCCTTTAGTGAAGATGACTGAAGACGGGCTGCCTTCTTACTGAAAGATCAGAATACATAGAAGTCTATGGAGATGTGTGTGTTTGGGGGGGGGAGTTGCTACACACAGGGGAAAATAGAAAGACCGACAAGAGACTTGTCATTTACTGTCTTATTTCACTGCTGGCTTCACACCTAGACTGCATAGCGCTGCTGTGTAATGTGCTCCATTACTGCTGCTGCTCCTGAGAGTAAGCTGCAGTCAGGTGGTGGGCAGGTGTACCTCTTTATCTATGTTCAGTACTGCGGCGTCAGCTAGTCTCCGCCCAACAGCTCTGAAAATAATGTAAGATGCAAGTTATACAATGGGCAGAAATAGTGTTATTCTTCCTGTACACACACATTACCTGAAAGGACAGTTACACTTTCAGGGGTTGTTCATCCCTGGGGGCCTTTTGGGCAGAACCCCCAGCATGGATAGACCTGCGGAGGGAATCATACTTAGATGCTACCCATACACCTCTGCACTGCCTGCATCAACATCCGGTTTGACAGGGGTCACATGGCTGCTGCAGCCAATGACTAGCTGCAGCAGTGACATATCCCCCATGTGTAACAAGATCCAATGACACAACGCATGGGGGACACGTCACAGCTGCCACGTTACCCATGTCAAACCAGATGTGCAGAGGTGGAACCCAGAGTCAGGGATCAGGTAAGTAGGATTCCCTCCACAGGTGAGGCCACACTGGGGGGTCTGCACGAAAATCCATCTAAAGCGGTTGTCCTAGATAATTAAAAATCCTGGACAACCACTACAGTTCCTTAACATAAAAAGCCATGATATGATCACTTTCTCCAGTGCTGTTCTCGGTTGCACTAATCTTGTACTTCTGTGGTCAGGTGCTGGCATAAAGCATGTGACAGATGCAGCCAACCACTGTCCTCGGCGGTCTACATCTGAGGACAGTGATTGGCTGCAGTGGTGACATTCCATATACCTGCACATCACTGTGCACATTAAAGTGTACTGACATTCTGGGTTACTGCACATGACCGCTGCAGCCAGTCACTGTCTGTATCCTGGCACATCAGTGCCACAGAGAATGACAGTGGAAAAAGGAAAACCCACACAGACACAGAGAGATAGAGATTAGTATGCAGATACACAACTCTCTCAGTGATCCAGCAAAAGAGCCGTGTGAGCGCTCTGCTGGATGATTAAGGAGGTCTGGCACTGCTGGACCACCCTAACTGCAGACTGCAAGATGCATGCACTTTTTAGCAGGATTTTTTTCTTGCTACAAAGTGTCTCTTATAGTCCAAAAATACTGTAAACAGGATCAGCGAGACAGGAACACTTCCAACACACTGACTGCACACCCTAGAGATTGATCCGGCTGCATCTTCTCTCAGATGTCACACGGATTGCAGTGACAGAAGATAAATCTCAGGAGCAGCAAAGAAAGGGTTTCAGTATAAGGAACAAAACATTTCACTCGCTTTTGGGTCCACTGTAAAGTCGGAGTGTTCAGACCACCAGTCATCTGTAGTACACGGTATGGTTCGCCAGTGGAGGAATTGAAGAATCTGTTCTCTACTCTCTCTTTGTCTTCTATTACTCATCCCAATTTGGCCTTCATTCTCTTCCCATCCCAGTTCTATTCCCTGAAGCAGTTGAAGATGATCCCTTTTATTTTGATATAGGTCATGATCATCTATATCTAAATTAAAGGAATCATCTTCAACTGCTCGAGGTCGTGTTATTGCGCCAGGTATCGAAAACTGTTGACCCCATTTTCTTCACACCCGATACTGGCAGCACCGACCATCATCTAAATATATGCCTACACTAGTGTTGTGCCTACGTTTGCACAACACCAAAAGGTGAGCCTTACCATCTTTTTTTTCATCAATCGACTAAAAACCTACTACCCTATGAGGGCCTCTCCCATTTTTGCCACATATGCGGTCCATGATATGTTTCTCTGCCAACTCCTTCTTTGCTCTATCCTCTGCCTCTTTCCCCCGCCATGTTTCTCACCAAAGTCTCTCCTTTACGCACTTAATCCTTCATGTTTTCCTCCTTTCTCCCTGTACTCTCTCTTTCCCTCAGTCTTTGCCTGCTTTTTTTCTGACACCTCCAAATCCTTCTCTCTGTTCTCATTGCGCCTCCTTTGTACTGCAGGTAATCTCTGCCTAACCTCTTCTCCTTCCCAACACACTACCTCCCATACTCTCATTTTCTTTTTTTTATACCACCTCTGGTCTCTCCCCATCTTCTTTCCTTTCCCTGTTTCTCCTCTTCTTCCTCATTCTTCTACCTCCTCTGGTGTCTGCTTGTTCCCTTCAGGTTTCTACCTGTGTCTTTTCTATCCCTCCATGTCCTCTTTATGTTCCATTTGCATTCCCTCTATTAATCACTACATCCTACATGTTGCACCCTATTCCCTATTTTACTACTATTTCATCTAACCTTTACTCCCCACTTTAGTTCCAATTTGTCCCTTCTCTATTCCACCATACATTTTCCTGGTTCCCCACCGGAACTTAAAGCTGTTGTCCCACCATAAGAAGTTATCACCTATCCACAGGAAAGAAGATAAGTATCTAATTGGTTGGAGTTTGACCACTGGGACCCTGACCAATCACAAGAATGGTTCCCAGAATACAGTGATGGTCATGCATCTCTATGATTCTGTACTTGGCTTCTCCTTGGTAGTTCAGTAGAGGTGAATGGATAGGTAATACATTCTTATGCTGGGACAACCCACAGGTTTTAAAAATGTTGACTAAGGGCAGGGCATGTGATAAATAACATACTCCTGCTCAACTCCATGCGACTCCAGCGCTACTGGTCTTTGTTTACTTGTCCTGCACTGACAAAGTGCCATACATGGACATGACCCAGGCAGTCAATCAATAACCATGAGATCACAGCATATCATCAGCACAGGACAAGTAACCAAAGATCAGCCAGTTCTTGAACAGGTATTGGTCCTTGAAAAGGAGAAAAAGTAAGTAAACCCTTGAACTTAACAACCTGAGATAATCTTTTAGCAGCAATTAACTCAACCAAACCTTTCTTTTAGCTGCAAATAAGATTTATACAACATTGAGAATGAATTTTGTGCCATTCCTTCCTGTATTTCAGTTTCTCCATATTTCTGGTATGTCTTGCGTGCACAGCCCTCTTCAGGTCATGACCTAGAATCTCCATATGGTTAAGGTCAGGACTGGGACTTGGCATTCCAAAAGCAGCAAAGCAACCCCAAACCATGATTTTCCCTCCACCATGCTTCAACAGTCGAGACAAGGTTTTGGTGTTGGTGTGCACACCATGTTTCCCTCCAAACACATAGGTGAACTGGCTTAGTCACCCACAACAACCAATCAGATTCCACCTTTCATTTTTCACCTTAGGAAAATAAAAGGTGAAATCTGGTTGCTATGGGCAACTAAGCCATTTTTTCTTTACAGCAGTTGTGATAGATCTCCGTCAGTGTGAGCATTTCTGCTAAAAAGTTCCACTTTTGTCTCATCTGTCTATGGAACATTTCTTAAATTGTGGAACATCCATGTAGTCTCAGGCAAATGTTAGATAAACCGCAATGTTTTTTGGATAACAGCAGCTTCCTTCCTGGTGTCCTTCCATGAACACCATTGGTTTTCTAACAATGGACATGTGAACAGATGTTTGGGCAGTTTGTGGAGTCTTCTGTACATCTTTTGCTGTTTCCTTGGGTTCTTTCTCACCTGTTTCAGGATTGGCTGCTATGCTCTTGGAGTGATCTTAACAGGATGCCCTGTTAAGGCTCCACTACAGGACGTAACCAACAGCAACTGAAAACTAAACTGATTTGCCACAAGGTGCAATAGTAGACTAATAACTTTAGAATAAGACAGTTTTGATAAATGGTGGTATTTGGGGAAAGTGATATAATTGTGATATTTGTTGGGCAGGATACAACCTCTTTGATGACTAACAGCTACCTTAAAAGAATATAGACATGAGACAAGCATAAAGTAATGGAGGTACAGAGACACATTATTATAACCAGATATATTTAGTATATATATTACAAAATCAATTACAGTGGTCCCTCAAGTTACAATATTAATTCGTTCCAGGTTGACCATTGTATGTTGAAACCATTTAAAGTTGAGTAATTGGTTTCAAAGCCCCGAAATGTCATTCAAGATTAGAGAAAATGAAGATTGAAGAAAAATAAGCAGATAACTAAGACAGAAAGAAGTCCGTACATGTAACAGTCAGGAATAGCTGCTAACTACTAACTAATACAGCTACAGTGGATATAAAAAGTCTACACACCCCTGTTAAAATGTCAGGTTTCTGTGCTTTAAAAAAAATGAGACAAAGATAAATAATTTCAGAACTTTTTCCACCTGTGATGTAATGTGACCTATAAACTGTACAACTCAATTGAAAAACAAACTGAAATCTTTTAGATAGAGGTAAGAAAAAATATAAAAATAAAATATTATGGTTGCATAAGTGTGCACACCCTTAAACTAATACTTTGTTGAAGCACCTTTTGATTTTATTCCAGCACTTAGTCTTTTTGGGTATGAGTCTACCAGCATGGCACATTTTGACTTGGCAAGATTTGCCCACTCTTCTTTGCAAAAACACTCCAAATCTGTCAGATTGCGAGGGCATCTCCTGTGCACAGCCCTCTACAGATCACCCCACAGATTTTCAATCGGATTCAGGTCTGGGCTCTGGCTGAGCTATTCCAAAACTTTAATCTTTTTCTGGTGAAGCCATTCCTTTGTTGATTTGGACTTATGCTTTGGGTCGTTGTCATGCTGAAAGATGAAGTTCCTCTTCATGTTCAGCTTTCTAGCAGAAGCCTGAAGGTTTTGTGCCAATATAAACTGGTTTTGGAACAGTTCATAATTCCCTCTATCTTAACTAAGGCCCCAGTTCCAGCTGAAGAAAAACAGCCCCGCAGCATGATGCTGCCGCCACCATGCTTCACTGTGGGGATGGGGTTTATTTGGTGATGTGCAGTGTTGTTTTTGTGCCAAACATATCTTTTGGAATTATGGCCAAAAAGTTCAACCTTGGTTTCATCAGACGATAACACCTTTTCCCACATGCTTTTGGGAGACTTCAGATGTGTTTTTTGCAAAATGTAGCCTGGCTACTTTGAAAGAAAAGGCTTTCGTCTTGCCACTCTACCCCATAGCCCAGACATATGAAGAATACAGGAGATTGTTGTCACATGTACCACACAGCCAGTACTTGCCAGATATTCCTGCAGCTCCTTTAATGTTGCTGTAGGCCTCTTGGTAGCCTCCCAGATCAGTTTTCTTCTTGTCTTTTCATCAATTTTGGAGGGACGTCCAGTTCTTGGTAATGTCACTGTTGTGCCATATTTTCTCCTCTTGATGATGACTGTCTTCACTGTGTTCCATGGTATATCTAATGCCTTGGAAATTCTTTTGTACCCTTCTCCTGACTGATACCTTTTAACAATGAGATCCCTCTGATGCTTTGGAAGCTCTTTGTGGACCATGGCTTTTGCTGTGGGATGTGACTAAGAAAATTTCAGGAAAGATCAACTAGAGCAGAGGGTTAATAAGAGGCACTGTAAATGATGGCAGGTGTATGCTGACTCCTATTTAACAGGATTTTGAATGTGATTGCTTAATTCTGAACACAGCTACATCCCCTGTTATAAGAGGGTGTGTACACTTATGCAACCACATTATTTTAGTTTTTTTTGTTTTCTTCCCTCCATCTAAAAGATTTCAGTTTGTATTTCAATTGAGTGGTACAGTTTATGGGTCACATTAACCCCTCCAGAACCCTGGACGAGAATGCTCGTCCTAACTAAGCGGTACTTAGCGCATTAGGACGAGCATTCTCGTCCTACAGTTAAACTGTCACCATGTCTGCAGACATGGTGACAGCGCTGAGACCCCGGCTGTTACACACAGCCGGAGGTCTAGCGGTAAGAATCTCCAGCGCCCCACGTACGTTTCACCACAACGCGGCTTTCTCAAGGTAAGCACGATCACTTCCCTTGAGAAAGCCGCGTTGTGGTGAAACGTACGTCGGGCGTGGGGCGCTGGAGATTCATACCGTCTTTACCTTCAGGTAGCCAGTTCATATGTATTCTATGGTTTAATTATTTATTGCACTTGGCACTTTATATTATGTATGTGAACCTATAGCATAATTTTGCTAACTGTGGCTTCCTTGTGTATATGTTTACCTCCTCTACTCCCATTTTTGTGTTTAATCATGTACCATCTATCTGAATTTATGATCCTATTACCCTAGAATTTTATATTCTTTTATTATCTGATGGAATTAATAAAGTTTTTTGATACTTTCATCCGGATGTTTCTTTTGTTTGCGTTTATACCTTGAGGGGTGTAGTCTCTTAGATGGAGTCACTTTTATGGAGTTTCTACTCTAGGGGTGCATCAGAGGGGCTTCAAATGGGACATTGTGTCAAAAATCCAGTCCAGCAAAATCCGCCTTCCAAAAACCATATGGCGTTCCCTTCATTCTGTGCCCTGCCGTTTGGCCATACAGCAGTTTACGACCACATATGGGGTGTTTCTGCAAACTACAGAATCAGGGCAATAAATATTGAGTTTTTTTTTGGCTTTTAACCCTTGCTTTGTTACTGGAAAAAAATGGATTAAAATGGAAAATTTTCCATTTGCCATTAACACTTGTGGAAAACCTAAAGGGTTAACGACGTTTGTAAAATCAGTTTTGAATACCTTGAGGGGTGTAGTTTCTAGAATGGGGTCATTTTTGGGTGGTTTCTATTATGTAAGCCTCACAAAGTGACTTCAGACCTGAACTGGTCCCTAAAAAGTGGGTTTTTGAAAATTTCGGAAAAATTTTAAGATTTGCTTCTAAACTTCTAAGCCTTGTAACGTTCCCAAAAAATAAAATGGCATTCCCAAAATGATGGATACATGAAGTAGACATATGAGGAATATAAATCAATAACTTTTTTGGTGGTATTACTATGTACTATAGAAGTAGAGAAATTGAAACTTGTAAAATTGCAAATTTATCAAAATGTTTGGTAAATTTGGTATTTTTTTTATAAATAAAAATGAAATTTTCTTCGACTCCATTTTATCACTGTCATGAAGTACAATGTGTGACGAAAAAACAATCTCAGAATGGCCAGGATAAGTAAAAGCGTTTTAAAGTTATCACCACATAAAGTGACACTGGTCAGATTTGTAAAAAAATGGCCGGATTCTTAAGGTGAAAGAAGGCTGGGTCCTTAAGGGGTTAAAGGTGGAAAAAGTTCTGAAATTATTTATCTTTGTCTCATATTTTTACAGCACAGAAACCTGACATTTTAACAGGGGTGTGTAGACTTTTTATATCCACTGTATTTTGCCAGAGAAGTTGCCTTGATTGGTTGGATCCGAGTCTGAGGAATTGTATGCCGAGTCAGAAAAGACCATTGTATGTTGAAAATATTGTGTCCCGAGGCCATTGTATCTTAATGGATCACTGTATATTGTAATCATGTTAGCCAAGAGGTTATTACATTCTGTCTCATATTACATTGCCCCATTTACATTAATACTATGAATGTATGACATTTTAGATATCGTTGGTCATTCCTTTGGGCCATGACTCTTTAGATGCTCCTTCAATTGACTTTTATACGGAAAATGTTTACCACATTGTATGCAGGAGAGCTGCCGTCTGACTGTGTGGATTTTCCTGTGTATATTATAATTTGACTTTGTGGTAAATCCTTTACCGCACTCGGGACAATTGTATGGCCTCTCTCCAGTGTGGACTCTTTGGTGAATGATGAGATGGTTTTTCTGTTTGAAGCTGCTGCTGCACTCAGAACAGCTGAATGGCTTTTCAGTGGTGTGGATCTTTTTATGGTTTATAAGCCCAGAGACTGTACTAAAAGCTTTCCCACAATCAGGGCACAGCAATGGTTTCTCTCCTGTGTGAATTCTCTGATGCTTCACAAGCTCCCCTTGGTGGGTAAACCACTTCCCACAGTCACTGCAGATATATGGCTTTACATCAGCATGACAACGCTGATGTCTGAGAAGAACAGCATTGTGAGTGAAGCTTTTCCCACAGATAGAACAGCAAAATGGCTTATCTAGGGCATGAAATCTCTGATGTTTCAAAAATGTGTGTTCATTAACAAAACACCTCCCACAGTCAAAACAGGTCAAAGTCTTATCTCCATTATGTTTCTGCTGGTGACGGATAAGGTTATCTTTTCTGCAGAAACACTTTCCACAATCTGAGCAAGAAAACGGTTTTGTTCCCATGTGGATTCTTTTATGCTCTGCAAAGTTTGACTTGTTGGAAAACTGTTTTCCACAATCGGAACACGTGAATGGTTTTTCTCCAGTGTGAATTCGTTGGTGTATGATAAGTTGAGAGGTGCAAGAAAACAGCTTATTGCATTGAGAGCAATAAAGATGTTTGTCAATTTTATGGACCTTCCTATGGGCCAACAGGTCTGACTTAAAAGAAAACTTAGCTTCGCACTTTGAGCAAGATGATTTTCCTGCCTTCAATGACTTGTCAATGTTGTGGGATTGGATCTGGTGCACAAAAAGATCTGACTGAGAGAGAAACTGCTCCCAACAGATAGAACAAGTTGGCTTCTTTCCTTTGTGAGCTTCTCGATGCTTTACAAAATTCCCATGATTCTTGAAACTTCTTTGGCACACTGGACATGTGTACATTGTCTTTGCAGTTTGGGAAGATGGGGATGAGAATTTGATGTACTTGCTGCCTTGCACCAGTTGTGGGTGTTTCTCGGTTCCTACAGTAGCCTCATTACTTTCTAAGTACTCTCCAGTATAAGTAAAAGCATAAATCTCATTTTCCACCAAACTGCCTCCTTCACATAATGATTCCTCCTTGACATTTGTAGGTATATATTGTTGTATTAGGCCTGTTGGTGTATAAATGGTGGGGTCTGTGAGGTTACCTTTTCCACTTGAGGTTGATTTCTCCCTAATATGCGATTGATTCTGTTGAGAATGCCCTGTGTGTGTATAAACACTGGTGTTTGTAAGATTTTCTTCTTCCCATGAGGGTTGTTCCTCCTTCATATGAGTAGATAGATATTGATTTTTGGGTCTATAAATGGCAGGGTCTGTGACGGTTTTTATATCACACGAGACTGGTTCCGTCTTTATATCAGTAGGTTGATATTGTGTATTATCTGTGGCTGTAGACATGTTGAGGTCTATGAGGTTTTCTCCACAAAATGAGATTGGGTCATCTTTAATATGAGCAGAGGAATTACTGTCTATAAGATCTACATCCTTCTGTGACTCTGGTTCCTCCTTAATATGAGGAGAAGAATGAAGTGTATGTCCTTCGGGTGTATAAATATTAGTAGCTGGTAGATTGGAATCACTTGAGACTTCCTTCTTAATATGTGGAGATTCTTCCTCATCTAGAGCAGATGAATAGGTCTTGTTGCTTCTGGGTTGCTCTTCTGGACAGATTGTGTGTTCAGCCATGTTCTTCTTGGTATTTGCCAAATATGTTTCAGATTTTCTTATTCATTTAACTCTTAAGAAATTAGTATTTAAGCTCGAATCTTCATTTTCACAACTTCATGAAAACATGAATAGGTCAGTTTTCTTGTGTAAATTGTTGGTCTTATCTGTTAAATAAAATACACAGTGATGAATACACATAACTTCAAAAGGATGGAATGACACTGGTTTAAGAAATATTTCTCTGTTACTTACATGATTATCTAAAATCCTGTATCAGGTAACACAGTCTGTTCCAGATGGTCATCTGGAGATGCACAGTTGCTAGACATATCCTACTAGTAAGTATTTCAATGCAAGCAGCAAATATATGGCAACTATACCAGTATCCGAAGACTGCTTCCTGTCATGGAAGAACAGACCTTTATCTAAATAGATATCTGTCTAATCTAATTGCCCACATTGTATTGGTGATGCTGTTTGACAGGTAGAAGAGCTTTAAAGGCCTCTATACACCTTTACCCTTACAATACAGTTGGCTTAACATTTTTGGCAGAATGGGGTAACAATCTAAAGTGTATGAAGATCCCCTGACTGTCTTCCAAGAGAGGATGTAGTGAAAGAGATGGATCTTAAAGAGGACCTTTCACTGGTCCACAGTTTATCAGGCAAAGGTATGTACATGGAGAGCGGCACCCAGGGATGTCCCTGCACTTACTTGTATCCCTGGGTGCCGCTCCGCCCAGGGCAAAAGAGGATGTCTCCGCCCCAGGCAAAATTGGAGAAGCAGGAGCGCCGGTACTGGGGGCTACAGCAGGCAAACGGAGCGGCACCCAGGGATACAAGTAAGTGTAGGGAGTAGGGACATCCCTGGGTGCCGCTCTCCATGTACATACCTTTGCCTGATAAACTGTGGACCAGTGAAAGGTCCTCTTTAACCGCTTCAGCCCCCCCAGCTTAAACACCCTTAATGACCAGGCCACTTTTTACAATTCTGCACTACACTACTTTCACCGTTTATTGCTCCGTCATGCAACTTACCACCCAAATGAATTTTACTTCCTTTTCTTCTCACTAATAGAGCTTTCATTTGGTGGTATTTCATTGTTGCTGACATTTTAACTTTTTTTGCTATTAATAAAAATTTAACGACATTTTTGCAAAAAAATGACATTTTTCACTTTCTGTTGTAAAATTTTTCAAAAAAAACTACATTTCTATATAAATTTTTCTATAAATTTATTGTTCTACATGTCTTTGATAAAAAAAAATCCAATAAGTGTATATTTATTGGTTTGGGTAAACGTTATAGCGTTTACAAACTATGGTGCAAAAAAGTGAATTTCCGCATTTTGAAGTAGCTCTGACTTTCTGAGCACCTGTCATGTTTCTTCAGGTGCTAGAATGTCAGGATAGTATAAATACCCCCCAAATGACACCATTTTAGAAAGAAGACACCCCAAAGTATTCACAGAGGGGCTTGGTGAGTTCATGTATAATTTCATTTTTTTTCACAAGTTAGCGGAAAATGACACTTTCTGAGGAAAAAAATAATAATAAAGTTTCCATTTCTGCTAACTTCTGGCAAAAAAATAAAATCTCCCACGGACTCACTATGCCCCTCAGTGAATACCTTGGGGTGTCTACTTTCCGAAATGGGGTCATTTGTGGGGTGTGTTTACTGTTCTGGCATTTTGGGCGGGGCTAAATTGTGAGCAGCCATGTAAAAGCTAAAGGTACTCGTTGGAATTTGGGCCTCTTTGCGCACCCAGGCTGCAAAAAAATGTCACTCATGTGGTATCGCCGTACTCAGGAGAAGTAGGGCAATGTGTTTTGGGGTGTATTTTTACATATACCCATGTTGGGTGAGAGAAATATCTCTGTAAACTGACAACTATGTATAAAAAAATTTAAAAATAGTCGTTTACAGAGATATTTCTCACACACAGTATGGGTATATATAAAATACACCCCAAACACATTGCCCTACTTCTCCTGAGTACGGCGATACCACATGAGTGACACTTTTTGCAGCCTGGGTGCATAAGGGCCCTAATTCCAATGAGTACCTTTAGGATTTCACAGGGCATTTTTACGCATTTGGATTCCAGACTTCTTCTCACGCTTTAGGGGCCCCTAAAATGCCAGGACAGTATAAATACCCACATGTGACCCCATTTTAGAAAGAAGACACCTAAGGTATTCTGTGAGGGGTATGGTGAGTTCATGTAAAATTTTATTTTTGTCACAAGTTAGTGGAATATGAGACTTTGTAAAAAACAAAATAAAAAAATAAAAATATATCAATTTCCGCTAACTTGTGCCAAAAAAAAAAAATTCTGTGAACTCGCCATGCCCCTCACGGAATACCTTGGGGTGTCTTCTTTCCAAAATGGGGTCACTTGTGGGGTATTTATACTGCCCTGGCATTTTAGGGAACCTAAAGCGTGAGAATCCAAATGCGTAAAAATGCCCTGTGAAATCCTAAAGGTACTCATTGGTTTTAGGGCCCCTTTGCGCATCTTGGCTGCAGAAAAGTGTCACTCATGTGGTATCGCCGTACTCAGGAGAAGTAGGGCAATGTGTTTTGGGGTGTATTTTTATATATACCCATACTTTGTGTGAGAAATATCTCTGTAAACGACAAATTTTAAATTTATTTATACAAAGTTGTCAGTTTACAGAGATATTTCTCTCACTCAACATGGGTATATGTAAAAATACACCCTAAAACACATTGCCCTACTTCTCCTGAGTACGACGATACCACATGTGTGACACTTTTTGCAGCCAAGATGCGCAAAGGGGCCCAAATTCCATGAGTACCTTTTAGGAGGGCATTTTTACGCATTTTTCTTCTCACGCTTTAGGGCCCCTAAAATGCCAGGGCAGTATAAATACCCACAAGTGACCCCATTGTGGAAAGAAGACACCCCAAGGTATTTCGTGAGGGCATGGCGAGTTCACAGAAATTTTTTTTGGCACAAGTTAGCGGAAATTGATTTTTATTTTTATTTTTACAAAGTCTCATATTCCACTAACTTGTGACAAAAATAAAATTTTGCATGAACTCGCCATACCCCTCACGGAATACCTTGGGGTGTCTTCTTTCTAAAATGGGGTCACATGTGAGGTGTTTGTACTGCCCTGGCATTTTAGGGGTCTCCGCAATCATTACACGTATGGCCAGCATTAGGAGTTTCTGCGATTCTCCGTATATTGAGCATACGGGTAATGAGATTTTTTCCCTTCAGCCTCTGGGCTGAAAAAAAAAATGAACGGCACAGATTTTTCATTCGCATCAATCAATGTGGATGAAAAAATCTTTGCCAAAATCAGTGACTGCGGTGCGGTGGGCTGGGCGCTAGCTACCTAACAAGTAGCTAACTAACTGGCGGTGATAAGGGACCCTTATGCCCCATTCACACGTCCGAAATTCTGTTTGCGGAACGGAATTGCAGACCCATTCATTTCTATGGGGACAGACTTTGTCCCGCTCGGATCCGGAATTACGGATCCGCGCTTCCGGGTCTGCACTTCCGTTCCGCAAAAATATAGAACATGTCCTATTCTTGTCCGCAATTGCGGACAAGAAAAAGCATTTTCTATATAGTTCTGGCAATGTGCGGATCTGCAAAATGCAGAAAGCACCAGGGCTGTGGAGTCGGTAGATAAATTGTCCGACTCCGACTCCGACTCCGACTCCTCAGATTTTGAAACTTCCGACTCCGACTCCGACTCCTCGACTCCGACTCCTCTGTATATAATATGCAAATACGAAGCTGTTCCACCAAGTTTTTCTAATCTCCTCTAGCATAGAGAGGTAGTTGAGCAGAAGCTGCTGCCTTCTCCTTTGTGTGCTGATCTTCTGCTTAAGATAGAGCAGTGGGAGGATCCAGGAAGGGGCAGGGGAAGGGGCATTTATTTTAAAACATGATTTTCCTAGTAGAATCCCATAGTCATGTTTAAAATTTAAGCTAACAATCTGAGTTTACATGTTTTATAGCCTTAGCTGAATGATAGCAGTTTTTCAAATGGTTTACAGCTTCAGTCTTGAACTATTGACTCTACATTCCCTTCACTTATACAAGTGTCTCCAGTCCTTAATCAGTTATCAGTGAGAGGCTAGGATAACCATGGGTTCCCTGTAACAGCAGACCACAAGACAATGGAAAGTGTAAGTATTGCCGCTCCTTAAAGGGACACTGACAGGCTGATTTTCCAGCTAAAGATATATATATATACTGGTATTCATCAGAGAATTAGGAATAAAACTATACTAATGTTACCCCCAGTTAAGCTGTACTTGTGTTTAAAAAACATTTTAATCTGTATGCAAATTCACTATCTTTGTGCCCAATGGGGCAGCGTCTCCTGCGGCTTTGTGCCCAGCCGCACCGAGTACAGCTTCCCAGCGCTGTTCCCCTCGTTATTATTCACTGCACTGGCCTTTTTTTCAGGCTAGCCGAGCGCTGAATTCCTGCGCAGGCGTGCGTGTAGAGTGCTGGCAGCAGCCTCGTCTGGCTATGCTGAGGCTGTGCCAGCTTTCTCTCTTCCTCCTCGCTACTGTCCTAGTGCTGCCAGTACTCTACATGTGCGCCTGCCCCTTGGGCACAAAGGTAGAGAATTTGCATATTGATTAAAACATTTTTAAACACAAGTAAACCTCAACTGGGGGTAACAGTCGTCTAGTTGTATTCCTAATCCTCTGATGAATACCAGCAGATATATCAGCCTGTCAGTGTCCCTTTAACTGCATAGTAAAGCATATGAAAAGCATGCTTCTTCACGGTCACTTAACGTCTTTGTTTAGCGGTAACGTGACGCACTGCATGCATTGGCCTTTATTCTTACAGTAGAGAAGTAATTAATTATAACTTTATCTGAATTGGGACATTTAAACTTGCTTTTTTATTCCAATTTTTTTTATTCCAATTTAAATCTAGTAGGAGTCGGAGTCGGAGTCGGTCCATTTTTGCCGACTCCGACTCCGACTCCAGGTACCCAAAATTGCCTCCGACTCCGACTCCTCGACTCCGACTCCGACTCCACAGCCCTGGAAAGCACATTGCCGGTGTCCGTGTTTTGAGGATCTGCGGATCAGTTCTGCGGATCCGTGAATCCACGGATCCGCAAAACACATATGGACGTCTGAATGGAGCCTTACAAGGGGTGTGATCAATGACAGGGGGGTGATCAGGGGGTCTAGATGGGGTGATCAAGGGGTTAATAGGTGGGGGGTTAGTGTAGTGTTTGGTGCAACTTTACATAGTTACCTGGTCCTCTGGTGGTCGATCCCAGCAAATGGGACCACCAGAGGACCAGGTAGCAGGTATACCAGACGCTGTTCACAAAACAGCGTCTGATATACTTGTTTGATGCGATTTATATCGCATCTACAGCCTGCCAGCGATTGATCATCGCTGGCAGGCTGTAGTTCAACTCTTGAGGCGCGCGCGTCTGTGAACGCGCGCGTGCGTTCACAGGAACTCACGGGTCTCGCGAGAGGACGCGCCGATGCGTCCACTCAGAAGATCCCGGCCGCCCGCAGGACGCAATCCTGCGTACGGCGGTCTGGGACTGGTTAAAGAGGACCTTTCACCGGTCCAAAGTTTGTTAGGTAAAGCTATGTACATGCAAAGCAGCACCCAGGGATGTCCCTGCACTTACTATTATCCCTGGGTGCCGCTCCGTTCGTCCGCTGTAGCCCCCGATACCGGCGCACGTGCTGCTACTAATTTTGCTGCTCCTCCCACAGCAAAATTAGCAGCAGCACGTGCGCCGGTACCGGGGGCTACAGCGGACGAACGGAGCGGCACCCAGGGATAATAGTAAGTGCAGGGACATCCCTGGGTGCCGCTCTCCATGTACATAGCTTTATCTAACAAACTTTGGACCGGTGAAAGGTCCTCTTTAATGCACAATCCTTTTGTTCTCCTGAAAGATAAGCCACTTTCAGAAGTGTCTAGCAGCGGTTTTCTCTTCTTCCCTAATTTAAAACTTGGCTAAACCAAATGTAGACTATATGGGCTGAGAACTATTGAAAGTGTATGCACACCGTAAGATCTAGAACAATCATAAGACAGCTTTCCTATCATGGTCATGGACACAGTTCCAGATAAAGTTATTGTCTTAAAAAATACATAGATTCGATGTTGGTGTCCTAAATCAGACAAGGTGATACTACTATATATTAGGTCAGACTTTGCCTACAAATACTGTGGAGCCAATTCAGGTTCAGAGGTGTTTACTAGCCACTGTTCCTCCCTTCCCTCCACTCAGTTCTACTAAAATAACATGCATTTGTGGCCTACAAATGTTAATAGGGTAATCAGGTCCAACACTGGTTTAAAATAGTGACCTTCAGATCCAAGCTACACATCAGAAGTAACTCCAAGTGTAAGAAGTCAGAGTGTCTGCAGCGTGGCACAAGGCTGGCCAACAGACAAGTCACTGTAATAACTTGTACCTTCGAGAGGCTTCACTATGAGAAAAATGTATATTTTTACATTTATCAAGTTCTGTACGTTAAAGGGGTTGTCTCACTTCAACAAATAGCATTTATCATGTAGATACAGTTAATACAAGGCACTTACTAATGTATTGTTATCCATATTGCCTCCTTTGGTAGTTTTCCATCACATTATACACTGCTCGTTTCCAGGGGTTATGACCACCCTGCAACCCAGCACCGTTGGCCATGCTTGCACACTATAAGAAAAGGCGCTGGCCTTCCTGGAGGTCAGGAGTGCATATAGGCCAGCGCTTTTTCCTATAGTGTGAAAGCACAGCCACCACTGCTGGGTTGCAGAATGGTCATAACCCCTGGATACAAACAGTGCTTAATGTGATGGAAAAAAGGAATCAAGCCAGCAAAAGGAGGCAATTCCCTTTAAAGGGGTTGTTCAGCCAGTAACATTTATTAAAAAACAAAACAAAAATGGGCCTGAATGACATAAAAAAAAGTGACAGCCACCTTTCCAATCCCCTGCTGCTCCCGTACCAATGCCCCTTAAGTCCTTGTTGGTCTCTACCTCTTAGTCAACACACAGAAAATGACCATTCAGCCAGCCAATCATTGGCCACAGCGGTCACTTTCCTCAGTTAGATGCTGAGGAAGTAGAGATCAGTGGGAACCCAGGAAGTGCCAAAATGAGACCCAGGACCGATAAGGTGCGTTTCACTTATTTTTATTTTAATGCCATTCTGACACCCTTTTTTTAAAAAGTGTAATTAACCAGACAACCCCTTTATTCATAAAGTCAACACTCTAATGGTCCATTCACACGTCCGTAGTGTATTGCGGATCCGCAATACACCGGGCTGGCACCCCTATAGAAATGTCTATTCTTGTCCGCTATTGCGGACAAGAATAGGACATGTTATATTTTTGTGGGGAGCTGCGGACCGGAAGAGCCCCGTCTGGATATGCGGATGCAGACAGCACAATGTGTGCTGTCTGCATCCTTTCCGTCCCCATTAAGAATGAATGGGTCCGCACCCGTTCCGCAAAATAGTGGAACGGATGCGGATCCATTCTACGTACGTGTGAATGGACCCTAAATAATTTTCATAGATATAGATCCCCCAGGATGTAATCAGACAAGGATAAGCATTTTTTTGTTAAATAAAAAAGATTTATTGTCATCACAGAAGACAGTTTTATGTGTCATACCAATGCATTAAATGCGTGGAGGTCATAAAGGTAAGAAGGTAATCACTTGTTAGCATTGATACAATTATACCGCAGACGTTAATACAGCAATAATAATACAAAATAAGGGATTGGTAAAGTATCAAGTAAAGCTGGATATAGACATGAAATAAACATCAGTTGAAATTGACAACTTTTGACTGATCCGTCAGGTTTTTCCATCCAAGAAACCAATTACCAATTGCCACTCTGTGGCCCTTTTGGCAGTCTGGCATGTACAGTATGGATGGACAATCAAACAGAATAGAGCATGCAAGTGGCGCCTGAGGGTAAAAACTTGATAACGTTCGTCAGCCACGTTAGTAGAAGTTCAGGCAGAACTGCATGGGTACCACTGATTGCTGATACATCACTATGGGTTTTAATGAAATGCCTACAGACAGTTTATATGGACAGAAGAGTGCATGAGGTTGAAAGTCTCAGTCTGATTTTAGTTTAGCTGTGGACCATCACTCTTCTCATGACTTTCCATGTGTTCCTTTAGTTTGCTTTTATATGGGAAATGTTTGCCACATTTGGGGCAGGAGAGCTGTCTTCTCACTGTGTGAATCCTCTGATGTATTTTAAAGTTTGACTTGGTAGTAAATCCCTTGCCGCAGTCGGCACAGGCATATGGTTTCTGCACAGTATGAACTCTTTGGTGTCTAACAAGGTTGTTTTTCTGCTTGAACCGGTTACCACATTCAGAACAGGCAAAAGGTTTTTCACTGGTGTGTATTTTTTTATGGTTTATGAGACCTGACACTGTGCTAAAACACTTTCCACATTCGACACACGTGAATGGTTTCTCTCCAGTGTGAGATCTCTGATGCTTCATCAGTTCACCTTGTTTCAGGAAACACTTCCCACAGTCTGAACACAAAAATGGTTTCATATCTATGTGCGTTCGCTCATGCCTAAGGAGCAAAGCCTTATGGGTAAAGCGTTTCCCACAAAGGCTGCAAGAGAAGGGTCTGTCCAATGTGTGGAATTTCTGATGTCGGATAAACTTGTACTCATCGACAAAACTCCGCCCACATTTAGAACACGTTAATGTCACTTCTTCATGAATTCGCTGGTGGCTGATAAGATTGTCTTTTCGAGCATACGATTTTCCACAAACTGTGCAACCAAATTGTTTTGATCCAGTGTGGACCCTCATGTGTTCGGCAAGATTGGACTTATTGGAAAAATGTTTCCCACATTCTGAACAGGCGAATGGCTTCTCCCCTGTGTGAATTCTCTCATGGATGATTAGATGAGAGTTGCTGGCAAATATCTTATCACATTCCGAGCAGTATAGACTTCTGCTAATTTTGTGAGTTCGTACGTGCGCTGAGAGATCAGTTTTATTACAGAAGTCAGCCCCACACTCTGTGCAAGTCATTTTCTTTCCTTTGTGTGTCTCCCGATGTCTCACAAGATTACCATGGTTATTAAAACCTCTCTTACATACAGGGCAGGTATACAGGGTCTTTGATGTCTCAAGGGATGGAGAAGCAGATTTTAGTACAGAGGCCTTCTTTTTCTCTTCAGTTTGATCAATTCCTTCAATATATTCCCCAGTAATAGTAAAAGAGTTAATACTGTTGCCCGCAAGTTTCCCGTCATCACAGAGCTTGAATTGTTGTTTAATATGATCTACATGTTTATGAATAACAGCATCCACAAGGTTTTCAGCTTCAAAATATTCTGGTTCCTCCTTAATTTTGCTGAGTGGACACTGTTCTGTATGATATATAGGTGCATTGCTGATTGTGTCTTTGAGGTTGCCTTCATCATATGAAACCAATTCCACCTTCACTTGAGTAGATGGAGACTGGGTATGATCTGTTGGTGTATACAGTTTGGGGTCTATGCCATTTCTTCTACACAAGGATGGTTCCTCCTTAATATAAGTAGCTGGATGTTGTTGTGTATATGTGGGTGTACAGATGTTGGGGTCTGTGAGGTTTTGTCCATCATAGGAGGTGGATTCCTCCTTAAAACAAAGAGTTGAATGTTGTGTTTTATCCATAATTGTCAGAATGTTTGGGTCTGAGGGGTTTCCTCCTTCATACAAGACTGTTTCTTCCTTAATATTCGAGTATGGATGTTGTTTTGTATGATCTGAGAGTATAGAAATGTTGGGTTCAATAAGACTTTCTCCGTCAAGTAAGACTGGTTCTTCTTTAATATTAGAAGATGGATGTTTTGTATCATCTGATGGTAGAGAAATATTGGATTTAATAAGATTTTCTCCATGCTGTAAGAGTGGTTCCTCCTTAATTTGAGATAGATATTGTTGGGTAGGATTTGTAGCTGAATTAATGTCACCATCTGAAAGGTATTTTCCATCTTTTAAGACCGGTTCTTTATTAAGATACTTACATGAGATGTGTTCATGAGCAGTGTTTTCATGAAGGTCATCGTCTGATAGGCCTTTTTTTTCATATGACTCCAATGTTACGTGTTCCTTTAGGTTACATTCTATCTGTTTAATGGTTACATTAATATTCAGGTCTTTTTCTTCATTTGCTACTGACTTTTCCATCGCATGAAAGCAGTTGCTAATTTTTGTTTGTCTTTTATGTTTTATATTCTTGGTTTATTAACCAATCTTCAATTTACCAGTAGACTTAAATAATGGTGTTTTCCAGTTCTGTGATGACCTTTCATAGACCTGTTAGAAAGAAATATAAGATAAGTACTTATAACAGTAAACCTGCATTCACCTAAATCTTAAATCCAAGCCCATGTCTAAATTGAATTAGTTAATACTACGAAAGAGGTTTCATTATATAAGAATTTAGTAAATAAACACGTTCTCATTTATTTTTTTTACATCAATAAATTTTTATTCGTTTTCAAAGTAGAATTTACAGATGTACAGCAATATGATATGCACATTTGCAACAAAGCAAGTGATAAGACAGCGTGGTCGCAGCCACTGCGGTATATACTTAACTTAAAGAATACAAGTGAGATGTACCGGAAAATATGGAAACATTCGCTGTTACCGTATGTCAGGGCATCCGCACGGATGCTGCCAACCTGACTACAGAATGTAACCGGTGTCACATAACGTCCCATGGGCAACGAAAACCCCCGCATGCCTTAGTTCGTGTACAATAAAAGAACAACAAGACATACAAAAGAGACAAAGGAAAAGGAAAAGAAAAAGAAAAAGGGTAAAAGAAAACAGTGGTGAAACAATGGGACTGTAAACAATGCGGATTCACCATATTCCTCATTCTTCATTAGGAATCCTGTGAGCATAGAATCTTACAACATTTTTCCGCGCTTGCAGCTATAGACAAATACTCTGAATACTCTGACGTGCGAGCAGGTGGGGGAGGAGCATTAGAGGATACAAAAAGGAAGGGGTGTAGCATGCATACTGGACAGCCATCCCAACCACCTATTATGTGTTCTAATTCTATCACCCATTGACGGAGAGAAAACACGTTCTCATTTATTGATGTATTTTGTAGTCAACGGTCTGTGAATGAGCTCATTGGATAGGTACAGAGCCAAAATGGTATCTCTGTCAAGTAATCTGAAAACACTGAATGATTAAAAATGCTCCTTAAAGATCCTTAGCTTGTTGCCATCTTCCTGTGGTTTGAAAGTAAAGCCTTTTCCCTTTGCCATCAAGAAGTACAAGAAGACTGGTGCTTCTTCTGCAACACTGACCATATTCTGGACATATGTACAGCTTCTATCCTGTAATTTTTCCAGTGTTGAGGAGGCCTTATCAAAAACATTTTCTTTTATTCTTCCTCCTTATGAACTAGATGTCTCCCTATTAATTGAAGGATTTACTGCACCATTAAAGGTTCTTCTGGAAAAAATCCACTTTTCGCCCTGAATTTTGTAGGCTTAAAGCTCAAGAGAGGAAAGTCATTTAGTGTAGGTCCTGTCTTTTAGAAGTCACCTTGTCGCTGGTAGATGGGCCCGACACAATTTTGATAAAAAATGTGCGCAAAGAGCTTATAATTTGAATATAGTAAATATAGCAGTAATGTAATCTACTTTTATTCACGTTTTTAGTGTTTGCATGTGTCTTTGTGCATAGAGCAGTGTGCTGCTACTTGTAGTTCTTGTTTGCTTTCACTTTTTGGTTTGGAGAGAATTTTCTATTGTTCTCACAGATCCATATTTGCAGAGAAATAACATAAAGAACTTGCAGATTTCTTTAGTTTGTTGGCTTCACAATAGACTCAATTGATCGCTGCAGGAAATTTGATGCATGTTTGAATTTCATTCCTGACATTTTCATTTTTATCCTTCAATGTAAGTGAAATCCACAATGTCCGCATCTCAGAAAGAGCTACCATAACTGGTTTCCTGGTGCTCTACACCTCCCACTTTAGTATCCACTTAAGCTATCCATTGTCTACAATTAGGCATTCAGCCTCCTACATATATAAGCTCACATTTATCATTAAAATACGCCAATTTTGTTTTTCAATGGCAGATGTGCAACCATTTTTATGCAATTGTCGTTACTCCACCAGCCTCTGCACTTTCCCGAGAAGAGGGGTGTGGCCGGTGACATCTTCTACGCCAGTTTTCTGTCTGGCACAGATTTCGATTCAGGCACAAAGACTGTTGGAAACTGCGCCCGATTTATAATGAGGCATATGCTTCGTCATAAATCAGGCGCAGCATTCAGTAGAGCCCCTGGTCATCATAGGCTGGCATACGCCCCCGGGCTGTGATAAATCTGCCCCTTAGAGCGGATTGTAACCTTCACATACAGAATGGATTCAAAGGAAGAACTCACAGACTTTTGGCGAGGTACTCTGATAGAATGCTTCCTTTCCAACAAGCCTTTTTACAGAATTTCTCCTCCATTTTGCATTCTTGCTTTCATTATTCATATCACCTCTTCACACTCCTGCTTTCAGGACTTCTCCTCCAACTCACTTTCTCCAAGCTTTTAGGGTGCTGCCAAATGTTCTGGTTTTATGATAGACTTTTTGAAGCCAAAACTGGAAGTGGACTGAAAAAAAGTGTAGAGATCTGTTTTCTAACTCTTTTTGCTTGCTAACATTTTATCTTCTTTTATGATACACACTTCATTTTAGCTTCAAAAACTGTATTAAAAAAGCCTAAACACGAGGCAGCACCCTTAGAAATTACCTAAAATCATATCTCTCCCAACAAACATAATGGGTTACGGCCTTGATTTCTATCACCTTCACAATGCTACCACCTCTAATACACTACTACCACACTTTCAACATCCATGTCCAAACGCAACAAACTGCCACAACATTTGCAATACCACCTCCTATTTAAAGGCTATAGACACATTTGTGCACTAAAAATCAATAACCCCATATCTTACCGTAATGCAGCACATAATAAAATTGCACTTGTTTGCTCACTGGTATCAGCTTTGCTTCACATGCTCTCAGAAAAGCTCTTCTATGAGTCGTGTTCACAGCTGTCTTCTCCTGTGAGGCTCTGTGGCCATTCCTGTGGATTTCACATGCACCAGCACAGCTCTGCTGCCCCGCCCCCACATCCTGTTACACAGCACAGCTAGTAGCCACTTACATATAGGCCGCTGGAAATTGCAAGTAACTTGGTAGTAAGATTTCATTTCAATCCACAACATGGTGAGTCTTACAGTATGCTACAGCCTGTAATCAGCAGATCTATTTCTCACTTTCCATTCTGTAAAAAGTCCATTATTTGTAGACACAATAGATTTCTGCTGGTAACGTTAGTGCAGCGATCTAGAGTCAGAACCATGGTGTTATAAGCAGGATATAGATCTCATTACTGACGCTCTCACTACATGCGCTCTCTTCTGAACACAGTATTGTGTACAGTCTGCACAGTAAGCAGTCACTTTTTCCACACAGATTAGTACAGTATGACGACACACAATGCTATGTACACATAGAAGTACACGGGGGAGGGGGGAGGGGGAAGAGATTTATCAAAACTGGTGTAAAGTAGAACTGGTTTAGTTGCCCATAGCAACCAATCAGATTCCTCCTTTCATTTCCCAATGAAGTTGAGAAAAATGAAAGGTGGAATCTGATTGGTTGCTATGGGCAACTAAGCTAGTTCTACTTTACACCACTTATAAAGAAATATATCTATTATATAGACAGCACTCTCAAACACTTTATTCACTCCGGTGGTCGCAATGTTTTCAGCTCATTCACAGAGTCTTTTTTTCAACCTATGAGCTAAAACGTTGTGACTAGTGTTGAGTGAACTTGTGTTTCAAGTTTGGTGTACAAGGCTCAGTTTATCTAAGAATTCTGTTATGGATTCCGCAACCACGGACCATAAGGGTCCATTCACACGTTTTGCGGTCCGCAAATTGTGGACCCACAAAACACGGATACCGGCCATGTGGGTTCTGCACTTTGCAGACCGCACATGGCCGACACTATGTTAGAAATGCCTATTCTTGTCTGTGGCTACAGACAAGAATAGGATATGCTCTGTTTTGCAGGGCCACAGTCCGCACCCCTTCCAAAATTGTGTAAAGGATGCGGACCCATTATGCGGACGTGTGAATGGACCCCTAGTTATGGTCTGTGGTAGCAGAATTCTTAAATAACCCTGAACCTTGTACGCCAAACCTGAAACACAAGTTTGATCACCCCTAGTTGCGACCACAGGGGTGAATAAAGTGTTTTTCTTTTCACTCATTTTTTGTGAGAGTGTTGCAATTTTTTTTAAATGTATATATATATATATATATATATATATATATATATATATTGTAAGAGGGCGCAAGGTTCCGTCATCGACGGAAGGTACGTGTCACCGAGGTTCCTGGCCTCGGTGAGATAAGAGCCGGATTTTTTGTGTCAGCAGCAGCTAGTGCTGCTTGACACATTGATATTTAGTATGGCTACAAAGCCGATCCGGGCCGGCTCTTATTGGGAATAGTCAAGTGCTGGGTGGGAGACTATTCCCCACGGTCCAGGCCGGACTTTTCCGGGCCTTTAAAGGCAGCCACCTCAGCAGGTGGGAGGTGATTATCCTGGAAGCTGCTGGTGTGGCTGTGGAGCTCTCAGGGCTGAGAGCAAGAGTCTGCAAACAGGCGTGCAGTCTACCTGGAAGCCGCTGGTGGAAACTTTGCGTGGCCGACCTAACTGCCCGGTGTGAACTAACACCGACCACTCAGGTGACCTTGCTGTGGGACTTATGTTTTTGCCGGGTGTTTTGCCTTGTGTGAACAAGCACTAAAGACTGTTTCTGTTTTGCCTTGTGTGAACAAGCACTAAAGACTGTTTCTGTTTTGCCGAGTGTGAATAAAACACTTCTGCTTTACCCAGAGAACTGTGTACCTTGCCTCTATACTGCGTCCATAAGCCTGTCTACCAGAGCAATTCCCACATTTGGTGTCGGATGCGGGCATGCGCAGTGAGGCTGGCGTGAACGCCGAAAGTTTTTGTTTTTGCTGTGTTGGACTGCATGTCATATATCAGGCCTGCAACTTTTGTGGTTTCTGGCAACATGGAGGCTGCTGTGAAAGCTCTCATGGAGGCTAACGTGCAGCAGAGGGAGACCAATCAGCTACTTTTACAGCAGCAACAGGCTAATGAGCTACAACAAAAAGACATGAGGAGGCTAATGAGCTACAGCAAAAAAGACATGAGGAGGCTATGTGTGCACAGCAGCAGACGAACAATCTCCTAGTGCAGCAGCTGATAGCCTTGCAGGAGTCGGTGCGAACGTCCCAGCCAGGAGTTGCAACCACAACAGCCCCGACTGTGTCTAACGCCAGGGACAAAGTCCGGTCTGCCCTCAGGAAAATGGGTCCAGAAGACGATATAGAGGCATTCCTGATGGTGTTTGAAAGAACCGCCGAGCAAGAGAGGCTGCCATTGGAGCAATGGGCTGAGGTGGTGGCGCCTTTTCTGGTGGGGGATGCACAAAAGGCCTATTTTGACCTCAGCTGTGAGGAGGCAAAGGACTATGAGAGGCTAAGGGTACTTTCACACTAGCGTTGGTGCGGATCCGTCTGTTTATTTGTACAGACGGATCCGCACCTCTAATGCAAACGTTTGTATCCGTTCAGAACGGATCCGTTTGCATTAGCTTTAAATAAAAATGACAAAGTCCAAAACGGATCCGTTTTGACTTACATTGAAAGTCAATGGGGAACGGATCCGTTTTCAAATGCACCATATTGTGTCACTGACAACGGATCCGTCCCCATTGACTTACATTGTAAAAAAAAACGGATCCGTTAGGCTCCGCCTCTTCAGACGGACACCAAAATGCTGCATGCTGCGTTTTGGTGTCCGCCTCCAAAACGGAATAGAGGCGGAACGGAGCCTAACTGATGCATTCTGAACGGATCCTTATCCATTCAGAATGCATTGGGGCTTAACTGATCCGTTTTGGACCGTTTGTGAGAGCCCTGAAACGGATCTCACAAACGGAATCCAAAACGCTAGTGTGAAAGTACCCTAAAAGGTGAGGTGTTGGCCAGGTTGGGAGTAAACACCTATGTGCGAGCGCACAGAGTGTGTCAGTGGGTGTTTTCCGAGTCCCGACCCGTCCGGTCACAAGCCTATGACTTACTTCACCTAGTAAAAAAATGGCTCCAGCCTGAACTGTTGAGCCCTTCTCAGATGGTTGAAAGGGTCGTGGTCGACAGGTTTGTGCGTACCCTCCCGAGAGCCATACAGCGCTGGGTGGGACAAGGCGATCCAGGCAACCTGGAACAACTGGTTAGCCTGGTGGAGAGGTATATGGCCACTCAGGATTTGTTGAAGGACTCTGCTGTACTACCGAAGTCACGTCAGCCCCAGTTGCCCAACCAGTGTATATAGCTGACCCCCTGCTGGCCGCGGACACCCCTCCGATGTGTGACATCATGGTTAATGGACACTCCGTGCAGGCCCTGCTGGACTCTGGGAGCCTGGTAACTCTGGTCCATGAGTCGTTGGTAACAGAAAAACTCCCAGAAGGGCGAACCCTTACCATTGTCTGTATACATGGGGATCGCCGGGAGTATCCCACTACTAAGGTTACCCTGACGGTGGGTGGGAAAGAGGTGCCACATGTCGTGGGAGTGGGGAGACGGCTCCCTTATGCCGCAATATTGGGGAGGGACTTTCCCCTGTTCTGGTCTTTGTGGAGGAACGGGTTGCCTACTTGTGGGGAAGAAAAATGTCCGGGTCCCGAACCTGAGGACCCCGAAGCAGAGACACCAGCAGTAGGGGTGACCACTACTTCCGTGATAGAGGGGAGACAACCCCACTAAGTGTAATGGTGGGAGACGTGGAGGGCTTGCCACCGGGACCGGAGTGGCAGACCTCAACGTCTCCGGAGAAAATTTTGGGACCGCACAACACCGGGACCAAACCCTAGCCAGGGCCTGGGAGAACGTTGTGGTAATTGATGGTAAACCCCAAAAACCTGGGGCGGAGTTAATGCTTCCCCGTTTTGTTGTTCACCAGGAAATGTTGTATCGGGTGAACCAAATCCGGGTGAGAATATTGAACAGTTGGTGGTGCCCACGGCGTACCGCAAGCTCGTTATGGAGCTTGCCCACCAACATGTTCTTGGGGACACTTGGGATGGCAGAAAACCCAGGACCGCATACTGCAGCGGTTTTATTGGCCCAGTGTTTTCAAAGAGGTAGAAAATTATTGTAAGTCCTGTCCAACCTGTCAGGTAAATAGCCCCCAGCCACATTTCCGTAGTCCTCTGGTACCTCTACCAATCATAGAGGTACCGTTTGAGCGAATCGCTATGGATCTAATAGGGCCCATACCGAAGTCCGCTAGGGGCCACCAACACATTCTGGTCGTTCTCGATTACGCCACTCGGTATCCGGAGGCGGTGCCCCTGCGACATACATCAGCTAAGCTCATAGCTAAGGAGTTAATGGAAATGTTTTCCGGGTGGGCCTGCCTAAGGAGGTTCTGACAGACCAAGGGACCCCTTTATGTCCAAGGTTATGAGGAACTGTGTAAATTGCTGCGTATAAAACAGTTGCGGACGTCCGTTTACCATCCGCAAGCGGATGGTCTCGTCGAAAGAGTTTAACCAAACGTTAAAAAATATGTTAAAAAGGGTGGTGTCTAGAGATGGGAAGGACTGGGACCTGCTTCTGCCCTATCTCATGTTCGCAGTGCGAGAGGTGCCCCAGGCCTCTACTGGGTTCTCGCCCTTCGAACTGCTTTATGGCAGACACCCTCGGGGCCTGTTAGACATTGCCAAGGAAGCGTGGGAACAACAACCCGTCCCCCACAAAAGTGTCATTGAGTATGTCACCCAGATGCAGGAACGGATGGAAAGGGTGTTGCCGCTGGTCCGGGAGCATATGGAGGCAGCGCAACAAGCTCAGAGTAGGGTGTATAATCGTCAGGCTCGGTGCGGGATTTCAATCCGGGAGATCGGGTTTTGGTTCTGGTACCTACCCTTGACAGCAAGTTCCTAGCTAGGTGGCAGGGGCCCTATGAGGTGATCGAGAAGGTAGGGAAGTAAATTACAAAGTACACCAGCCAGGGCGGCGCAAGCCGAGAGCAGGTGTACCATGTGAATTTACTAAAGCCGTGGAAAGATAGGGACTCGTCCGACAACAGCCCCCGTCCAGGGCTTCTAGGTGAAAAGGGTCCAGCCCCACAGTTTGAGGCCTGTGACGCAGTAACCACGGTAAAAATTGCAGACAGCCTGTCTTCCAAACAAGTTCAGGAGGTAAGGGAGTTCATCAGTCGGAACACGGATGTGTTCTCGGACCTCCTGGCCGCACTTCCCTCATCCAACATGATATCGTCACGGAGCCTCAGGCCAAGATCCGGTTAAAACCATACCGGGTACCCGAGGCTCGGCGACGGACCATCGCGGAGGAAGTGCAATTAATGTTGAAGCTTGATGTCATTGAGGAGTCGAAAAGTGAATGGGCAAGTCCCATAGTCCTAATACCCAAGCCAGATGGGACGTTGCGGTTCTGCAACGATTTTCATAAGTTAAATGAAGTGTCCAAGTTTGATGCGTATCCCATGCCCGGGTAGACGAGCTTGTTGAGAATTTAGGGCAAGCCCGTTATTTTTCTGTGCTAGACCTCACTAAAGGGTACTGGCAGGTACCCTTAACGAGTCGGCCAAGGAAAAAACTGCTTTTGTTACCCGCAGGGCCTGTATCATTACAAGGTATTACCCTTTGGCCTGCATGGCGCCCCTGCCACTTTCCAAGGTTAATGGACATTGTGCTGCGACCTCATCGTCGGTGCGCCTCGGCCTACTTAGATGATGTAGTCATCCACAGCACCGACTGGGAAAGCCATTTGCCCAAAGTACAGGCGGTAGTGGATGCCCTTAGAAAAGCTGGACTAACCGCTAATCCAAAAAAGTGTGCCATTGGGTTAGAAGAGACCAAGTATCTGGGGTATGTCATTGGGCGGGGAGTCATCAAACCTCAGGTAAATAAGATAGAGGCAATACGTAATTGGCCCCGACCGGTCACCACCAGGCAGGTAAAATCGTTCCTGGGGATTGTAGGGTACTACATGAGGTTTGTGCCCCACTTTGCCACGATAGCAGCACCATTGACAGACCTGTTGAAGGGACGGAAGTCGGAAAGGTTCACTGGAGTGAGAAGGCAGAAGAGGCTTTCTCTGCATTGAAGTCGGCCCTGTGTGGGTCCCCGGTTTTGGTGACACCCGACTTCAACAGGGAGTTCATAGTACAGACGGATGCCTCGGAGGTAGGCCTCGGCGCTGTACTGTCTCAGGAAGTCAACGGCGAAGAACATCCCGTTGTCTTCCTGAGCCGTAAGCTCAGCCCCGCCGAGACCAGGTATAGTATAGTGGAGAGGGAGTGCCTGGCTATCAAGTGGGCACTCGAGTCTCTCAGCTATTACTTGTTAGGGAGGAAGTTCCGTCTGGTGACCGACCATTCCCCTCTCAAGTGGATGAGCCAGGCCAAGGAGAGGAATGCTCGGGTCACCAGGTGGTTCCTGTCCTTACAGAACTTCAAGTTCTCAGTAGAACACCGGGCAGGCCGCTTGCAGGGTAGCGCGGATGCCCTGTCCCGCGTCCACTGTCTCATGTGTGTTCACCCCCTCAGGGTTGAACAAAGGGAGGTATGTAAGAGGGCGCAAGGTTCCGTCATCGACGGAAGGTACGTGTCACCGAGGTTCCTGGCCTCGGTGAGATAAGAGCCGGATTTTTGTGTCAGCAGCAGCTAGTGCTGCTTGACACGTGATATTTAGTATGGCTACAAAGCCGATCCGGGCCGGCTCTTATTGGGAATAGTCAAGTGCTGGGTGGGAGACTATTCCCCACGGTCCAGGCCGGACTTTTCCGGGCCTTTAAAGGCAGCCACCTCAGCAGGTGGGAGGTGATTATCCTGGAAGCTGCTGGTGTGGCTGTGGAGCTCTCAGGGCTGAGAGCAAGAGTCTGCAAACAGGCGTGCAGTCTACCTGGAAGCCGCTGGTGGAAACTTTGCGTGGCCGACCTAACTGCCCGGTGTGAACTAACACCGACCACTCAGGTGACCTTGCTGTGGGACTTATGTTTTTGCCGGGTGTTTTGCCTTGTGTGAACAAGCACTAAAGACTGTTTCTGTTTTGCCTTGTGTGAACAAGCACTAAAGACTGTTTCTGTTTTGCCGAGTGTGAATAAAACACTTCTGCTTTACCCAGAGAACTGTGTACCTTGCCTCTATACTGCGTCCGCAAGCCTGTCTACCAGAGCAATTCCCCACAATATATATATATATATATATATATATATATATATATATATATATATATATACACACACACACACATATACACAGTTGAAACCGGAAGTTTACATACACTATATAAAAGGACACATATGCATATTTTTCTCAATATCTGACATGAAATCAGAATAAACTTTTCCTGTTTTTGGTCAATTAGGATTACCATAATTATTATTATTTGCCAAATGCCAAAATAATGAGAGAGAGAATGTTTTAAGGCATTTTTATTACTTTCTGCAATGTCAAAAGTATACGCAAGTACAAACAAGATGGGAATGTCCAGCCATCATACCGCTCAGGAAGTAGATGGATTCTGTGTCCCAGAGATGAACGCGCTTTGGTCTGACATGTGCATATCAACCCAAGAACAAAAGCAAAAGACCTTGTGAAGATGATGGCGGAAGCTGGTAAGATTGTGTCAATATAAACATATCCACGAGTACTGTATCAACATGGGCTGAAGGCCACTCTGCCAGGAAGAAGCCATTAGGGTACTATCACACTAGCGTTGTTCAGATCAGGCAGGCAGTTCCGGCAACTGAACTGCCTGCCGGATCTGGCAAACCGTATGCAAATGAAAAGCTGTTTATTCCGGATGTGGTGAAATACTGGATCTGTCTCATCCTGTATAGTGGATCCAGTATTTCATTTTTTTCAGAGATCCTCCTATGTCCCGGCACAGTCACAGACCTGAAAACCGGATCCGGAACACTTGGTAGCGGATCCGGCATTAATACATCTCTATGGAAATTAATGCCGGATCCAGCAAGTGCGGTAGTGTTCCAGGATTTTGGCTGGAAAAAATACCGCAGCATGCTGCGTTTTTATGTATCCAGCCTTCACGGGGGGAGGGGGGTTTTGTCGGGAGGAATGCAGGACTGCTGTGCTGCCGGGAGGAGGTCCACCATACTGAACAGGGGGATGGGGTTGGGGGCATATTCCCCACATTAACCCATTAACTACAGGCCCCTGCCACAGCACAGCAGCAGCCCGATGGTTAGCCCCTTCCAGCTGATAGTCTGCACTGCTCTGCCATCTTGAAAAGGGGGGGGGGGGGTAGAGGAGGGAGAGAGACATTGTGCGCTCCCGTGTGGAGTAGTTACAGAGAATCCATCATCTGAGCAGCCTTCTGTGCATAGGAAACACAGCAGGCTGTAGAAGGAAAACAAAGATGTTCTACACATAATAAATTATTAGTTTAAAAAAATTATTATTCTATTTTGTTTTTTTTTTTATCCCAGCCCTCCCAAAGGCATAATTTATTTATTTTTCTGTTCACACAGCTATATGACAGCTTGTTTTTTGCAGGACAAAATGCCCTTTCTAATGGCACTATTTATGGTTGCATACAATGTGGTGGGAAGCAGGAAGAAAATTATAAATTGGGTAATATTGGAAAAAAACGCAATTCCACAACATGTGTATATATATATATATATATATATATATATATATATATATATATATATATATATATTTATTTTTATACTGAAAACAAAATATAAACCTTGAAAAAAATGTTTATTTTTTATATTTTTTGGGCGATTGTCGTAGGTAGGGTCTCAGGGTGAAAAAAAATGTTTTTTTCTTTTAGTCTCCATATTTTAGACCCCTATAACTTTTTTGAATTTATGTGTGTGGAGCTATGTAAAGAGTCATTTTTTTGAGGGGCGATTTGTACTTTTCAGTGATAACATTTTGGAGCTTTTACAACTTTTTGATCATTTATTTGTAGGAGGAGAAGCAACCGAAAAACAACAAATCGGCCATTTTGATTTTTTTTCCGTTTCGCCACTTTCCATATGGGAGTACATTTTTTATATTTTAATATTATGGGCATTTTTGCACTCCGGGATACCCATGATGTGTTTTTTCATTTTTATGTTTATTTATTTTTTCATTTTGGAGAAAGAGGGGTGATTTGAATTTATATTTTTTTTTATTTCTTTTAAATTTATTAAAACTTTATTTTATTTATTTTTTATAGTTCCCATAGGGAACAATAACAAACAATCATTGGATTGCTTTTCTCATAGACTCCAATGCATTATCATTAGAGTCTATGAGCATTTTACTATATTTCTATGGATCCCTGCTACAGACAGAGGCTTCATAGAAATTACTAAGCAGCAGCCTCCTGTCACACAGAAGGACAGGGGCTGCTGCTAACACACTCCGTCTCCCCCGATGTCCACCCGAGGGTAGCCGAAGCACACAGCAGGGACCCAGCGCCATCTTTAAAGTCTCACCTGCTGACGTAAATAGCAGTATAGTGGTGGGGAAGGGGTTAACAAGGAAGGTGTATTTTACTGTTGATACAGCAAGTGCAATCTCCACTTTCTGCATCTATACCACAACCCCTCTAAACTGTAAGCATCTATGACAAAAGGTGATACATAACTAAACAGTAACAGTGATAAGCAGCAGGTTGCATAAAGATTATTTTACAGTAGGTAAAGAACTAAATTAAGGGGACTTTCACACTTGCGTTATTCTTTTCCGGTATTGAGTTCCGTCCTAGGGGCTCAATACGGAAAAAAACTGATCAATTTAATCCTAATGCATTCTGAATAGAGAGCATTCTGTTCAGGATGCATCAAATTAGTCCCTCTTACATTTTTTGGCCTGGAGAAAATACGGCAGCATGCTGCGGTATTTTCTCTGTCCAATATTCCGGAACACTTGTCGGCATTAATTTCCATTGAAATGTATTAGTACCGGATCCTGCTGTTGACAGATCTCTAATTATCATGCACTTCTGTTTAGTACTTTGAGTTCATAATGTGTCCAGCTATTAATCAGACTGTCAGGAAACCACCAACAAGAAGGTCAGCTGATCTATTTATGGCATAAATGTCTGATGCACCTTAGTGTAACACACGTATGCCTTACATTATACCTGCCATTCGGTATTAGTTCTGGCCAATTTTCATACTTCATACACAAAAAAAAACAGGAATTGTATATGTAAAAATTATAAGTATACCCTATAACATAACTACTGAAAGCAGACATTTGGGACATTTTGAAAATGCCTTCCAACACCTTACATTGATGGTGGCTGCATGCAATTTTACATCAAAGTGTAACACAAAAATCCATGTGCGGCTAAAGGTCTTCTCCAAGGTGACAGACCACAACTCAGAAATCTAAAAGTTCACACCTGCCACGTAAATAAATATCAGCAAAATTAAAGAGAGTAAAATCTTGATCTGAGCATTTACCTTATATATCTCCTCAAATATCAACCTGACAGATGAAACAAATATACCATCATCTACCTTCAGAAAGATACAAGCTACCGTACATTCACTCGCCTCAATATTCAAGAAGGTATTTCAAAAAGGAGCCCTACCCCTCAGCTCTTCTGACATGTAGATTTGGGTAAAAACTTATATCACAGCATTCTTCATGAAATAATTCTGGAGCATCTTTTCTCAAAACTCCGCCTAACCCTGGGAACACACCTGAGCGTTTTTCAGCGCGTTCAAACGCGCTGAAAAACGCTCAACATGTGAAAAGCCATGCTTCCCTATGGGCATGGTTCACATTTGGGCGTTTTACAGCGCGTTTGAACGCGCTGTAAAACGCCCAACGCCCAAACAAGTACATGAGCTTCTTTTGGGCGTTTTAACGCGCCTATGGACAATGTTGCCATAGGGGAGAATCACTGAATCGCGCGTATGACGCGCGTTTCTTAGTGACAAAAACGCGCATCATACGCGCGATTCAAAAACGCCTAGGTGTGTCCCCAGCCTTAGGGCTTGTTCACACGACGTGCCGTGTTTTGCGGTCTGCAAATTGTGGATCCGCAAAACACGGATGCCGCCCGTGTGCCTTCTGCAATTTGTGGAATGGAACGGACAGCCCTTTATAGAAATGCCTATTCTTGTCCGCAAAATGGACAAGAATAGAACATGACTTATAACTTTTGCGGGGCCACGGAACGGAGCAACAGATGCGAACAGTACACGGAGTGCTGTCCGCATCTTTTGTGGCCCTATTGAAGTGAATGGGTCCGCACCCAAGCCGCTAAAAATGCGTCTCGGATGCGGACCAAAACCACGGTCGTGTGAATGAGCCCTAACTGTGCCTTTCCTCTGTTGCTACTATTGGAAATGTATAAATAAATTGACAGCCGATTGTTACCTGTTAGGGGTTTGTCCCACACACGGACAGTGCCCGATTGCTGTTGATACTCCCACCATGGAGAAGAGTAAAACCCGGCTCAGGGTATTCATACACTTCTAGGAGGAGGAATGGCACAATGCAGAGGTGTAAGACAATATGATTCAGAATTCTTATTTCATGGGGAATATAAGTCTTTACTAACATTATTTAGGAGAGAGAGCTTTTTTTTCCAATCTGCCTCTATAACTGATACTACGGGACCTCTCTACAAGATGCACAGACCCAGGCTCTACCAGATATTCTAGTTGTGCCATCACATATCACATGCATCTTTAGCAGTTGTCCTTGGCTGCTGCGCTGTTAATGAATTAATCAGACCCTAGACATATTTACATCAGGAAACCTTTATACACTCAAAGTACTAAATATCGATGCAGCGTGAGGATAACCGATCCATCAACAGCAGTTTCGATGATCTCCAGACAGTAATAAATTGGAGTATAGTTAAATTCCTCAGAATTGCCCTCGAAGTGCTATCAGCAGAATAAAGGGGACATTTACAGGGGACTGTATTCTGGGAGTGTGACGGTGCCGCTGGCCATCACCAGCACCTCCTTATCACTTAGAATCTGTGCTTCCAATCAGCTCTCGCTATTCTGAAATACATGTCCGCTTACCCAGTGATGCAAGGAACTGGTTGGTCTCCATCGTCATGTCTTCATACAGATCCTTCGGAACGCCTTGGTTCTGGTGTCAAAAGCAACAGAGGCAGGACCTCAGGCCATGGTCACCACTCTGAACGAGTGAAGACATCAGGTAGTCTTTGCACGGTGGTTCTGGTAACTTGCAGTTCTGGAGGCACAGAGACATGTAGGGAAGTCCAGAATCATTAGCAGATAGACCTCTCACCTACTCCTCATTCTGCTTCGTCCGTGCCCTACCACCTGTGCTCATACATCAAAGTTCTTGTGTGGAGAGTAGATTGTCGGTGCCCCGACACCCAGCACACGTGTCCGAAATCCCATTTACTATCCAGCTCCATACCACTCTGACAGATACTTCTGCACATTCTAAGCTACCACAATGTACAATGTCAGCTTCTCCACCCCAGTACATTACCTATAAATTACTATCCAGCTCCATACCACTCTGGCAGATACATCTGCACATTCTAAGCTACCACAATGCACAGTGTCAGCTTCTCCACCCCAGTACATTACCTATAAATTACTATCCAGCTCCATACCACTCTGACAGATACTTCTGCACATTCTAACTTACCACAATGTACAATGTCAGCTTCTCCACCCCAGTACATTACCTATAAATTACTATCCTGCTCCATACCACTCTGACAGATACTTCTGCACATTCTAAGCTACCACAATGCACAGTGTCAGCTTCTCTACTGCAGTACATTACCTATAGATTACTATCCAGCTCCATACCACTCTGACAGATACTTCTGCACATTCTAAGCTACCACAATGTACAGCATCAGCTTCTCCACCCCAGAACATTACCTATAAATTACTATCCTGCTCCATACCACTCTGACAGATACTTCTGCACATTCTAAGCTACCACAATGTACAGCATCAGCTTCTCCACCCCAGAAAATACACCATAGATTACTATCCAGCTCCATACCACTCTGACAGATACTTCTGCACATTCTAAGCTACCACAATGCACAGCGTCAGCTTCTCCACCCCAGAACATTACCTATAAATTACTATCCTGCTCCATACCACTCTGACAGATACTTCTGCACATTCTAAGCTACCACAATGCACAGCGTCAGCTTCTCCACCCCAGTACATTACCTATAAATTACTATCCTGCTCCATACCACTCTGACAGATACTTCTGCACATTCTAAGCTACCACAATGTACAATGTCAGCTTCTCCACCTCAGTACATTACCTATAGATTACTATCCAGCTCCATACCACTATCACAGATACTTCTGCACATTCTAAGCTACCACAATGCACAGCGTCAGCTTCTCCACCCCAGAACATTACCTATAAATTACTATCCAGCTCCATACCACTCTGACAGATACTTCTGCACATTCTAAGCTACCACAATGCACAGCGTCAGCTTCTCCACCCCAGTACATTACCTATAGATTACTATCCAGCTCCATACCACTCTGACAGATACTTCTGCACATTCTAAGCTACCACAATGTACAATGTCAGCTTCTCCACCCCAGAACATTACCTATAAATTACTATCCTGCTTCATACCACTCTGACAGATACTTCTGCACATTCTAAGCTACCACAATGTACAGCGTCAGCTTCTCCACCCCAGAACATTACCTATAAATTACTATCCAGCTCCATACCACTCTGACAAATACTTCTGAACATTCTAAGCTACCACAATGCACAGCGTCAGCTTCTCCACCCCAGTACATTACCTATAGATTACTATCCAGCTCCATACCACTCTGACAGATACTTCTGCACATTCTAAGCTACCACAATGTACAATGTCAGCTTCTCCACCTCAGTACATTACCTATAGATTACTATCCAGCTCCATACCACTATCACAGATACTTCTGCACATTCTAAGCTACCACAATGCACAGCGTCAGCTTCTCCACCCCAGAACATTACCTATAAATTACTATCCAGCTCCATACCACTCTGACAGATACTTCTGCACATTCTAAGCTACCACAATGCACAGCGTCAGCTTCTCCACCCCAGAACATTACCTATAAATTACTATCCAGCTCCATACCACTCTGACAGATACTTCTGCACATTCTAAGCTACCACAATGTACAATGTCAGCTTCTCCACCCCAGAACATACCCTATAGATTACTATCCAGCTCCATACCACTATGACAGATACTTCTGCACATTCTAAGCTACCACAATGTACAATGTCAGCTTCTCCACCCCAGTACATTACCTATAAATTACTATCCAGCTCCATACCACTCTGACAGATACTTCTGCACATTCTAAGCTACCACAATGCACAGTGTCAGCTTCTCCACCCCAGTACATTACCTATAGATTACTATCCTGCTCCATACCACTCTGACAAATACTTCTGCACATTCTAACTTACCACAATGTACAATGTCAGCTTCTCCACCCCAGTACATTACCTATAAATTACTATCCTGCTCCATACCACTCTGACAGATACTTCTGCACATTCTAAGCTACCACAATGTACAGCGTCAGCTTCTCCACCCCAGTACATTACCTATAAATTACTATCCTGCTCCATACCACTCTGACAGATACTTCTGCACATTCTAAGCTACCACAATGCACAGCGTCAGCTTCTCCACCCCAGTATATTACCTATAAATTACTATCCTGCTCCATACCACTCTGACAGATACTTCTGCACATTCTAAGCTACCACAATGCACAGCGTCAGCTTCTCCACCCCAGTACATTACCTATAAATTACTATCCTGCTCCATACCACTCTGACAGATACTTCTGCACATTCTAAGCTACCACAATGTACAGCATCAGCTTCTCCACCCCAGAACATTACCTATAAATTACTATCCAGCTCCATACCACTCTGACAGACACTTCTGCACATTCTAAGCTACCACAATGTACAATGTCAGCTTCTCCACCTCAGTACATTACCTATAGATTACTATCCAGCTCCATACCACTATCACAGATACTTCTGCACATTCTAAGCTACCACAATGCACAGCGTCAGCTTCTCCACCCCAGAACATTACCTATAAATTACTATCCTGCTCCATACCACTCTGACAGATACTTCTGCACATTCTAAGCTACCACAATGCACAGCGTCAGCTTCTCCACCCCAGTACATTACCTATAAATTACTATCCAGCTCCATACCACTCTGACAGATACTTCTGCACATTCTAAGCTACCACAATGCACAGCGTCAGCTTCTCCACCCCAGTACATTACCTATAGATTACTATCCAGCTCCATACCACTCTGACAGATACTTCTGCACATTCTAAGCTACCACAATGTACAATGTCAGCTTCTCCACCCCAGAACATTACCTATAAATTACTATCCTGCTTCATACCACTCTGACAGATACTTCTGCACATTCTAAGCTACCACAATGTACAGCGTCAGCTTCTCCACCCCAGAACATTACCTATAAATTACTATCCTGCTTCATACCACTCTGACAGATACTTCTGCACATTCTAAGCTACCACAATGTACAGCGTCAGCTTCTCCACCCCAGAACATTACCTATAAATTACTATCCAGCTCCATACCACTCTGACAGATACTTCTGCACATTCTAAGCTACCACAATGTACAGCGTCAGCTTCTCCACCCCAGTACATTACCTATAGATTACTATCCAGCTCCATACCACTCTGACAGATACTTCTGCACATTCTAAGCTACCACAATGTACAGCGTCAGCTTCTCCACCCCAGTACATTACCTATAGATTACTATCCAGCTCCATACCACTCTGACAGATACTTCTGCACATTCTAAGCTACCACAATGTACAATGTCAGCTTCTCCACCTCAGTACATTACCTATAGATTACTATCCAGCTCCATACCACTATGACAGATACTTCTGCACATTCTAAGCTACCACAATGCACAGCGTCAGCTTCTCCACCCCAGAACATTACCTATAAATTACTATCCAGCTCCATACCACTCTGACAGATACTTCTGCACATTCTAAGCTACCACAATGCACAGCGTCAGCTTCTCCACCCCAGAACATTACCTATAAATTACTATCCAGCTCCATACCACTCTGACAGATACTTCTGCACATTCTAAGCTACCACAATGTACAGTGTCAGCTTCTCCACCCCAGTACATTACCTATAGATTACTATCCAGCTCCATACCACTCTGACAGATACTTCTGCACATTCTAAGCTACCACAATGTACAATGTCAGCTTCTCCACCCCAGAACATTACCTATAGATTACTATCCAGCTCCATACCACTCTGACAGATACTTCTGCACATTCTAAGCTACCACAATGTACAGTGTCAGCTTCTCCACCCCAGTACATTACCTATAAATTACTATCCAGCTCCATACCACTCTGACAGATACTTCTGCACATTCTAAGCTACCACAATGCACAGTGTCAGCTTCTCCACCCCAGTACATTACCTATAGATTACTATCCAGCTCCATACCACTCTGACAGATACTTCTGCACATTCTAAGCTACCACAATGTACAATGTCAGCTTCTCCACCCCAGTACATTACCTATAAATTACTATCCAGCTCCATACCACTCTGACAGATACTTCTGCACATTCTAAGCTACCACAATGTACAGCGTCAGCTTCTCCACCCCAGTACATTACCTATAAATTACTATCCAGCTCCATACCACTCTGACAGATACTTCTGCACATTCTAAGCTACCACAATGCACAGCGTCAGCTTCTCCACCCCAGTACATTACCCTATAGATTACTATCCAGCTCCATACCACTCTGACAGATACTTCTGCACATTCTAAGCTACCACAATGCACAGCGTCAGCTTCTCCACCCCAGTACATTACCTATAAATTACTATCCGGCTCCATACCACTCTGACAGATACTTCTGCACATTCTAAGCTACCACAATGCACAGCGTCAGCTTCTCCACCCCAGTACATTACCTATAAATTACTATCCAGCTCCATACCACTCTGACAGATACTTCTGCACATTCTAAGCTACCACAATGTACAGCGTCAGCTTCTCCACCCCAGAACATTACCTATAGATTACTATCCAGCTCCATACCACTCTGACAGATACTTCTGCACATTCTAAGCTACCACAATGTACAATGTCAGCTTCTCCACCTCAGTACATTACCTATAGATTACTATCCAGCTCGATACCACTCTGACAGATACTTCTGCACATTCTAAGCTACCACAATGCACAGCGTCAGCTTCTCCACCCCAGAACATTACCTATAAATTACTATCCGGCTCCATACCACTCTGACAGATACTTCCGCACATTCTAAGCTACCACAATGCACAGCGTCAGCTTCTCCACCCCAGTACATTACCTATAAATTACTATCCAGCTCCATACCACTCTGACAGATACTTCTGCACATTCTAAGCTACCACAATGCACAGCGTCAGCTTCTCCACCCCAGTACATTACCTATAGATTACTATCCAGCTCCATACCACTCTGACAGATACTTCTGCACATTCTAAGCTACCACAATGTACAATGTCAGCTTCTCCACCCCAGAACATTACCTATAGATTACTATCCGGCTCCATACCACTCTGACAGATACTTCTGCACATTCTAAGCTACCACAATGCACAGCGTCAGCTTCTCCACCCCAGAACATTACCTATAAATTACTATCCAGCTCCATACCACTCTGACAGATACTTCTGCACATTCTAAGCTACCACAATGCACAGCGTCAGCTTCTCCACCCCAGTACATTACCTATAGATTACTATCCAGCTCCATACCACTCTGACAGATACTTCTGCACATTCTAAGCTACCACAATGTACAATGTCAGCTTCTCCACCCCAGTACATTACCTATAGATTACTATCCAGCTCCATACCACTCTGACAGATACTTCTGCACATTCTAAGCTACCACAATGCACAGTGTCAGCTTCTCCACCCCAGAACATTACCTATAGATTACTATCCAGCTCCATACCACTCTGACAGATACTTCTGCACATTCTAAGCTACCACAATGCACAGCGTCAGCTTCTCCACCCCAGTACATTACCCTATAGATTACTATCCAGCTCCATACCACTCTGACAGATACATCTGCACATTCTAAGCTACCACAATGCACAGTGTCAGCTTCTCCACCCCAGAACATTACCTATAAATTACTATCCAGCTCCATACCACTCTGACAGATACTTCTGCACATTCTAAGCTACCACAATGCACAGCGTCAGCTTCTCCACCCCAGTACATTACCTATAAATTACTATCCAGCTCCATACCACTCTGACAGATACTTCTGCACATTCTAAGCTACCACAATGTACAGTGTCAGCTTCTCCACCCCAGTACATTACCTATAGATTACTATCCAGCTCCATACCACTCTGACAGATACTTCTGCACATTCTAAGCTACCACAATGTACAGCGTCAGCTTCTCCACCCCAGTACATTACCTATAGATTACTATCCAGCTCCATACCACTCTGACAGATACTTCTGCACATTCTAAGCTACCACAATGCACAGCGTCAGCTTCTCCACCCCAGAACATTACCTATAAATTACTATCCAGCTCCATACCACTCTGACAGATACTTCTGCACATTCTAAGCTACCACAATGCACAGCGTCAGCTTCTCCACCCCAGTACATTACCTATAAATTACTATCCAGCTCCATACCACTCTGACAGATACTTCTGCACATTCTAAGCTACCACAATGCACAGCGTCAGCTTCTCCACCCCAGTACATTACCTATAAATTACTATCCAGCTCCATACCACTCTGACAGATACTTCTGCACATTCTAAGCTACCACAATGCACAGCGTCAGCTTCTCCACCCCAGAACATTACCTATAGATTACTATCCAGCTCCATACCACTCTGACAGATACTTCTGCACATTCTAAGCTACCACAATGCACAGTGTCAGCTTCTCCACCCCAGTACATTACCTATAGATTACTATCCAGCTCCATACCACTCTGACAGATACTTCTGCACATTCTAAGCTACCACAATGCACAGCGTCAGCTTCTCCACCCCAGTACATTACCTATAGATTACTATCCAGCTCCATACCACTCTGACAGATACTTCTGCACATTCTAAGCTACCACAATGTACAGCGTCAGCTTCTCCACCCCAGAACATTACCTATAGATTACTATCCAGCTCCATACCACTCTGACAGATACTTCTGCACATTCTAAGCTACCACAATGCACAGCGTCAGCTTCTCCACCCCAGTACATTACCTATAGATTACTATCCAGCTCCATACCACTCTGACAGATACTTCTGCACATTCTAAGCTACCACAATGTACAGCGTCAGCTTCTCCACCCCAGTACATTACCTATAGATTACTATCCAGCTCCATACCACTCTGACAGATACTTCTGCACATTCTAAGCTACCACAATGCACAGCGTCAGCTTCTCCACCCCAGAACATTACCTATAAATTACTATCCAGCTCCATACCACTCTGACAGATACTTCTGCACATTCTAAGCTACCACAATGCACAGCGTCAGCTTCTCCACCCCAGAACATTACCTATAAATTACTATCCAGCTCCATACCACTCTGACAGATACTTCTGCACATTCTAAGCTACCACAATGTACAATGTCAGCTTCTCCACCCCAGAACATACCCTATAGATTACTATCCAGCTCCATACCACTCTGACAGATACTTCTGCACATTCTAAGCTACCACAATGTACAATGTCAGCTTCTCCACCCCAGTACATTACCTATAAATTACTATCCAGCTCCATACCACTCTGACAGATACTTCTGCACATTCTAAGCTACCACAATGCACAGTGTCAGCTTCTCCACCCCAGTACATTACCTATAGATTACTATCCTGCTCCATACCACTCTGACAAATACTTCTGCACATTCTAAGCTTACCACAATGTACAATGTCAGCTTCTCCACCCCAGTACATTACCTATAAATTACTATCCTGCTCCATACCACTCTGACAGATACTTCTGCACATTCTAAGCTACCACAATGTACAGCGTCAGCTTCTCCACCCCAGTACATTACCTATAAATTACTATCCTGCTCCATACCACTCTGACAGATACTTCTGCACATTCTAAGCTACCACAATGCACAGCGTCAGCTTCTCCACCCCAGTATATTACCTATAAATTACTATCCTGCTCCATACCACTCTGACAGATACTTCTGCACATTCTAAGCTACCACAATGCACAGCGTCAGCTTCTCCACCCCAGTACATTACCTATAAATTACTATCCTGCTCCATACCACTCTGACAGATACTTCTGCACATTCTAAGCTACCACAATGTACAGCATCAGCTTCTCCACCCCAGAACATTACCTATAAATTACTATCCAGCTCCATACCACTCTGACAGACACTTCTGCACATTCTAAGCTACCACAATGTACAATGTCAGCTTCTCCACCTCAGTACATTACCTATAGATTACTATCCAGCTCCATACCACTATCACAGATACTTCTGCACATTCTAAGCTACCACAATGCACAGCGTCAGCTTCTCCACCCCAGAACATTACCTATAAATTACTATCCTGCTCCATACCACTCTGACAGATACTTCTGCACATTCTAAGCTACCACAATGCACAGCGTCAGCTTCTCCACCCCAGTACATTACCTATAAATTACTATCCAGCTCCATACCACTCTGACAGATACTTCTGCACATTCTAAGCTACCACAATGCACAGCGTCAGCTTCTCCACCCCAGTACATTACCTATAGATTACTATCCAGCTCCATACCACTCTGACAGATACTTCTGCACATTCTAAGCTACCACAATGTACAATGTCAGCTTCTCCACCCCAGAACATTACCTATAAATTACTATCCTGCTCCATACCACTCTGACAGATACTTCTGCACATTCTAAGCTACCACAATGCACAGCGTCAGCTTCTCCACCCCAGAACATTACCTATAAATTACTATCCTGCTCCATACCACTCTGACAGATACTTCTGCACATTCTAAGCTACCACAATGTACAGCGTCAGCTTCTCCACCCCAGAACATTACCTATAAATTACTATCCAGCTCCATACCACTCTGACAGATACTTCTGCACATTCTAAGCTACCACAATGCACAGCGTCAGCTTCTCCACCCCAGTACATTACCTATAGATTACTATCCAGCTCCATACCACTCTGACAGATACTTCTGCACATTCTAAGCTACCACAATGTACAATGTCAGCTTCTCCACCTCAGTACATTACCTATAGATTACTATCCAGCTCCATACCACTATGACAGATACTTCTGCACATTCTAAGCTACCACAATGCACAGCGTCAGCTTCTCCACCCCAGAACATTACCTATAAATTACTATCCAGCTCCATACCACTCTGACAGATACTTCTGCACATTCTAAGCTACCACAATGCACAGCGTCAGCTTCTCCACCCCAGAACATTACCTATAAATTACTATCCAGCTCCATACCACTCTGACAGATACTTCTGCACATTCTAAGCTACCACAATGTACAATGTCAGCTTCTCCACCCCAGAACATTACCCTATAGATTACTATCCAGCTCCATACCACTCTGACAGATACTTCTGCACATTCTAAGCTACCACAATGTACAATGTCAGCTTCTCCACCCCAGTACATTACCTATAAATTACTATCCAGCTCCATACCACTCTGACAGATACTTCTGCACATTCTAAGCTACCACAATGCACAGTGTCAGCTTCTCCACCCCAGTACATTACCTATAGATTACTATCCTGCTCCATACCACTCTGACAGATACTTCTGCACATTCTAAGCTACCACAATGTACAATGTCAGCTTCTCCACCCCAGTACATTACCTATAAATTACTATCCTGCTCCATACCACTCTGACAGATACTTCTGCACATTCTAAGCTACCACAATGTACAGCGTCAGCTTCTCCACCCCAGTACATTACCTATAAATTACTATCCTGCTCCATACCACTCTGACAGATACTTCTGCACATTCTAAGCTACCACAATGCACAGCGTCAGCTTCTCCACCCCAGTATATTACCTATAAATTACTATCCTGCTCCATACCACTCTGACAGATACTTCTGCACATTCTAAGCTACCACAATGCACAGCGTCAGCTTCTCCACCCCAGTACATTACCTATAAATTACTATCCTGCTCCATACCACTCTGACAGATACTTCTGCACATTCTAAGCTACCACAATGTACAGCGTCAGCTTCTCCACCCCAGAACATTACCTATAAATTACTATCCAGCTCCATACCACTCTGACAGATACTTCTGCACATTCTAAGCTACCACAATGTACAATGTCAGCTTCTCCACCTCAGTACATTACCTATAGATTACTATCCAGCTCCATACCACTCTGACAGATACTTCTGCACATTCTAAGCTACCACAATGCACAGCGTCAGCTTCTCCACCCCAGAACATTACCTATAAATTACTATCCGGCTCCATACCACTCTGACAGATACTTCCGCACATTCTAAGCTACCACAATGCACAGCGTCAGCTTCTCCACCCCAGTACATTACCTATAAATTACTATCCAGCTCCATACCACTCTGACAGATACTTCTGCACATTCTAAGCTACCACAATGCACAGCGTCAGCTTCTCCACCCCAGTACATTACCTATAGATTACTATCCAGCTCCATACCACTCTGACAGATACTTCTGCACATTCTAAGCTACCACAATGTACAATGTCAGCTTCTCCACCCCAGAACTTACCCTATAGATTACTATCCGGCTCCATACCACTCTGGCAGATACTTCTGCACATTCTAAGTTACCACAATGCACAGCGTCAGCTTCTCCACCCCAGAACATTACCTATAAATTACTATCCAGCTCCATACCACTCTGACAGATACTTCTGAACATTCTAAGCTACCACAATGCACAGCGTCAGCTTCTCCACCCTAGTACATTACCTATAGATTACTATCCAGCTCCATACCACTCTGACAGATACTTCTGCACATTCTAAGCTACCACAATGTACAATGTCAGCTTCTCCACCCCAGTACATTACCTATAAATTACTATCCAGCTCCATACCACTCTGGCAGATACTTCTGCACATTCTAAGCTACCACAATGCACAGTGTCAGCTTCTCCACCCCAGAACATTACCTATAGATTACTATCCGGCTCCATACCACTCTGACAGATACTTCTGCACATTCTAAGCTACCACAATGCACAGCGTCAGCTTCTCCACCCCAGTACATACCCTATAGATTACTATCCAGCTCCATACCACTCTGACAGATACATCTGCACATTCTAAGCTACCACAATGCACAGTGTCAGCTTCTCCACCCCAGAACATTACCTATAAATTACTATCCGGCTCCATACCACTCTGACAGATACTTCTGCACATTCTAAGCTACCACAATGCACAGCGTCAGCTTCTCCACCCCAGTACATTACCTATAAATTACTATCCGGCTCCATACCACTCTGACAGATACTTCTGCACATTCTAAGCTACCACAATGTACAATGTCAGCTTCTCCACCCCAGAACATACCCTATAGATTACTATCCAGCTCCATACCACTCTGACAGATACTTCTGCACATTCTAAGCTACCACAATGTACAATGTCAGCTTCTCCACCTCAGTACATTACCTATAGATTACTATCCAGCTCGATACCACTCTGACAGATACTTCTGCACATTCTAAGCTACCACAATGCACAGCGTCAGCTTCTCCACCCCAGAACATTACCTATAAATTACTATCCGGCTCCATACCACTCTGACAGATACTTCCGCACATTCTAAGCTACCACAATGCACAGCGTCAGCTTCTCCACCCCAGTACATTACCTATAAATTACTATCCAGCTCCATACCACTCTGACAGATACTTCTGCACATTCTAAGCTACCACAATGTACAGCGTCAGCTTCTCCACCCCAGTACATTACCTATAGATTACTATCCAGCTCCATACCACTCTGACAGATACTTCTGCACATTCTAAGCTACCACAATGTACAATGTCAGCTTCTCCACCCCAGAACATTACCTATAGATTACTATCCGGCTCCATACCACTCTGACAGATACTTCTGCACATTCTAAGCTACCACAATGCACAGCGTCAGCTTCTCCACCCCAGAACATTACCTATAAATTACTATCCAGCTCCATACCACTCTGACAGATACTTCTGCACATTCTAAGCTACCACAATGCACAGCGTCAGCTTCTCCACCCCAGTACATTACCTATAGATTACTATCCAGCTCCATACCACTCTGACAGATACTTCTGCACATTCTAAGCTACCACAATGTACAATGTCAGCTTCTCCACCCCAGTACATTACCTATAAATTACTATCCAGCTCCATACCACTCTGACAGATACTTCTGCACATTCTAAGCTACCACAATGTACAGTGTCAGCTTCTCCACCCCAGAACATTACCTATAGATTACTATCCGGCTCCATACCACTCTGACAGATACTTCTGCACATTCTAAGCTACCACAATGCACAGCGTCAGCTTCTCCACCCCAGAACATTACCCTATAAATTACTATCCAGCTCCATACCACTCTGACAGATACTTCTGCACATTCTAAGCTACCACAATGCACAGCGTCAGCTTCTCCACCCCAGAACATTACCTATAAATTACTATCCAGCTCCATACCACTCTGACAGATACTTCTGCACATTCTAAGCTACCACAATGCACAGCGTCAGCTTCTCCACCCCAGTACATTACCTATAGATTACTATCCAGCTCCATACCACTCTGACAGATACTTCTGCACATTCTAAGCTACCACAATGTACAATGTCAGCTTCTCCACCTCAGTACATTACCTATAGATTACTATCCAGCTCGATACCACTCTGACAGATACTTCTGCACATTCTAAGCTACCACAATGCACAGCGTCAGCTTCTCCACCCCAGAACATTACCTATAAATTACTATCCAGCTCCATACCACTCTGACAGATACTTCTGCACATTCTAAGCTACCACAATGCACAGCGTCAGCTTCTCCACCCCAGAACATTACCTATAAATTACTATCCGGCTCCATACCACTCTGACAGATACTTCTGCACATTCTAAGCTACCACAATGTACAATGTCAGCTTCTCCACCCCAGAACATTACCCTATAAATTACTATCCAGCTCCATACCACTCTGACAGATACTTCTGCACATTCTAAGCTACCACAATGTACAATGTCAGCTTCTCCACCCCAGTACATTACCTATAAATTACTATCCGGCTCCATACCACTCTGACAGATACTTCTGCACATTCTAAGCTACCACAATGCACAGCGTCAGCTTCTCCACCCCAGTACATTACCTATAGATTACTATCCAGCTCCATACCACTCTGACAGATACTTCTGCACATTCTAACTTACCACAATGCACAGCGTCAGCTTCTCCACCCCAGTACATTACCTATAGATTACTATCCGGCTCCATACCACTCTGACAGATACTTCCGCACATTCTAAGCTACCACAATGTACAATGTCAGCTTCTCCACCCCAGAACATACCCTATAGATTCATATCCGGCTCCATACCACTCTGACAGATACTTCTGCACATTCTAAGCTACCACAATGTACAATGTCAGCTTCTCCACCCCAGTACATTACCTATAAATTACTATCCGGCTCCATACCACTCTGACAGATACTTCTGCACATTCTAAGCTACCACAATGCACAGCGTCATCTTCTCCACCCCAGAACATTACCTATAGATTCACTATCCGGCTCCATACCACTCTGACAGATACTTCTGCACATTCTAAGCTACCACAATGCACAGCGTCTGCTTCTCCACCCCAGTACATTACCTATAGATTACTATCCTGCTCCATACCACTCTGACAAATACTTCTGCACATTCTAACTTACCACAATGTACAGCGTCAGCTTCTCCACCCCAGTACATTACCTATAGATTACTATCCGGCTCCATACCACTCTGGCAGATACATCTGCACATTCTAAGCTACCACAATGCACAGCGTCAGCTTCTCCACCCCAGAACATTACCTATAAATTACTATCCTGCTCCATACCACTCTGACAGACACTTCTGCACATTCTAAGCTACCACAATGTACAGCATCAGCTTCTCCACCCCAGAACATACCCCATAGATTACTATCCTGCTCCATACCACTCTGACAGATACTTCTGCACATTCTAAGCTACCACAATGCACAGCGTCTGCTTCTCCACCCCAGTACATTACCTATAGATTACTATCCTGCTCCATACCACTCTGACAAATACTTCTGCACATTCTAACTTACCACAATGTACAGCGTCAGCTTCTCCACCCCAGTACATTACCTATAGATTACTATCCTGCTCCATACCACTCTGACAGATACTTCTGCACATTCTAAGCTACCACAATGTACAATGTCAGCTTCTCCACCCCAGAACATTACCAACCAGCCTACAGCCACTTTCACGCGACCGTATGGCTTTTTCAGTGTTTTGCAGGCCGTTTTTGTTTCCGTTTCCATTCCGTTTTTCCATATGGCATATACAGTATACAGTGATTAAATAGAAAAAATTGGGCTGGGCTTAAAATTTTCAATAGATGGTTCCGCAAAAAAACGTAACGGATATGGAAGACATACGGATGCATTTCTGTATGCCTTCCGTTTTTTTTGAAGACCCATTGACTTGAATGGAGCCACGGATCGTGATTTACGGCCAATAAGGCTACATGCACACGACAGTTGTTTTTCTCGGCTTCCGTTTCAGGTTTTTTTGCGGATAGGAACCCATTCTTTTTAATGGGTCAGCAAAAAAATGCTGACAGTTCATCCGTTTGTGTTCCGCGTCCGTGTTTCCATTCAGCAAAAAAAGTAGTGCATGTCCTACTTTTTTCTCATTTGCGGACAAAGATAGGCATTTATTACAATGGATTTGTGAAAACAAAGGAATTCTCCCAAAAAAAACTGATGGACCATCAGTTTTTTTTGCGGATCCCGATTTGCGGACAGCAAAAAACAACTGTCGTGTGCATGTAGCCTAATAGGACATGTTCTATCTTTGCACGGAACACAAAAACAGAAATATGGAAATGGAATGCACACGGAAACACGTCAGTTATTTTTGCAGAACTATTGAAATGAATGGTTCCAAATACGGACTGTATACGGAACGCAAAAAACGGTCTGTACACTCGCAAAAAAAACGTTCGCGTGAAAGAGGCCTAAATCTGCATGGAACAGCAAGTTTTCCCAGAGAAAACAATGGGAAGCTTATTGTATACATATCATGTACTATATTATATGGCGCTATAGTATAATGGGATAATGTACAGCAGTTTATTGTATTATCAGGATTTCTATTGTAATAATATATCATATGGAGCTGTAGTATAATAATGGCATGGTATACTGATGTATATTATATTATAGGACCCCGATTCACAATAATGGTATAATGTCCAATAATACCCCACAGGGGCTGTTAGATAATAATGGGGTAACGTGCTATATTCTATGCCAGGTGGGTTTGGTGTAATGAGCATATAAAGTCCGCCATTATATCCTAGGAAGGTGGTATTGGGGCGCGCGGTATCAGAAGCATATCCTGTAAAGCAGTATAATAACGGTATAACGTGCAGCAATGACAGCTGACTCCGCCCTCACCCTGATAAAACGCTGATCTCCTCAGAGCTCTGCTCTTCTTTCTCTTCTTTGTGGAAAAGGACTGGACCGGATATTATACTTGCTGTTTGACATCTACTTCCCATTTTGCGTTCCACGACTTTGCAATCCAGCTGTAGTCACGTGGGAATTAACGCCATGAAGACTAGAATACAGTTGCTCCTTGTAGGTTGCTGTCACGGTAAAGCCTAGAATGTATTGGCTTCTTTGAGGGCATGTCAAGAGGTCATGTGACCGCTTTTCCCCGCCCCTTACAGACTGCCAGATACAGGAAAAAAGCTGTAAAGAGAAGCAGAGCAGGAGCAGCACTGCTGCAGGGGTATTGCTCTGGTCAGTGATCTCTGGGGACTGTATTTATATGTAGTTTGTAGGGGAGGATATAAGGGTTTTGAGAGCTGTTTTAAGCTCTTATAAAGTCACCTACAGATACACTGCTCACCACACATCCCCATACAAGGCATTTTTAACTCATCTGTGCCCCCTTTTTACTCAGTGGTTTTGCCTCCTTTAGTTCCCCCTCCACACAATGGTTTTACCTGCGGAGTGCCCCATACCACACTGTGATTCTGTCTGCTGTGGTTTTACCTGAGGAGTGCCCCCTCCATATGGTGGTTTTGCCTCCTTAGTGCCCCCTCCACACTGGATTTGCCTGCTTAGAGCCCCATACCACTCAGTTGTTTTGCCTCCTCTGTACCCCCATACCACACGGTGGTTTTGCCTCCTCTGTGCCCCCATACCACACTGTGATTCTGTCTGCTGAGTGCCCCCCACACTGATTCTGTCTCTGAAGTGACCCAACACTGTGGTTTTACGTGTGAAGTGCCCCTCATACTGTGGTTTTACCTGCGGAGTGCCCCCTCCACACTGTGGATTTGCCTCCTCTGTGCCCCCATACCACACGGTGGTTTTGCCTCCTCTGTGCCCCCATACCACACGGTGGTTTTGCCTCCTCTGTGCCCCCATACCACACTGATTCTGTCTGCGGAATGCCCCCCACACTGATTCTGTCTGTAAAGTGACCGCACACTGTGGTTTTACCTGTGGAGTGCCCCTCATACTGTGGTTTTACCTGCGGAGTGCCCCCTCCACATGGTGGTTTTGCCTCCTTAGTGCCCCCTCCACATGGTGGTTTTGCCTCCTTAGTGCCCCCTCCACATGGTGGTTTACATGCTGAGTGCCCCCTCCACATGGTGGTTTACATGCTGAGTGCCCCCTCCACATGGTGGTTTACATGCTGAGTGCCTCCTCCACATGGTGATTTTCCCTCCTTAGTGCACCCTCCACATGGTGGTTTTGCCTACAGAGTGCCCCCTCCACATAGTGGTTTTGCCTCCTCTGTGCCCCCTCCACATGGTGGTTTACATCCTGAGTGCCCCCTCCACATGGTGATTTTGCCTCCTTAATGTCCCCTACCACACTGGTTTTGCCTGCGTAGTGCCCCTACCACACTGGTTTTGCCTGCGGAGTGCCCCTACCACACTGGTTTTGCCTCCGGAGTGTCCCCCAAACTGTGGTTTTACCTTTGGAGTGCCCCCTCCACATGGTGATTTTGTTTCCTTAGTGCCACCTCCACATGGTCGTTTTGCCTCCTTAGTGCCCGCTCCACACGGTGGTTTTGCCTGCGGAGTGCCCCTATCACATTGGTTTTGCCTGCGGTGTGCCCCCCACACTGTGGTTTTACCTGCGGAGTGCTCCTCACTCTGTGGTTTTAACTGTGGAGTGCCCCCTCCACATGATGGTTTTGCCTCCTCTATGCCCCCTCTACACGATGATTTTGTCTCCTTAGTGCCCCTCCTCACATTGCCTTGGTTTTGTCTCCTTAGTGCCCCCTCCACACGGTGGTTTTGTCTCCTTAGTGCCCCCCCCCCATTGCCTCAGTTTTGCCTCCTTAGTGCCCCTTCCACATGGTGGTTTTTCCTCATTTGTGCCCCCTCCGCACTGTGGTTTTTGCCTCCTTTAGTGCCCCCTCTAGACAGTGGTTTTTGCCTCCTTTAGTGCCCCCTCTAGACAGTGGTTTTTGCCTCCTTTAGTGCCCCCTCTAGACTGTGGTTTTTGCCTCCTTTAGTGCCCCCTCTAGACAGTGGTTTTTGCCTCCTTTTTTTTGCCTCCACTATAGCGGCATATGGAATCCATAAGGGGCGGCTGCCACCAACCCAAACTTTTGCACAGCCGAAGGACCTGGGGTGACGTCACCATCATGTGATCAGTGCAGGGGCGTGGCTCAGCACCAGATCAAATCCAGTGCTGAGCCACGCCCCTGCACTGATCACATGACAGTGACGTCACCCCAGGTCCTTCGGCTATGCAAAAGTTCGGGTTGGTGGCAGCCGCCCCTTATGGATTCCATATGCCGCTATAGTGGAATCCATAACGGGATGCGCGACTTACCACCACCCGAACGCCGAACAACGGACTTTTTTTTAATGTTCGCTCATCTCTACTCAGGACTTAGTTGAAGCCCCTTTGGCAGCCATTACAACCTCCAGTCTTCTCAGGTATGATGCCACAAGGTTTGCAAACCTGGATTTGGGGATTTTCTGTGATTCTTCTCTGCAGATCCTCTCAAGCTCTGACAGGATGGAGGGGATCATTGGTGGACATCCATTTTCGGGTCTCTCAAAAGATATTTTATTGGGTTTATGTCAGGGCTCTGGCTGGGCCACTGAAGGGCACAGTTGTCACTGTTGTGGCACAACCAAGCCACTCTTGTGTTGTCTTGGCTGTGTGCTTAGGGTCCTGGTCTTCTTGGAAGGTGAACCTTCAGCCCAGCCTGAAGCCCAGATCGCACTGGATAAGGTTTTTATTAAGAATATCTCTGTACTTTGCTCCATTCAGCTATATCTCAGCTCTCAACAGTCTCCCTGTCGCAGCCGCTAAAAAACATCCCCAAACTGTATATAGACAGGGCTGTGTCGTTCCAAATCATGTTCAGTCAACTGAATTTCCCACAGGTGGACCCCAGTCATGGTGTAGAAACACCCTTACACTGGGTTCAGACCTGAGCGTTTTGAAGCCTAGCGTTTTCTGAACGTTCAAGACTGGCGTTAACTCGCGTTTTTTTCTAGCGTTTTGGTAAATAGTGTAGGCGCGTTTGACGCGCGTTTATGTGATTGACTGCATAGTTGGCCAATGACCAATGATATAGTTTGGCCAATCTGAGTGCTTTAGAGGTGTGACATTCCATGGTGGCTGATTCAGCATGTTGCAAACTTTGTAAAACGCGCATCCATAGGCGCGTTTTACGCTGCACAAACGCCCGAACAACACGCCTATCGCGTTTCCCATTGAAATCTATTGCCACCAAACGCTCGAAAAACGCCAGAATTAACGCGAACATACTTGCTTATGCTTCGGACGTTTTTAGGCGCCTTCGAACGCGCATAAAAACGCGCAAGTGTGAACCACCCCCATAGGAATGCATGGTTCCTGTACTGTTGTGCGTTTTTTTGCGCGTTCGAACGCGGCGTTTTACGCGAAAGTGTGAACTGAGTGTTAAAGGTGATGAAGAGAAATGGGAGGCCTCAGAGCTAAATTTCATAGCACCGTAGCAAAGGGCCTGAATACTTATGTACATGCAAAATTAAAATGTTTCCTTCTTCAACTCTTTCAGACCCAGAGGTTTTTTTTTTTGTGTGGTCATAACTTTTTTTTTTTTTATTATAATTTTTCCATTCACATAACCATATGAGAGTTTATTTTTTTGCAGGACAATTTGCACTTTCTAATTTCACCATTTAAGGCTACATGCACACGACCGTATGTGTTTTGCGGTCTGCAAAAAAAACGCACGACATCCGTATGCCATCCGTTTTTTTTTGTGGATCCATTGTAACAATGCCTAAAACGGACAAGAATTGGACATTTTTTATTTTTTGCAGGGCTACAAAACAGACATGCGGATAGCACAAGGTGTGCTGTCTGCATTTTTTGCAGACCTATTGAAATGAATGGGTCCGCATCCTATCTGCAAAAAAAACGGAACGGACACGGAAACAAACAACGTTCGTGTGCATGTAGCCTAATGTTGCATATAATGTAGTGGGGAGCTGGGAAAAAAATCCCAAATGGGAAGAAATTAGAAAAAAAATGCAATTCCACCACAGTTTTATGGGTTTAGTTTTTACGGCGTTCCCCATGTGGTAAAACTGACCTGTTACTTTCATTCTCCAGGTCAGTATGATTACGACAATACCACATATGTAAAGCTTTTCTTGCATTTTAATAAAAACCTTGAAAAAACAATTTTTATTTCTTTTCTTCACCATATTCTGACTGCAATGTGTACTTTTTCTTGATACCATTTTGCAGAGTGTGACTTTTTAATCACTTTTTATTTAATTTTTGTAGTTGAAGCGTGAGGTGATTTTTATTTATATATATATATGTGTATATATATATATATATATATATATATATATATATATATATAGAATTTTTTTTTTTTTTTTATATTTTAAACTTTTTTTTCATCAGATTGCTTCTCTAATAGACTCCAATGCATTAGCATTGGAATCTATTAGAAACACACTATTGGCTCATTTATCAAACTAGTGTAAAGTAGAACTAGCTTAGTTGCCCATAGCAACCAATCAGATTCCACCTTTCATTTTTGACAGCTCCTTTGGAAAATGAAAGGTGGAATCTGATTGGTTGCTATGGACAACTAAGCCAGTTCTACTTTACACCAGTTTGATAAATGAGCCAATATGTTCCTATGGAGTCCTGCCACAGGAAAGGGATCCATAGGAACTAATGTGTGGTAGCATCGTATCATCGAAGAATACAGAGGCTGCCGCACACACTTTGGCTCCAGAGATCCTCCCAGGGGGAGCCAAAACACACCCGGAAACACGCGCTTCAGGATTTTTGCGACTCCAGATGCTGTGGTCCCCCATTTTTAAAATACTCGACAGTCGACATAAATTTACGTGAGGCGATCTGGAAGGGGTTAATACATTTTCAGCCATTTGTAAAATTCTCAAAACAATGGTGACGGTATGGCACTCATAATCTGGAGTAAATCAGTGGATTTAATATCAATAATCAACCAATAAAACTGGATAAAATACATAGAAATAAAAAATATGAAAAAAATAAATAAATATATAAAACTGAAAATATTCCCAAAAGAGAGGAAACCGCATATATGTATGTGTCCAATTATTCCTCACTGTGCAACCGCATATAATTATCCTGCGTGGGCAGGGGCGGATTAAGTACATCATAGGCCCGGGGCGGTTTCCCAAACTTGGGCCCCTTACCTCTACTTATCAATGACCCTGCCCCCCCCCCCCCCCCCCATGTGTTCTTCCCCATAGTTATTTCTATTTATGGTGGATTACTGTTAATCCTTCTCCTCACACATGCCCAGCCCAGCACACCAAGTGTTAGGCTACTTTCACATTAGCAGAAAACTGATCCGTCCCCATTGATTTACATTGTTTGTCAGGACGGATCCGTCTTGCTCTGTACCACATCGCGTCTTTCTCCTTACACATGCCCAGCCCAGCACACCGAGTGTCTGAACATCAAAATGGTGGATTATTAATCCCTGTATCCTACTGGGAATAATATCCACCATTTTGATGTTCAAAAACTTGGTGTGCTGGTCTAGGCACCTGTGAAGAGAAGGATTAATAATAATCCACCATTTTGATGGTAAAACACACTTGGTATGTTGGGCAGTGGCACCTGTGAAAAAAGAGGCAGAGCAGGCAGAGAGAGAGACTGATTCCAGCAGCAGCCATTTCAGTGAGATTAGAGCCAAAACTGCAGGGTGGCTGTAATCTGACTAAAATGGCTGCTGCTGGCCTCAGTCTCTCTGCCACTGCTGCTCTGATTTGAATAAATTTTAAACACTCAGAGTTGGAATCTATGGCATAAGAATGATAATGTCAGTATAGCATACTATGCGCTAGCTTATTAACAGGTTCGCGCGACCTGACGGAGCTTAGCCAGGGTTATACACAGTTAATGAATGATAAGCTAGGACTTTGTCACAATAGGGATCCACCTCTATTTTTAATTTTGCACTAGGTTTAGGCTCAAAATATATTAAAAAATTCTATCACACTCTCAGCCCACTGCCCATCATTAACATTTGTTAAAATTTACTTTGGAGCTTTGGCTACTGCTGGAAGCGGGTCCTCCTTGCTTGCTGGCTGGCTGCTTTCTTGTAGTTGCAACTTCTTGCCACCCACAGAACCAGCCCCCGCATGAAGCTGGCTGCTGGCACTGAGAAGACTGGGGGCGGGCATTAGGTTATGGCCTTATGGGGCGGGCACATTAGCGGCTGGCAGGGATAAGCACTGGCACAGTAGCTTCTTTCTGTGCCGGAGGAGGTGGAGTTGCAATGAGTGACTGAGTCACGTGCCTGCTCACCTCTCCTCAGCACTCTGTCTTCCGCCTACCTTCCTTCCAGCCTGATCCTTCCACCGCAGCGCTGACAGGGGCGGGGCCCAGACCCACCCGGCTGTTACTATCTGCAGGAGGCAGCGCACAAGTGAATCGCTGCTGCTGCAGATATATTTTGCTATATTAGTAGCTGTTGACACAAAATGGGGAGTTTGAAATGGCAAATCGGCGATGGGCCCTTCACTCACCCTGGGCCCGGGGCTGCCGACCCAAACGCCCCAATTATAATCCGCCACTGTGCGTGGGGCACACAGTACATGGGTAATTGGTATTTAATGAGGACCAGTTCATCTGTGGAATGGAGATCCTATAAGTCACTTTTCGTCTGACAATGTATAAACCGATGGGACAGGGTCCATGTGTAAACTGTGGCGTCCCACCAAACACTATGCGCTCCTCGTCTTACCTTTATCCCACCGGTATTCCGACACACTCAATTGGCCAATAACTCACCACTTTCCGCTTGGTTAACGGCGTGCCACGTGTTGGCGTGGTGTAGTTTACCTTCGCGAGCTCTCCGAAACCCTCCCCCGTTGTGTTCAAAGGGTGGTTCGTGATAGAAGGCAGCTGCCGAACGGAGCTCGATTCACAAATTGAGAAGTGGTTCGACCACGAGTGTGATCTGCGTGTCCACACCAAGCCAAGGCTTTATTCTAGAATTCCAGCGTACACTATCCAGGAGGTATTTGGAGCTTAATTTTTAGTTATTCCCAAACGCGTTCCGAGGTCCCAATGTATCTCTGACCTCTTCCTCAGTGTTTGGGAATAACTAAAAATTAAGCTCCAAATACCTCCTGGATAGCGTATGCTGGAATTTTAGAATAAAGCCTTGGCTTGGTGTGGACACGCAGATCACACTCCTGGTCGAACCACTTCTCAATTTGTGAATCGAGCTCCGTTCGGCAGCTGCCTTCTGTGCTGCATATGTCAGCAGTTTAACCCCTTCCATGCCGCGGTCCGTATGGACCGCTGTATGGAAGGGGTTAACAGGGAGGGAGCTCCCTCCCTCTCCCATCGGGGGCAGCTGTGTCCTTGCAGCCCCTGATTCCTGATGGGATTGCAGAGGGAGGGAGCTCCCCATCACCCGCTGCTCTGTTCTGGGAGCGAATGATGGTTACCATGGCAGCAAGACGCTTTCAGAGGCATCCTGCTTGCCATAGTAATGTAACTCTGATCAGACTTCTGCTAAAGGCAAAAGTCTGATCAGACTAAGTCTAACGTAATATAGTGTACTGTATTATATAGACACCAGATCCACTGGATCTACAAGAACCAAGTGGGTCTGGGTAAAAAGAAAACGGAAGGCAGATTTTACTGGACTGGTTTTTTCACACTATGTCCCATTTGAAGCCCCCCTGATGCACCCCTACAGTAGAAACTCCAAAAAAGTGACCCCATTTTGGAAACTACGGGAGAAGGTGGCAGTTTTGTTTGTACTATTTTAGGGTAAATATGATTTTTGCTTGCTCTATATTACACTTTTTTTGAGGCAAGGTAACAAAAAATAGAAATTCTGAAATTTCATTTCCATTTGCCAATAACTCTTGTGTAAAATCTAAAGGGTTAACAAAGTTTGTAAAACCGGTTTTGAATACCTTGAGGGGTGTAGTTTCTTAGATGGAGTCACTTTTATGGAGTTTCTATACTAGGGGTGCATCGGGGGGCTTCAAATGGGACATGGTGTCAAAAATCCAGTCCAGCAAAATCTGCCTTCCAAAAACCATATGGCGTTCCCTTCCTTCTGTGCCCTGCAGTTTGGCCATACAGCAGTTTACGACCACATATGGGGTGTTTCTGAAAACTACAGAATCGGGGGAATAAATATTAAGTTTTGTTTGGCTGTTAACCCTTGCTTTGTTACTGGAAAAAATGTATTAAAATGGAAAATTTTCCCAAAAATCGAAATTCTGAAATTTTATCTCCATTTGCCATTAACTCTTGTGGGAAACCTAAAGGGTTAACAACGTTTGTAAAATCAGTTTTGAATACCTTGAGGGGTGTAGTTTCTAGAATGGGGTCATTTGGGTGGTTTCTATTATGTAAGATTTGCCTCTAAACTTCTAAGCCTTGGAACGTCCCCAAAAAATAAAATGTCATTCCAAAAATGATCGATACATGAAGTAGACATATGGGGAATGTAAATCAATAACTTTTTTTGGCGGTATTACTATGTATTATAGAAGTAGAGAAATTGAAACTTGGAAAATTGCAAATTTTTCCCAATTTTTGGTAAATTTTGTATTTTTTTATAAATAAAAATTGAAATTTTTCGACTCCATTTTACCACTGTCACGAAGTACAATATGTGACGAAGAAACAATCTCAGAATGGCCTGCATAAGTAAAAGTGTTTAAAAGTTATCACCACATAAAGTGACACTGGTCAGATTTTCAAAAAATGGCCAAGTCCTTAGGGTGAAATAGGGCTGTCCTTAAGGGGTAAACGTCCATTGACCAGATATCTAGAGAAAACTAGTGACCAGCTTTGCCAGATTTTATTTTTTTTCCATGTGAGTGGGGCTTATTGGTGATTATATATTTTTAGGTTTGCTGGCTTATGTGAGCTGTTCATGAAGGTAGGGTGCCTTCAGAGTCATCAGCAATATGACCGATTGTCCTTAAAGCAAAGCCAACTCTTCCCTATTGTATGAATATCTTCAGAAAAGCCTGATCCTCTGACCGGTAATCCGCAGAAATGCTTACACGTATGGGTGCTAGTTTTATAAGATATCAGATATCAATTTTAGGCTTCCTGGTCCTTTAACATTTTCTCACTGGTGATAAAGACGGGTGGAAGCTTTGGGTGAGTCTTCTCATGCCGGAGAAGCTTGGAGTATTGGGTAAAGTCTTTGCCACAAACAGAACAAAGAAACAGTTCTTCCATAGGATGATTTTTCCTATGGGCTATGAGCTCTGACTCGACCTTGAAGCACTTGCCGCAGTCGCTGCAGGTATATTTCCTTTCGCGATAATGCATCAGTTGGTGGTTGAAGAGGTCATCGGTTTTGGAGAAACTCTTCCCACACTCTGAGCAGGAGTACAGTTTTTCTCCGGAGTGTATCTTACCATGGGTAACCAAGCTTGACCGGGCATTAAAACATCTCCCACACTCACTGCAGCTGTATGGCTTCTCCCCGGTGTGTGTCCGCCGGTGTATCACAAGAGCAGTGTTGTGTCGATAATACTTGCCACATTCTGTGCAGGGAAAAAGTTTGAAGTTGAACGCATGCATTGGCTCATGACGGCCATATGCTTCACTAGTGGCAAACATTTTTTTGCACTTAGGACAGTACGTGGGGCTTGGGATGGAAGTAGAGGCTATGTCTGTGTAGGACTCTCCCAACCTATTGCCTCTTGAGCCTAATCGGTGTTTGTTATGCTCAAAAAAATTACTGCTGCTGCTTTTAGCGACGTCCACCGCTGCAATAGAGGAATTCTGTCCATGCGGGTATTGTCTAGGGGGGTGGAGGATTAGGCTGTCTTCATCTTTGTCTGGAGTACACTGCTTGTTACCAAGAGTCTCCAGGTAACTGACTGCAAGATTTTCATCTCCCAATAAGACTGGCTTCTCAGACTGGCCGTTATCCATCAGATTTTCTTCAGCACGCAAAAACGTGTCTACTTTCACTGTGCCTGTAAGACCAAAAACATCCTGGTCAAATGGGCATCAGTCTTGTCAAGTGATGTGATAACACACCCTACAGTTACATAATCTGACCAATCTTTATACAGCTTTTTCTTTCATGGACCATTTTTTAAAACGGCTACGTTCTAGCTGGACCATTCCTGGCTATCTCCTACATGGAATCCATAAGGTTTTGTCCTATGTAGACATAACCTTATGGATGGTACATTGACCATAAATGACAATAAAACCACTAATGAATAACATGAATTATCTTGTTAGAATAGCAAGAGGTAAGGGATGAGATGGAGGCAGCAAGTCTACAGTCAGTTCTTGACGTTAATATGTTGGAAGCTGAAAAAATGGTCAAGCATGACTGTCTAAGTGACCAAATTGTAAAGGCTACACAACTGGGTCAGAGCATCCCAAAAAGGCAAGTCTTGTGGGGTTTCCTGGTATGCAGTATTTAATACTGTGTCTACCAAAACTGTACCAAGTAAGGACAACCAATGAACCAGCGACAGGGTCATGGACACCAAAAGCTCAAAGATGAGACTGGGGAATGAAGGCTAGCCACCTGGTCTGATCAAACAGAAGACCTACTGTAGTACAAACTGCAGAAAAGTTAATGCTGGCTAAGTACTTATAGGACACCATAGCCTTAGAATGGTTAGAGTTCCCATCCTGACACCTGTCCACCATTTAAAGGGGTTGTCTGCTTATTACTATTGATGACCTATCCTCAGGTCATCAATATCTGATCGGCGGGGGTCAGACTCATATAAACACTGCCTTCTCTTCAAACAGCTGACCGCTGGGAGTCAGACCCCCTCTGATCTGATATTGATGACCTATAACCAATGGTAATAAGCGGATAACCCCTTCGAAACATCTTTAAAGTCGTAACTTTAAAGATGGCGTCCGCTTGCACGTGCAGTGGGTGCCATTGCCGCTGGGTTTCTGCTGTTTCAAACAGCAGAGACCCGTGGCAGATTTATACGATTATCGATAAGGCTGATTGCGTAGATTTAACCTCTCAGATGGTATGGACAAATGTGACCACGGAATCTGAGTGGTCCGGAAACAGGAGCCACTGAGATCAGGGAACCTGTTACATTATAAGAATAGCTGGAAGCCTCAAGCAGTCTTCAGTAGCTATTACTAAAATATACCAATACAGGCCAGCAGGTGGCAGCACTGGGCGATCTAATGATTGCCAGTTATAGGCACCGAGAGTGACTTACAGTAAAAAAAAAAAAAAAAAAGTTTATAAAATATAAAGTAAATAAAAAAATATATAAAAGCTCAATTCAACCCCCCTCCCTTTCCCCTAAATCAAAATAAAACTACATATCATGGTGCGAAAACGCCCATATTATCAAACTATAACAATATCCCATAAAGTGAATGGCGTAACTTGCCATATTTTGTCACTTCAACTCCCCCAAAAAATAAAACTACAAAAATGTTATAGGGGGCAGAATATTGTAATTAAAAAAAATATTTTTATTTTTTTCAGTATTAAATGCAACGCTACCACACTTGTATTAAAACTGTACAAGTGTGTTATCGTTGTAATTGTATTGACCTGAAGAATGAAGGTAACAGGTCAATTTTACCGCATAATGAAAGCCGTAAAAACAAAAAACCTAAAACTATGGCAGAATTCCTTTTTTTTTCCACCCCATTTGGAATTTTTTTCCGCTTCCCACTACATTGTAAGCAACTGTAAATGGTGCGATTATAAAGTACAACTTGTCCTGCAAAATAAATAAGCCCTCATAAGGCTATGTGAACGGAAAAATAAAAAAGTTATGGCTTTGGGAAGGTTGGGAGTGAAAAACTGAAAATCGCAAGTTCCTCTAAGGGTTAAAGCACCAACAATGGGCACAAGAACATCAGAACTTTACTGTGGAGCAATGCAAGAAGGTAGACTGGTCAGATGAATGTAATGTTTTCTTTTACCATATTTTATGCCCCATAAGACGCATTTTTCCCCCCCAAAAGTGGGGGAAAAATGTCCCTGGGTCTTATGGGGTGAATACTAATGACGAGCCCTTCCATTATAGACTCGCTCATTAGTATGGGAGGACCAGGAAGCGGTAAGGGTTCTGTACTCACCGCTTCCTGGTCCTCTGCAGTTGGCTGTGCTGTTGCTGCGCTCAGCGTGAGGGCGCTCTGTGACCTCACGCTGTGCGCGCTGGTTCACAGCACAGACGACGGCAGGAAGAAGAGGATCGCGCTGTAGGTGAGGAGCAGCGGCATCTGGTGCTGGAGAGGTAAGTGGATTTTTTATTTTAAGTTCTCTGTGGCATGAGAGGCATATGGGGTCTGACATGAAGCAATGGAGGTTGATGAGAGTCATGGGGCTCTTATCTGGGGTCATTCACATTGGGGTCTGAGCTCAGGTCTTATTGGTGTCTTATTAACATTGGGGGGTCTGATAGGGGCTGTGAGCTGAGGTCTGACTAACATTGGGGGTCTGAACTGAGGTCTAATAAAAAATATATTTTTCTTATTTTTCTCCTCTAAAACCTAGCTGCGTCTTATGGGTCAGTGCGTCTTATAGGATGAAAAATACTGTACATCATGTGGGTGGCTTAATGTGTCGTCCACTATGCAAAAATGGTTTCAGAATGGTTTAACCCCTTAAGGACGCATGACATACCGGCACGGCATGGTTCCCGAGTCCTTAAGGACCCATGATGTATCGGTACGTCATGAGTAGTTCCGATCACTGCTGCTCAGCCGGCAGTGATCGGAACAAGGTACCTGCTGAAATCATTCAGTTCTGGCAGCGGGTGATGGTTACCATGGCAGCAGGACGCCTTCAACAGCGTCCTGCTATCCATGGAGCTGAAAGCCTAAGCAGACTTTTGCTAAAGGCAGAAGTCTGCTTAGACTATGTAAAGTAAAAAAAATACAGTACAGTACACTGTATAGTGTACTGTACTGTATTATATAGACACTGGATCTACAAGAAACAAGTGGGTCTGGGTAATAAAAAAAAAAAGTAAAAATAAAAAAACACATATCACTAAAAAAAATAAAAAATACCCTACACATATTAGGTATCGCTGCGTCCGTAAAAACCTGCTCTATAAAAAATGACCTAACCCCTCACGCAAATACCGTTAAAAAAAAGGTGTAAAATAAGCCATTTTTTGTCACCTTACATCACAAAAAGTGTAATAACAAGCGATCGAAAAGGCATATGCCTCTCAAAATAGTAGCAATCCAACCGCCATCTCATCCCGCAAAAAATGAGCCCCTACATAGAACAATCGCCTAAAAAAAAAAAAAAAAAATATGGCTCTCAGACTATAGAGACCCTAAAACATTTTTTTTTTCTAAAATGCTGTTATTGTGTTAAAGTAAAATAAATTTTAAAAAAAGTATACATATTATGTATCGCCGCGTCCGTAAAAACCTGCTCTATAGTAATATCACATGATCTAACCCCTCAGGTAAATACCGTAAAAAAAAAAAACAATGTAAAAAAAAACATTTTTGTTACCTCACATCTCAAAAACTGTAATAGCAACCGAGCAAAAAGTTATATGCACCCAAAAATAGTGCCAATCAAACCATCATCTCATCCCGCAAATAATGATACCCTACATAAGACAATCGCCCCAAAAAAATAAAAAAATATGGCTCCCAGACTATGGAGACATTAAAAGATGTTTATTTTTGTTTCAAAAATAATATTATTGTGTAAAACTTAAATAAATATAAAAAAAGTATAAATGTTAGGTATCGCCGCGTCCGTGACAACCGGCTTTTTAACCACTTCAGCCCCCCTAGCTTAAACACCCTTAATGACCAGGCCACTTTTTACAATTCCGCACTACACTACTTTCACCGTTTATTGCTCCGTCATGCAACTTACCACCCAAATGAATTTTACCTCCTTTTCTTCTCACTAATAGAGCTTTCATTTGGTGGTATTTCATTGTTGCTGACATTTTTACTTTTTTTGCCATTAATACAAATTTAACGACATTTTTGCAAAAAAAATGACATTTTTCACTTTCTGTTGTAAAATTTTTCAAAAAAACTACATTTCTATATAAATTTTTCTCTAAATTTATTGTTCTACATGTCTTTGATAAAAAAAAGTCCAATAAGTGTATATTTATTGGTTTGGGTAAAAGTTATAGCGTTTACAAACTATGGTGCAAAAAAGTGAATTTCGGCATTTTGAAGCAGCTCTGACTTTCTGAGCACCTGTCATGTTTCTTCAGTTGCTAGAATGTCAGGAAAGTATAAATACCCCCCAAATCACACCATTTTAGAAAGAAGACACCCCAAAGTATTCGCGGAGGGGCATGGTGAGTTCATGTATCATTTCATTTTTTTCACAAGTTAGCGGAAAATGACACTTTCTGAGAAAAAAAAAAAAAGTTTCAATTTCTGCTAACTTCTGGCAAAAAAAAAGAAATCTCAGACGGACTCACTATGCCCCTCAGTGAATACCTTGGGGTGTCTACTTTCCGAAAAGGGTCATTTGTGGGGTGTGTTTACTGTTCTGGCATTTTGGGCGGGGCTAAATTGTGAGCCGCCATGTAAAACCTAAAGGTACTCGTTGGAATTTGGGCCCTTTGCACCCAGGCTGCAAAAAGTGTCACTTATGTGGTATCGCCGTACTCAGGAGAAGTAGGGCAATGTGTTTTAGGGTGTATTTTTACATATACCCATGTTGAGTGAGAGAAATATCTCTGTAAACTGACAACTTTGTATAAATTTTTTTAAAAGTTGTCGTTTACAGAGATATTTTCACACACAGTATAGGTATATATAAAATACACCCCAAAGCATTGCCCTACTTCTCCTGAGTACGGCGATACCACATGTGTGACACTTTTTGCAGCCTGGATGCGCAAAAGGCCCTAAAACCAATGAGTACCTTTAGGATTTCACAGGGCATTTTTACGCATTTGGATTCCAGACTTCTTCTCACGCTTTAGGGGCCCCTAAAATGCCAGGACAGTATAAATACCCCACATGTGACCCCATTTTGGAAAGAAGACACCCCAAGGTATTCCGTGAGGGGTATGGTGAGTTCATGTAAAATTTTATTTTTGTCACAAGTTAGTGGAATATGAGACTTTGTAAAAACTAAATAAAAAAAAAAAATATATCAATTTCCGCTAACTTGTGCCAAAAATAAAAATTCTGTGAACTCGCCATGCCCCTCACAGAATACCTTGGGGTGTCTTCTTTCCAAAATGGGGTCACATGTGGGTATTTATACTGCCCTGGCATTTTAGGGGCCCCTAAAGCGTGAGAATCCAAATGCGTAAAAATGGCCTGTGAAATCCTAAGGTACTCATTGGTTTTAGGGCCCCTTTGCGCACCTTGGCTGCAAAAAGTGCCACTCATGTGGTATCGCCGTACTCAGGAGAAGTAGGGCAATGTGTTTTGGGTGTATTTTACATATACCCATGCTGCGTGTGAGAAATATTGCTGTAAATGACAACTTTTTACATTTTTTTATTCAAAGTTGTCAATTTACAGAGATATTTCTCACACAAAGTATGGGTATATGTAAAAATACACCCCAAACACATTGCCCTACTTCTCCTGAGTACGGCGATACCACATGAGTGACACTTTTGCAGCCAAGATGCGCAAAGGGCCCTAAAACCAATGAGTACCTTTTAGGAGGGCATTTTTACGCATTTTTCTTCTCACGCTTTAGGGCCCCTAAAATGCCAGGGCAGTATAAATACCCCACATGTGACCCCATTTTGGAAGAAGACACCCTAAGGTATTCTGTGAGGGGCATGGCGAGTTCATAGAAGATTTTTTTGGCACAAGTTAGCGGAAATAGATTTTTTATTGTTTTTCTCATAAAGTCTACCTTTCTGCTAACTTTTGACAAAAAGTTAAACTTTTCATGGACTCACTATGCCCCTCAGCGAATACCTTAGGGTGTCTTCTTTCCAAAATGGGGTCATTTGTGGGGTGTTTGTACTGTTCTGGCATTTTGGGTGGGGCTAAATTGTGAGCAGCCATATAAAACCTAAAGGTACTCGTTGGAATTTGGGCCCCTTTGCGCACTCGGGCTGCAAAAAGTGTCACTCATGTGGTATCGCCGTACTCAGGAGAAGTAGGGCAATGTGTTTTGGGGTGTATTTTTACATATACCCATACTTTGTGTGAGAAATATCTCTGTAAATTGACAACTTTGAATAAAAAATTTAAAAGTTGTCGTTTACAGAGATATTTCTCACGCAGCATGGGTATATGTAAAAATACACCCCAAAACACATTGCCCTACTTCTCCTGAGTTCGGCGATACCACATGAGTGACACTTTTTTGCAGCCAAGATGCGCAAAGGGGCCCTAAATGAGTACCTTTAGGATTTCACAGGGCATTTTTACGCATTTGGATTCTCACACTTTAGGACCCCTAAAATGCCAGGGCAGTATAAATACCCCACATGTGACCCCATTGTGGAAAGAAGACACCCCAAGGTAATCCGTGAGGGGTATGGCGAGTTCACAGGAAAAAAAAAAAATTGGCACAAGTTAGCGGAAATTGATTTTTTTTTTTTTTTTTTACAGTCTCATATTCCACTAACTTGTGACAAAAAATAATATTTTACATGAACTCGCCATACCCCTCATGGAATACCTTGGGGTGTCTTCTTTCTAAAATGGGGTCACATGTGGGGTTTTTGTACTGCCCTGGCATTTGAGGGTCTCCGCAATCATTACACGTATGGACAGAATTCGGAGTTTCTGCGATTCTCCTTATATTGAGCATACGGGTAATGAGATTTTTTTTCCGTTCAGTCTCTGGGCTGAAAAGAAAAAAAAATGAACGGCACAGATTTTTTCATTCGCATCAATCAATGTGGATGAAAAAATCTCTGCCCAAAAATGTGCAAAAAAAAACAAAACGGCACAGATTTCCTTATTCGTATCGATCAATGTGGATGAATAAATCTCTGCCAAAAATGTGCAAAAAAAAGTAGTAAGGCCCCATTCACACGTCCGTAAAAATGTCCACATCTATTCCGCAATTCTGCGGAATAGATGCGGACCCATTCAGTGTGAATGGGGCTGGCGGTGATGCGGAGAGCACACTATGCGCTCGCCGCATCAGCATTTGCGGAGCTGCGGCCGCAAACTTCCGGGTTTCGGCCCCAAGCATCCGGCCGCAGCTCCGCAAAAGATAGAGCATGTCCTATTCTTGTCCGCAATTGCGGACAAGAAAAGGCATTTTCTATATAGTTCTGGCAATGTGCGGATCCGCAAAATGCGGAAAGCACATTGCTGGTGTCCGTGTTTTGCGGATCCGTGGATCCGCAAAACACATACGGACGTCTGAATGAGCCTTACAGGGGGGTAATTAGTGTCAGGGGGGTGACATGGGGTGATCGGGGGTTAATCAGGGGTTAATCAGGGGTTAATCCGTGACGGGGTGGGGGTGGGGTGGATGGTTGGGGGGTCTGTGTGGTGTTTTGGTGCACTTATAAAAGTTTCTTTGGTGGTCCCAAGCAAAAGGGACCACCAAAGGAACGATCAGCAAGCATATCAGACGTTCACAGGAAATCTCGCCTCTCGCGAGATGACGCGCGGGCGCGTCAAGGAGGAACAGACCGACCGCCCGCAGGACGCAATCCTGCGTGAGGCGGTCGGCAAGAAGTTAAAAAAAAAAACACATGACCTAACCCCTCAGGTGAACACAGAAAAAAAAATTATATAAATACCGTGTCAAAAGTCATTTTTGTCACCTTACATCACAAAAAGTGTAATAGCAAGCGACCAAAATGTCATATGCACCCCAAGATAGTGCCAATCAAACCGTCATCCCGCAAAAAATGAGCCCCTACATAAGACAGACGCCCAAAAAATAAAAATTAAAAATATGGCTTTCAGAATGTGGAGACACTAAAAAATAATTTTTCTCAAAAATGCCTTGTTATGAAAAACTGAAACAAAAAAACCCAAAAAGTAGTCATATTTGGTATTGTCGCGTCCATAACAACCTGCTCTATAGAAATAGCACACAATCTAACCTGTCAGTTCAACGATGTAAATAACAAAAAATGAAAACTTTCCCAAAACAGCTATTTTTTTTCCATTTTAATCCATTTTTCCAGTAACAAAGCAAGGGTTAACAGCCAAACAAAACCCAATATTTATTGCCCTGATTCTCTAGTCTGTAGAAACACCCCATATGTGGTCGTAAACTGCTGTATGGACAAACGACAGGGCACAGAATGAAAGGAACGCCATATGGTTTTTGGAAGGTGGATTTTGCTGGACTGGATTTTTGACACCATGTCCCATTTGAAGCCCCCCTGATGCACCCCTACAGTAGAAACTCCAAAAAAGTGACCCCATTTTGGAAACTATGGGATAGGGTGGCAGTTTTGTTGGTACTATTTTAGGGTAAATATGATTTTTGGTTGCTCTATATTACACTTTTTTTGAGGCAAGGTAACAAAAAATAGAAATTCTAAAATTTAATCTCCATTTTCCAATAACTCTTGTGGAACACCTAAAGGGTTAACAAAGTTTGTAAAACCATTTTTGAATACCTTGAGGGGTGTAGTTTCTTAGATGGAGTCACTTTTATGGAGTTTCTACTCTAGGGGTGCATCGGGGGGCTTCAAATGGGACATGGTGTCAAAAAACCAGTCCAGCAAAATCCGCCTTCCAAAAACCATATGGCGTTCCTTTCCTTCTACATTTAAAAGTTATCACCACATAAAGTGACACTGGTCAGATTTGCAAAAAATGGCCGGGTCCTTAGGGTAAAATAGGGCTGAGTCCTTAAGGGGTTAATGAACATGACAAACAGTTGAAGGTGTTGACTTGTCCTCGAAAGTCTCCAGATCTGAATAGGATCAACATCCGTGGGACGTACTAAAAAAGCCAAATCCATGGAGGCCCGCCTTGCTACTTACAGGACTAAAGGAATCTGTTGTTAATATCTTAGTGCCAGATACCAAAAAGCCATCTTTAGAGGTCTTATGATGTCCATGCCTCAACCTGTCACAGGTATGACCTACATAGACCATTTTTGATAATTGTTTTACATGGTTTGTCTTTGATAAGAACGTCTCACCTAATTCTTGGCTCTGGTCTGGAGTTATCACAAAGTCTTTGTATCTGTCCAGACAAAGAGAAGCATGGGTGGGTGATACAATTACACACTCACAGCACCATAACCCCCCATAATCCCCATCATACTACCTGCCCTCCACATCCAGACCTTCCCTCCTCGATACAGGGTCTACAGATAAATAATAGACACTGCAAGTTAATAAATAGCGTACCATCTATAGACACATCAGGCCATGTAGTGTACATGGGTAACACGGGTACCTGGTGAGTGCAGAGGCTGTGGGGTCTCCATGATCTGTCACACAATACTCACTCTGTCTTTTACCTTGAAGAGATGGATAATAATATGCTCAGTGTTAAAGAAACCTGGTGGCAAACCCTCATCCCACCCTCTCTGCCTGCTCCCTGCCTGACGGTCAATGAGGCATCTTCTTGCTACCTGTCAAGCACTGATGTGCCGCCTCTCATTCTGTCAATCCTTCGGGGGTTCCTTCTCACTACCTGTTACTCATTGTGACCTCTTCTCTCTGTCGGTGAAGAATGCTCTCCGTCTCACCTCTCTATTTGTTAGTCACTGATTCTCCCTTGTTAAAGGGAACCTGTCGTCAACGTTATGGTGCCCATACTGATGGTCTGTCATTTAAAAGTTAAAAGTAAATGGTTGCTGAGAACCAACATCACGTTCATCGCAGACTGGGCCTAGAAAAGTCACGGCCACCTGAGAAGAGTCCTGGTTATTCATGAATTCCTCCTCTCCTGCCCACCTGCTGATGACTGACAGGCTTCTACCTAGTTTTCTCCCTTTCTCTCTAGGAGAGAACTGTCAATCATCAGCAGATGGCGGGAGAGCAGGAGATTATAATAAACCAGGACTCTTCTCAGGTAGATGTGACTCTTATCAAGGCCTGCGAGCAATGATTATGATGCTGGTTCTCAGCAACCACTTACTTTTAGCTCATGAGTGACACAGCGCTGAAATCAGCATTTCTATCACTATTTTATGCCTCCCTCAGTCAGGTCAGCATAAAGTTGATGACAGGTTCCCTTTAAGACTGGATTACACAGCCCAATGCGACGATTTTCAGGAGGGAAGCATTCCCTCCCGGCAACTGCTTGCTCGCTAGAGGAGGAGATTGTTGTTGTTACATGCAGTGATTTCCTCCTTTTTAACCTATCAAAAGATTTGGATTGCCTGATGAATGAGTGTTTGCTCATTCACTGGACAATCAGTGGCAGTATTACACTGTCAAAAAAATAGGGCTGTGTAAGGCCTCATGCACATGGCCGTAGCCCGGCTGTTTTGCGGCCCGCATACGACGGGTCCGCAATACAAGGGCACCGGCCGTGTGCACCCCGCACACTTGAATGGGTCTGCATTCCGGGAGATGCGGTGCGGAACGGAAGCACAGATCAGAACCCCACAGAAGAACTACAGAGTGCTTCCCTGGTGTTTCTCTCCGTGCCCCTGCACTGCAAAAAAATAGAACATGTTCTATATTTTTTGCGGTGCAGACGGATCACGGACCCATTCAAGTTGAATGGGTCTCGATCCGTCCCGGCCGCCGCGTGGACGTTGCCCATGAGGCCTAATACAGGCTTTAGTCCCTGATTTTCCTCAACTCTACCCGTCATTAACCGATTCTCATTCTCTGTCAGTCAACTATCAGTCCCTGATTCTACCCCACTTTGTCTGTCAGTCCCTTATACTCCTCTTCTCTACATGTCAGTATGATTCTCCTCCACTCTACCTTCAGTCCCTGACTCTCCACCTCTGTACATTTCAGTATGCTTCTCCTCCAGTTTAACTGTCAGTCCATAATGTTTCTTCAGTTAACCTGATTCTCCTCAACTCTACCTTTTTAGTCCCTAATTCTTCTCCCTCTGTCACTGTAATTTCCTCCTCTCTACCTCAGTCGCTCATTCTCCACCACTCTACAATTCTCTTTCACTTTGCCTGTCAGTCCCTGATTCTTATCCACTCTGACGGCTGGTCCCTGCTTCTCCCCCACTCTGACGGCTGGTCCCTGCTTCTCCCCCACTCTGACGGCTGGTCCCTGCTTCTCCTCCACTCTGACGGCTGGTCCCTGCTTCTCCTCCACTCTGACGGCTGGTCCCTGATTCTCCTCCACTCTGACTGCTGGTCCCTGATTCTCCTCCACTCTGACGGATGGTCCCTGCTTCTCCTCCACTCTGACGGCTGGTCCCTGATTCTCCACCACTGTGACGGCTGGTCCCTGATTCTCCACCACTCTGACGGCTGGTCCCTGATTCTCCTCCACTCTGACGGCTGGTCCCTGATTCTCCTCCACTCTGACGGCTGGTCCCTGCTTCTCCTCCACTCTGACGGCTGGTCCCTGCTTCTCCTCCACTCTGACGGCTGGTCCCTGCTTCTCCTCCACTCTGACGGCTGGGCCCTGGTTCTCCTCCACTCTGACGGCTGGTCCCTGGTTCTCCTCCACTCTGACGGCTGGTCCCTGCTTCTCCCCCACTCTGACGGCTGGGCCCTGGTTCTCCTCCACTCTGACGGCTGGTCCCTGGTTCTCCTCCACTCTGACGGCTGGTCCCTGGTTCTCCTCCACTCTGACGGCTGGTCCCTGGTTCTCCTCCACTCTGACGGCTGGGCCCTGATTCTCCTCCACTCTGACGGCTGGGCCCTGATTCTCCTCCACTCTGACGGCTGGTCCCTGATTCTCCACCACTCTGACGGCTGGTCCCTGATTCTCCTCCACTCTGACGGCTGGTCCCTGATTCTCCTCCACTCTGACGGCTGGTCCCTGATTCTCCTCCACTCTGACGGCTGGTCCCTGCTTCTCCTCCACTCTGACGGCTGGGCCCTGGTTCTCCTCCACTCTGACGGCTGGTCCCTGGTTCTCCTCCACTCTGACGGCTGGTCCCTGGTTCTCCTCCACTCTGACGGCTGGGCCCTGAGTCTCCTCCACTCTGACTGCTGGTCCCTGATTCTCCTCCACTCTGACGGATGGTCCCTGATTCTCCTCCACTCTGACGGCTGGTCCCTGGTTCTCCACCACTGTGACGGCTGGTCCCTGATTCTCCACCACTCTGACGGCTGGTCCCTGATTCTCCTCCACTCTGACGGCTGGTCCCTGATTCTCCTCCACTCTGACGGCTGGTCCCTGATTCTCCTCCACTCTGACGGCTGGTCCCTGCTTCTCCTCCACTCTGACGGCTGGGCCCTGGTTCTCCTCCACTCTGACGGCTGGTCCCTGGTTCTCCTCCACTCTGACGGCTGGTCCCTGGTTCTCCTCCACTCTGACGGCTGGGCCCTGATTCTCCTCCACTCTGACGGCTGGGCCCTGGTTCTCCTCCACTCTGACGGCTGGTCCCTGATTCTCCTCCACTCTGACGGCTGGTCCCTGCTTCTCCTCCACTCTGACGGCTGGGCCCTGGTTCTCCTCCACTCTGACGGCTGGTCCCTGGTTCTCCTCCACTCTGACGGCTGGTCCCTGGTTCTCCTCCACTCTGACGGCTGGTCCCTGGTTCTCCTCCACTCTGACGGCTGGGCCCTGATTCTCCTCCACTCTGACTGCTGGTCCCTGATTCTCCTCCACTCTGACGGATGGTCCCTGCTTCTCCTCCACTCTGACGGCTGGTCCCTGGTTCTCCACCACTGTGACGGCTGGTCCCTGATTCTCCACCACTCTGACGGCTGGTCCCTGATTCTCCTCCACTCTGACGGCTGGTCCCTGATTCTCCTCCACTCTGACGGCTGGTCCCTGATTCTCCACCACTCTGACGGCTGGTCCCTGCTTCTCCCCCACTCTGACGGCTGGGCCCTGCTTCTCCCCCACTCTGACGGCTGGTCCCTGATTCTCCTCCACTCTGACGGCTGGTCCCTGCTTCTCCACCACTCTGACGGATAGTCCCTGCTTCTCCTCCACTCTGACGGCTGGGCCCTGGTTCTCCTCCACTCTGACGGCTGGGCCCTGGTTCTCCTCCACTCTGACGGCTGGTCCCTGGTTCTCCTCCACTCTGACGGCTGGGCCCTGATTCTCCTCCACTCTGACGGCTGGTCCCTTATTTTCCTCCACTCTGACGGCTGGTCCCTGATTCTCCTCCACTCTGACTGCTGGTCCCTGATTCTCCTCCACTCTGACGGATGGTCCCTGCTTCTCCTCCACTCTGACGGATGGTCCCTGCTTCTCCTCCACTCTGACAGCTGGTCCCTGATTCTCCTCCACTCTGACGGATGGTCCCTGCTTCTCCTCCACTCTGACGGATGGTCCCTGCTTCTCCTCCACTCTGACGGCTGGTCCCTGATTCTCCTCCTATCAGTTACTTTGTTTCATTCATTCTGTCATCCCGCTTCTCCTGCTGTCATTCCTCGATTCTCCTGCACTCCGCCTGTCAGTCACTAAGGCTCCTCCTCTCTGTCAGTCAGCGGCTGTAGCCCCTCCCTCCGAGCAGGTGACTATGTCTGCCTCCTTCACCCGTCAGCCCGGGATGGCCGCATTATATAGGAACACTGTGGAGGTACTATCCTACTACCGAGAAGCTACTACCTTCCAGTTCAGCCTTTACAGCGCTCCAACTTCCGGTAGAGCGCAGGCCACGCCCAGTCTTCCCTTACCTCCAGTGAATGCGTTCCACAGCATTACTTCCTGATTCAGTCATCAGATCACTTCCGGGCTTTGCGATCCAGGCAGATGTCTGGCGTGACCCTGAAAACTCCTTCCCCTGAATCTGGGGACCGTGATTGACGCATCCTTTCAATAATAGCCCGTACTATGTGCACCTCTTATGGAGCAGCATGCACCCACGGGAACCGCTATCCTGTTCACACATCGCCTCCGTTGTGGAAATGGGAATGCTGATTTGCACCGATATTCCACAACAAAGACAGTTCAGGGTTAAAAAAAAAACGTCATGTATATAACATACATAACCTAAAAGATCTAAGGTTGCTACTAGAGTTTCTGAAAGATTTCTTTAGTAGATCAGAGATTCGTGGTGGAGATGATTCACAGCTTTTTCAAGAAGAATTCATGGCAATAGTTGTAAGCTCTTGCGAACACCGCCCTCACTCCTAATGTTTCAGTTGTATATTAGCCAGTTAGGTTGCAATGTCTTTTTTACAAGAAGACAGTACTATACACAGCTCTCCCTGGCTCCTGACAGTCTCTGCACAGCTCTCCCTGGCTCCTGACAGTCTCTACACACAGCTCTCCCTGGCTCCTGACAGTCTCTGCACAGCTCTCCCTGGCTCCTGACAGTCTCTACACACAGCTCTCCCTGGCTCCTGACAGTCTCTGCACAGCTCTCCCTGGCTCCTGACATTCTCCGTACAGCTCTTCCTGGCTCCTGACAGTCTATACAGCACTCCCTGCTCCTGATATTCTCTATACACAGCTCTCCCTGGCTCCTGACACTCTCTACACACAGCTCTCCCTGGCTCCTGACAGTCTCTATACAGCACTCCCTGCTCCTGATATTCTCTATACACAGCTCTCCCTGGCTCCTGACACTCTCTACACACAGCTCTCCCTGGCTCCTGACAGTCTCTACACACAGCTCTCCCCAGCTTCTGACAGTCTCCATGCACAGCTCTCTCTCTGGCTCCTGAGAGTCTCTATGCACAGCTCTCCCAGGCTCCTGACAGTCTCTACACACAGCTCTCCCTGGCTCCTGACACTCTCTACAGACAGCTCTCCCTGGCTCCTGACAGTCTCTATACAGCACTCCCTGATCCTGATATTCTCTATACACAGCTCTCCCTGGCTCCTGACAGTCTCTACACACAGCTCTCCATAGCTCCTGACAGTCTCTGCTCACAGCTCTCCCTGGCTCCTGACAGTCTCTACACACAGCACCCCTGGCTCCTGACAGTCTCTATACACAGCTCTCCCTGGCTCCTGACAGTCTCTATACAACACTCCCTGGCTCCTGACAGTCTCTATACACAGCACTCCCTGGCTCCTGACAGTCTCTATACACAGCTCTCCCTGGCTCCTGACAGTCTCTATACACAGCACTCCCTGGCTCCTGACAGTCTCTATACACAGCTCTCCCTGGCTCCTGACAGTCTCTACACACAGCTCTCCATGGCTCCTGACAGTCTCTACACACAGCTCTCCCTGGCTCCTGACAGTCTCTACACACAGCTCTCCCTGGCTCCTGACAGTCTCTATACACAGCTCTCCATGGCTCCTGACAGTCTCTATACAACACTCCCTGGCTCCTGACAGTCTCTATACAACACTCCCTGGCTCCTGACAGTCTCTATACAACACTCCCTGGCTCCTGACAGTCTCTATACAACACTCCCTGGCTCCTGACAGTCTCTACACAGCAGCTCCCTGGCTCCTGACAGTCTCTACACAACACTCCCTGGCTCCTGACAGTCTCTACACAGCTCCCTGGCTCCTGACAGTCTCTACACAGCACTCCTGGCTCCTGACAGTCTCTACACACAGCTCTCCCTGGCTCCTGACAGTCTCTATGCACAGCTCTCCCATGGCTCCTGACAGTCTCTACACAGCCTCCTGGCTCTGACAGTCTCTATACAGCACTCCCTGCTCCTGACAGTCTCTACACACAGCTCTCCCTGACTCCTGACAGTCTCTACACACAGCTCTTCCTGGCTCCTGACAGTCTCTATAGTGCACTCCCTGCTCCTGACATTCTCTATACACAGCTCTCCATGGCTCCTGACACTCTACACACAGCTCTCCCTGGCTCCTGACAGTCTCTACACACAGCTCTCCCTAGCTCCTGACAGTCTCTATACACAGCTCTCTCTGGCTCCTGACAGTCTCTATGCACAGCTCTCCCAGGCTCCTGACAGTCTCTACACACAGCTCTCCCTGGCTCCTGACAGTCTCTACAGACAGCTCTCCATGGCTCCTGACAGTCTCTATACAACACTCCCTGCTCCTGACAGTCTCTATACAGCTCTCCCTGGCTCCTGACAGTCTCTATGCAGGCTCCTGACAGTCTCTACACACAGCTCTCCCGGCTCCTGACACTCTCTACACACAGCTCTCCCCGGCTTCTGACAGTCTCTACACACAGCTCTCCCAGGCTCTTCTATGCACAACTCTCCCAGGCTCCTGACAGTCTCTACACACAGCTCTCCCCAGCTTCTGACAGTCTCCATGCACAGCTCTCTCTCTGGCTCCTGAGAGTCTCTATGCACAGCTCTCCCAGGCTCCTGACAGTCTCTACACACAGCTCTCCCTGGCTCCTGACAGTCTCTACAGACAGCTCTCCATGGCTCCTGACAGTCTCTATACAACACTCCCTGGCTCCTGACAGTCTCTATACAACACTCCCTGGCTCCTGACAGTCTCTATACACAGCTCTCCCGGCTCCTGACAGTCTCTACACACAGCTCTCCCAGGCTCCTGACAGTCTCTATGCAAAGGTCTCCCTGGCTCCTGACAGTCTCTACACACAGCTCTCCATGGCTCCTGACAGTCTCTATACAACACCCCCTGGCTCCTGACAGTCTCTATACAACACTCCCTGGCTCCTGACAGTCTCTATACAACACTCCCTGGCTCCTGACAGTCTCTATACAACACTCCCTGGCTCCTGACAGTCTCTATACAACACTCCCTGGCTCCTGACAGTCTCTATACAACACTCCCCTGGCTCCTGACAGTCTCTATACAACACTCCCTGGCTCCTGACAGTCTCTATACAACACTCCCTGGCTCCTGACAGTCTCTATACAACACTCCCTGGCTCCTGACAGTCTCTATACAACACTCACTGGCTCCTGACAGTCTCTATACAACACTCCCTGGCTCCTGACAGTCTCTATACAACACTCCCTGGCTCCTGACAGTCTCTATACAACACTCCCTGGCTCCTGACAGTCTCTATACAACTCTTCCAGGCTCCTGACAGTCTCTATACAACACTCCCTGGCTCCTGACAGTCTCTATACAACACTCCCTGCTCCTGACATTCTCTATGCACAGCTCTTCCAGGCTCCTGACAGTCTCTACACACAGCTCTTCCAGGCTCCTGACAGTCTCTATGCACAGCTCTTCCAGGCTCCTGACAGTCTCTACACACAGCTCTCCATGGCTCCTGACAGTCTCTGCGCACAGCTCTCCCTGGCTCCTGACAGTCTTTATACAGCTCTCCCTGCTCCTCACAGTCTCTACACACAGCTCTCCCTGGCTCCTGACAGTCTCTACACACAGCTCTCCCAGGCTCCTGACAGTCTCTATACACAGCTCTCCCTGGCTCCTGACAATCTCTATACAACACCCCCTGGCTCCTGGCAGTCTCTATACAACACTCCCTGGCTCCTGACAGTCTCTATACAACACCCTGCTCCTGACAGTCTCTATGCAAAGGTCTCCCTGGCTCCTGACAGTCTCTACACACAGCTCTCCATGGCTCCTGACAGTCTCTACACACAGCTCTCCCTGGCTCCTGACAGTCTCTATACAGCACTCCCTGCTCCTGACAGACTCTACACACAGCTCTCCCAGGCTCCTGACAGTCTCTACACACAGCTCTCCCTGGCTCCTGACAGTCTCTATACAGCACTCCCTGCTCCTGACAGACTCTATACAGCACTCCCTGGCTCCTGACAGTCTCTACACACAGCTCTTCCAGGCTCCTGACAGTCTCTATGCACAGCTCTCCCAGGCTCCTGACAGTCTCTACACAGCACTCCCTGGCTCCTGACAGTCTCTACACACAGCTCTCCCTGGCTCCTGACAGTCTCTACACACAGCTCTTCCAGGCTCCTGACAGTCTCTACACACAGCTCTCCCAGGCTCCTGACAGTCTCTACACACAGCTCTCCCTGGCTCCTGACAGTCTCTACACACAGCTCTCCCTGGCTCCTGACAATCTCTATACAGCACTCCGTGCTCCTGACACTCTCTACACACAGCTCTCCCCGGCTCCTGACAGTCTCTACACACAGCTCTCCCAGGCTCCTGACAGTCTCTACACACAGCTCTCCCAGGCTCCTGACAGTCTCTACACACAGCTCTCCCAGGCTCCTGACAGTCTCTACACACAGCTCTCCATGGCTCCTGACAGTCTCTATACAGCACTCCGTGCTCCTGATATTCTCTATACAGCACTCCGTGCTCCTGACAGACTCTACACACAGCTCTCTTTGGCTCCTAACAGTTTCTCGCCATTCAACTTATAGCCATGTATGCAATTTACACTTTTTTTCAATTATTTTATTCCATCAATGGCAACCAAATCTTATAAGACATTTCTGTGTTCTTCCCTTCTCCTTGTGATGATTCACATAGTAGTAACATTATGAAGAATAAAACATTTCTAAGCACATGCATAACCATACCAATGTCTCTGATGCTGCATTTACACAGGGGCAGCGAATAGACAATTTTTGGGAAGGAAGCGTTAGTTTCCGACAACTGTCTGCTCATCACAGAGGTGAAGTGTTGCATTTCCAAGCAGTGATCACCTCCATTGTATGAGGACGAGAAATGGCTACTGCTATCCATCGTCCTCATACAGCTGCATTGTTTCTGGGCAGCAGATCCCTGATTAGACACCACGATCTGCTGCCAGGGAGCAATGATTGAGGTGTCTGCACCAACAATCGTTTCACCGGATGAACGAGCATTTCAGGAGATTTGCGGCACCTTTACACAGGAAAATTATCCTGCAAAACTTTGTTCCCGATAATCTGTAAGGCAGTGCAAATGCAGTTTAAAGCTTCAGACAAGTTATTACAAAAATATATAAAATCTTGGGGGTAGGGGGACAATTCTACTAGAAGACATCTCGGAAAGCTCTTGGCATCAAATATCAGAATAGCACTCATCATCCATCTGGTACATTTGGAAAAGCTTTCAAAATGTTTTAAAAATTCTATTTATATTTATGAATGTGTTGATTTTTATAAGGAAGAAAAAACTATTCAAACTTAATTTTATTTTGGATTGAATTACATGAAGTATCTAAAGGACAAATAGATCTCAAATTCTAAATAACATACATGTGTGACCACTGTTCCATTCACTTCTATGTGACTGATGAGTACAGTGTTCAGCTATCTCTGTCAGTCCCAGAGACTAGGGTAGCGGACTTGGGGACTCCCATTTTTGTAATTGGTGGTGGTCCCAATGGTTGGCTAGCAATTATATAATTATCATCTATACTATACTTGTTATGGGAAAAACTCTTTAAAGGGGTTCTCCGGGAATGATTTAAAATGGCCACAAAGCAACCTATCCTAGAATGTGAGCAGGACTGGTTGCATCCTCTGGCACAGCTGCCTAAGGGACCTCCCTATACACTACTCTCTTGCACTTGCATATACTACACATTGGTGAGCGTTCCTGTCAGGCTGTACAGCCATGAAGGCATATCGTAGGCAGGATCACATCATTGTTATCTATTGCAGAGCACTGTAGTGTGTACTGGTGTTCAAAAAATTCCATACAAAACATTCTCGTGACACCACAAAGTGTGAAAAAATATCACTTTTTTAAACTTCCTGTTCCAGCCCCATTCCACTGAGGCCTCTTTCACATCAGCGTTTTTGCTTTCCGTCCTAGAGTTCCGTCCTCGGGGCTCTAGGACGGAAAGATACTGATCAGGATTATCCCAATGCATTCTGAATGGAGAAAAAATCTGTTTAGGATGTCTTCCGTTCAGTATGTGAACGTTTTTTGGATGTTGACAAAACCGCAGCATGCTGCGGATTTGTCTCCGTCCAAAAATCCGGAAGACATGCCGCAAGGACAAATCCGGAATTAATGCTCATTAAAAAGCATTAATCCGGATCCGACTTCAAGCTAAACGTCGTTTCGGCGCATCGCCGGATCCGACGTTTAGCTTTAAAGAATGGTAACCATGGCAGCCAGGATGCTACTAAAGTCCCGGCTGCCATGGAAAAGCAGCGGGGAGCCGGGGGAGAAGCTACTTACCTTCGGTGCAGCGGCCGGGGCGCTCCTCAATGACGTCACCGGGTCCCTGAATCGCATGGTTCACATAGCTATGCTATCTGAGCAATGCGCCTTATGGATCGTACGGCGCATAGCTATGTAATCCATGCGACGCAGGGACCCGGTGACGTCATCGAGAAGCGCCCCAGCCGCCGCACGGAATGTAAGTAGCTTCTCCCCCGACTTCCCGCTTCTTTTCCATGGCAGCCGGGACTTTAGTAGTGTCCTGGCTGCCATGGTTACCTGAAAGCATATTGAAGACTGATCAGTCTTCAAATGCTTTCAGTTGTCTTGCACTGTGACGGATCCGGCGGGCATTTCCGGCAACGGAAGTGCACGCTGGATCCTAACAACGCAAATGTGAAAGAGGCCTGAGTCTTAGCAGTGAGGTGCTGTCTTTCCACATGTGACCACTGAGTCAGGGATTGGCTGCAGAGGTCTTGTGACCACGAACAAGACCTTATCACTTCCATGTACCACCAGGAGCTGCAGCATCGGAACTTCAAAAGGTGAGTGATGGTTTTTGTTGTTTTTTTTTTAACTTTATTTATTAGGTCAGTCAAGGTCAACATACAAAGAATTTGGTAACATGTCCAAAAATCTGATATTCTGACTAAAAGTCGGTGACTGAATATTAAATAACAACCCGCCTCCCGCGCAGCACTCCACTGTTGACACAACAAAAAGTAAATATAAATGAAACAAAGTAGTTCTCAAACCATGAATAGCAAAAGAAGCAATTCCTTTTCATTGAGTCATCTTTTTTAAGGTTTTATTTAAACCCCTCCCTGCCTTCCATTTATGTATGTGGTATGCTAGACAATAGTGAGAGTTCTTTTTAAATCTAGGTTTACTATTTTGCACAATACAAAAATATAAAATTGTAAAATGTTTGTTTTCTGTGGCCATATCCTGAGATCTATAGCAATTTTGTTTCATTTAATTGACAGAGCTGTATGAGTGGGATGAGCTGCAGTTTTATTGGTACAATAAATGGTTTTTAGTTAGTTTTTTTTTTTTAAAGGGGTTCTCCAGGAATACTGTTTTTTTTTTTTTTGGAAGTGCCTGCAGCCTACCTCTGTAAACATAAGATTCATACTTATCTGCTCCCCGTCTCTTCGGTCCTCCACGATGCCTCCAGTTTGTTCATGTTCTGGTCCACTGCTTGTTTTCTTTCGGTGCTGCATGATCACATGCTTCACTGCAGCCAATGACTGACTTCAATGGTGACATGGGCAGCAGCAGCACGTCACTGCTGAAGCCGCTCACTGGCTGCAGTGGAGCATGTGACCATGCCCATGCAGCGCTGGCAGAAAACAAGCTGAGGACCGTTACATGGACACAGAGGAGGCATCGCAGAGGACATTAAGCTTGAGTAGTGGTTAGCCAAGATTAGGGAACACAAAGGATGGGGAATGGGAAAAGTTGCCATTATTTCTGTCAGGTTGCCAGCATAGGTCGAAAATCCTTGGAAGACATCTGAAGATTTAGAAAATTACAATTTAGAAAAAAAAACATCTGTAACAGTTCCAACACTGAAAAAAATAATAATTTTGCAGCATCAGCAGATACCCACACCTTCCAATGATACAACCACATTTTGCGGCTGACATCATGCAGCCAAGCCAAACCCACCTGCAGCAGCCAATGGCCACGCCATTTTGCCAGCTTCACCCTCGGCCAGTACCCAAGCAGAGAAGCCAGTTCACAGACTTCTACACTGCAGTACCCAGCAAAGTGACATGCAGGTATGGCTCTGCCAGGTACTGAAACTCAACCATGCTTTGTGGCCTTCAACGGAATGGGCTGAGCTGCAGTACCAGGACCAGCCACAGATGTCGCTGTGTTGGGTACTACAGCACATGCTATGGCACTTTCACTGATGTGGGAACCCAACAATCATAGGTTGATACCCTATTATAAGGCAATTATATAACATATTATATTATTTTATAGTATATGATTAAGGCATGTATAATTTTGCAGCTGTTCTCTCATCAATAGTCTGAATGTTTGAGTCCATTCCCAGTTTGGCTGTGGACATGAGGAACATAATCTCCACTCCACTTATTGGGGAAACAGATTTGGAGGATGGAGAATTCTGATTTCCAAGAAAACTGCGAGTAGCAAAAGAGAAGATTGGTGAGCGTTTGCAGATCTTAGTGGGAAGCCTGAAAACAGAATTGAAGAAAGAAAAAAGAAGTGAAACTATATTCAGTACTAATAACAATAGTCTCAACAGCAATAACCCCCTCCTAGTCAGCTCGGTGTTGCCCCTGCAGTGGCACTGTAGTATTACATGGTGACCATTCAGATGGTCAATTGAATTATGGATCCATGGAATTATTATCCTCTCCATGCTAGGATCATTCTTCCTGCTAACCAATAAAGGGGTGTGCTGTGGCCCTTCAATCAGCTGATTGTGGGGGTTACAGCAGTCACTGACCGGACTTTGATGGGGTTAATTATAACAGCAATTAGTAAATAAATACATTAATCAGTCATAACATTAAAACCACTTCCCTGATATTGCATAGGTCCCTCTCGGGCGGTAAAAATAGCTCTGGTCTGTTGAAGAATGGCCTCCATAAGACCCCTGAATAGTGTTAAGCCAATCAATTTGTCACAAATCAGATTACTCTAGTACTCTTCCTGCTGCGCTGTGACCCGACTTCGCACAGCGTGAAGTCACAGAGTTCGCCTACGTCCTCACAATGTGCGCATAATGGAAGCACTCATTAGGATTTGCCCTATAAAAAGCACTGACATTTTCCTCTTCTTTTGGGGAAAAAAAAAAGAGTGTCTTATAGGGCGAAAAATATGGTGTCGCCATGTCAGGAAGGGGTTAAAAACCTGGCTGGAATCACTAGCGGTCTCTGCTCCTCTCTACGGTGAGGGGGGCACAGCCTTACCTAGCATTGGTTGTTATGGCCTGTTAACTCCTTGTGCAGGTCACATACAGAAAATACATGTTTAACTCTTTAAGCAGTGGACCACTACTGTGGCATGGGAGACTGGACAGCCGTTCATGTGTGGCTTAGAACGGCCTCCAGAGCCGTGTGCCTTTGCACCACTTGATCTGTGATTCCAAATCATTGGAGTTCCACCTTGCATATGCTGGACCATCAGTATAAGCAGCATAAAGCAGTCAATGATTCCATCAAGAGGGCATTATACTGTATGAGGGTCAGAGCAGGGGCAATATACTGTATAAGAGGCACTTGTAGGGGGCATTCTACTGTATGATGGCACATCAGGGGGCAATATACTGTGTGAGAAGCATGTAGGGGGGAGATTTACTTTGTGAGGGGCACATGTAGGGGATGTTATACTGCATGAAAGGCACAGAAGAAGACTGTAAAAATACTGTATGGGGACACAAAAGGGCATTAAACTGTGTTGGAGGCATATAAGGGGGCATTATACTGTGTGGTGGTCCACAAAAGGGGCCTTCATATTAGCGGGGTGACAGGGCGGAGCTTAGATGTGACAAAGGCCCCCATACCAAATCTGCCCCTGGCTTTTGGGGACCCACATAGATGATTTTGCATGCAGGAGGATGAGGAGCAAGGACTTGAGGATGAGGAGGAGTTGTTGTTAGAGGGGGACATGGAGTTTTCAGAAGCGCAGCTAGGGGACGAGGCTGACACTCAGTGTGGCAGACATGATGGTGACAAACAACGCTGGCCCTGACCAACCATCACAGTGCAGCAAGGAGATCAAGACAACTGGGTCCTCAGACATGCTGGCGAGCATGGCAAGCTGCATGATTGGTTGCGTATCGTTAGCATCAAGCAAAAAGAAAAGCACAGGGATCAGTATAGTTGGCAACTATGATACCACAGATGCTTCAGATTGCTCGTTCATCGGGTAGGAGGTGGCAGTATTACACTGCCCAATGATCGATACGAGCATTACTACGAACGTAATCATCAGAAAATCTGCCCCTGTGATACAGGCTTAACCCTTCCTAAATAATGTTTGCAGTAAGGGCACACTATCCTGCTGAAATAGGCCACTGCCATTAGGGAATACCGTTGCGATGAAGGCTGTACTTGGCCTATAAGAATGTTAAGTAAAGTAGGTGGTAATATCCATGTGAATGCCAGGAACCAATGTTTCCCAGGAGAACATTGGCAGGAGCATCACACTGCCTTCTTTAATTCACCATATCATTCTACAGTAAGCCGTATACGCGCACCTGGGCCGTCCACATAATGTGAAAGAAAACATCTTTCTTAAGACCACTTCTTCTTCTTTTGCTCCATGCTTGAGTTCTGATGTTCAACTGCCCTTTGTATGTGGTTTTGGTGCTGGACAGGGGCCAACATGGACTGGTATACAACCCAGTCCAATATACAGCAAACTCTGATGTACCGACACCTTTCTATTAGGGTCCATTCACACATCCGTTTTAACACTCCGTTTCCTTTCCGAATTAAATTGGAACGTTTTTTCGGATCCATTAATTTCAATTGCCTCCGCAAAAATGCAGACACCAATCATGGTGCTGTCCGAATCACGGAATCCGTTCCGTTTCCCTATTTTCCAGGATGCGGATCCTGAAAAAAAATTTAACTTGTCCTACTTGTTTTTCGGGTCCGTTGTCCATTCAAGTCAATGGATACGCAAAAATGCGGATGACATGCACAAAACCATCCGAATGTCATCCGATTTTGCGGATCCGTTTACAGGAAACAAAAAAAAATTTAAACCCAGCCCTCGGTGCCATGTGCTTTCTGTTTTGAGACAAGCACAACGGAAACACGGAACGGATTCGGATGCGCTTTAGTACAAAAACAGAAGGTTGTACAGAAAAACGGATCCGCAAAAAAAACCTGAACGTTTATCTGGAAAGGTAAAAATACTGACGTGTGAATGGACCCTTATAGTCAGCATTGAACTAGATGAGGTTGTCTTTGCTGCCTACACAAATCAATGACCTTTGGGTGCTCAAGACCCAGTCACCCATTTACTGGTTGATCTTCCTTGGACACTTTGTCACTAAGATCCTTATGCTTGCCCATTCTTCCTGCTTCCAAAGTGTTCACATGCTGCTACTATATGAAACACCTTGAGAATATGGTCCCAAGGAGTGGAAGTCAGGAGGACACGACCACTGTTTCCATTAACAATCAATTTTTATCAACCAATTTGAAAACTGCACTGACTTGCATGCCAACGAGGTTCTAGGCCACATAGTGATCATGACTCTGTGGGATCACAACCTGGCGATGCAATTGTCACAAGATAATTACTGTTATTCACTTTACCGGTCAGTGGTTTTAATGTTATGGCTGATCTGTGTATATTTAATATTAAAGAGAATCGGCACAATTTAGCTTATTGAACCAGGCACAGTTACTGCCACGGCTTTCACAAAGTATTAAAGCTTTTAAAGCTATTAAAGCACCTTTATTATTGTAATACCTTGCTGCTTTTCAGAGAAAATTGACTTTGTTCAAATATGTAAATTGCCTTTTCAGTGCACCAAAGGTGGGAACTAGCCCTTCAGTGCAACCTAGCTCCGCCTGTACACAGGAAGCCCCTCCTTCCCTTGTTTGATTGACACAGCCATATAAATTCCGTTCTCCCCTGGCTCTGCAATCTTATACCTGTGCCATGTATCACAAATTTGGCACATGTACAGTAGAAGTAGTTCATGTACAGTTGTGTTCAAAATTATTCAACCCCCATTGAAATTGAGTGTTTTGGCCAGTTTGACATTGATTTTGATCATTTCAGTCATCTTGTTTGCAATTAAATCAAAGAGGCACTTGTAAGTCAGACAAATATAACATAACATTTATAATGAAATAACCACAAATGTCTTTTCTGTGCTCACATCATTATCAGTTTTATTCAACCCCCAAGTGACATTCAATCTTAGTACTTAGTACAACATCCTTTTCCAGTTATAACAGCTTTTAAACGTGAAGCATAGCTTGACACAAGTGTCTTGCAGCGATCTACGGGTATCTTCGCCCATTCTTCATGGGCAAAAGCCTCCAGTTCAGTCACATTCTTAGGCTTGTGCGCTGCAACTGCTTTCTTTAAGTCCCACCAGAGGTTCTCAATCGGATTTAAGTCTGGTGACTGCGATGGCCACTTCAAAATGTTCCAGCCTTTAATCTGCAACCATGCTCTAGTGGACTTGGAGGTATGCTTGGGATCATTGTCCTGTTGAAAGGTCCAACGTCTCCCCAGCCTCAGGTTTGTGACGGACTGCATCACATTTTCATCCAATATCTCCTGGTACTGAAGAGAATTCATGGTACCTTGCACACGCTGAAGCTTCCCTGTACCTGTAGAAGCAAAACAGCCCCAAAGCATGATTGACCCCCGCCATGCTTCACAGTAGGCAAGGTGTTCTTTTCTTCATAGGCCTTGTTCTTCCTCCTCCAAACATAGCGTTGATCCATGGGCCCAAACAGTTCTAATTTTGTTTCATTAGTCCACAGAACACTATCCCAAAACTTTTGTGGTTTGTCCACATGACTTTTGGCATACTGCAGTCGACTCTTCTTATTCTTTGGAGACAGCAAGGGGTGCGCCTGGGAGTTCTGGCATGGAGGCCTTCATTACGCAGTGTGCGCCTTATTGTCTGAGCTGAAACTTCAGTACCCGCATCTGACAAATCTTTTTCAGTTCCTCAGCAGTCACACGGGGACTTTTCTCCACTTTGCGCTTCAGGTAGCGCACAGCAGTCAAAGTCAGCATCTTCTTTCTGCCACGACCAGGTAGCCTTTCAACAGTGCCCTTTGCCTTGAATTTGCGAATGATGCTTCCTATGGTGTCTCTTGGTATGTTTAACATCTTTGCAATCTTCTTATAGCCATTGCCCTTCCTGTGAAGAGAAATCACCTCTTCTCTTGTCTTCCTGGACCATTCTCTTGACTTCACCATGTTTGTAAACACACCAGTAAATGTCTAGAAGGAGCTGAGTATCACAGTCATTTTACATCTGCCTCATTGGTGCTTATTATGCTTGATTGCTGCTCCTTGACATCCACAGGTGTTTTCAATACCTGATCGAAAACACTTGAATGAACCTCTGTTCTTAAGAGTGGTAGTCTTTAAGGGGTTGAATAATTGTGTCAATGAAGAAATCACAAAAAAAACATTTAATACTGTATTACAAAGACAATTGATGTCATTTTAGTTGCATTTGGTTTTTTAAAAAAGTCCTTGTAAGATTTCATTCTGAACACAATTACAAATGTACACTAAATTCCCTAAAACCCTTCACAGCATTGGGGGTTGAATAATTTTGAACACAACTGTACTTGACATGTACCAAATTTGTGGCACAGGGCGTAGGAGCAAGATTACAGGGCCAGGCAACGGTGGAATTCAGAGATTTTTAACAAGGTTTTTCTGGTGGAAAGCAGCCACGGATTATGATAATAAAGTTGCAGTTTTAATACTCTGAATAACTGTGCTTGGTTCAATATGCTAAACTGTGCTGACAGGCTTCATTTAAAGGGAAAAAAATATGAAAAACTTTAAATTCTACATGATCTTGTCCCTTCATGATAATATATAAAGTTTTGCCCACTTTTAAGGGTAATTCAACACAAAAACTGCTCTGCAGAGGGATCTGGAAAACAGATATGGGTAGGTTGGAACCTAATGGCTTCTCTTCCATCAAGTGTATGTCTCCACCTACCCCACATCCTCCACATGGTGGGCCACGTCATCTCTTGTTTCTTTGTTGTTTTCTCCGGTTCCACATTAGATGGGTGCGTATCTTAAAAAGACCACATACATACATGGGATATTGGCAGATCATCATTATCTCAATATAGTCTGTAGTTACTACTATGTGTAATAATTCAGAATACTGCCTAATTTCTTAAAATGATGATCGAGCCTAGGGCAGCAAAGATTCATCAATGTAATTGATGCAAATAAAATCCTCGATCCAGTTTCCCTGCATCGAGAACTAGTTTAAATCAGTGACCACGGAGCGTAAGTGAAGTAAAGCCTTTCACTCACCGCTCCGTGGTCTCCCATCGGCACCGCGGTGCAGGACTTTGCATGCACACATCATCAGCGTGCTGGCTGACACTGTGTGTGACGTCAGGTCCCTCCCAGTGCATGCTAGGAAGAAGACGCGGTCTGTCTCCTGCGGACTCCATGTCAGCGCACTGGCAGGAAAGGTAAGTATAAAGTTAGCACTAGCAGGGACCCGAATCTGGAGGGGGGGGGGCTGTGATGTTGGTGATTTGAAGGGTACATCTGTGATTTGAAGGGGCTGATGGTACTGGGGGACATGGATGGCAATGGCATGGAGGGGCTGATGATATCTGATGGCACTGGGGGAGTGGGAACATGGCATGATCTGATGGCACTGGGGGAGTGCGGGACATGGTGGATGGCATGGAAACACTGGGGAAGTGGGACATGGCAATGGATGGCATGGAGGCACTGGGGGAGGGGGACATAGCAATGGATGACATGGAGGCACTGGGGGAGGGGGCATGGCAATGGATGGCATTTAGGAGCAGATGGCACTGGGGGAGCGGGGGACATGGCATGGAGGGGTTGATCTGATGGCACTGGGGGAGTGGGGGACATGACAATTGGCAATGGATGGCATGGAGGGGCTGATGGCACTGGGGGGGTGGGGGACATGGCATGGAGGGGTTGATCTGATGGCACTGGGGGAGTGGGGACATGGCAATTGGCAATGGATGTCATGGAGGCACCGGGGGATTGGGGGAATGGAGGGGCTGATGACAGTAGGGGAGTGGGGGACATGGCATGGAGGGGCTAATGTGATAGCAGTGGGGGACATCACATGGCATTGGATGGCATGGAGGCACTAGGGGAGTGGTGGACATGGCAATGGATGGCATGGAGGTGCTGATGGCACTGGGAGTGTGGAGCTGAAGGCACTGGGGGAACAGAGCTGATGGCACTCGGGGATAGTGGAACTGATGGCACTGGGGGAACGGAGCTGATGGCACTGGGGGGAACTGATGCACTTGAGCTGATCGCACAGGGGGTCACGAAGGGTGTTGATGGCAGGGGGTCTGATGAGTTTTTATAAAGGAAAACAGTCTATTAATTCATTTTGTTTTATTAGATTACTCGATTATTCATAAAAATAATCGGTAGAATACTGGATTGCTAAAATAATCGTTTGCTGCAGCCCTAATCGAGCCTATCATTCTTAAAGAGATCTTTGATGGGATTATGTGTTACAAACTGGTATGCCTACCAGATAGGGCGGCCCCTACAGATGCAAGCACTTTTTCTTTTTTTTCTAAAATACCCCTCTGTTCCGCCTGTGTCCTCCGCTGTTTTTGGTGCCTGATATGTTCATTTAAACCAGGGGTGCACAACCTTTTCTGGTCGGGGGCCACATTGTCAGCCTGAACCAATTCCAAGGGCCGAAAATAAAACTTAAAGGGGTATTACCAACTGAAATACTGTATTTTTGTCATATTAAACATACAGTATTTACTATAAATGGTTAGTTAAAGTTATAGAACTCCCATCTAATAGGAGAATACATGGAAGATACATGTAAGAAGCCATAAGACATAGACCTACATGTCTTTTAGCAGATGTTTGGGGGCTGCACAGAATGGTATCGAGGGCCGCATGTGGCCCCCGGGCCGCAGGTTGTGCACCCCTGATTTAGACCATCGGTACAGGGAGGACGCGACATTTGGTTTTCTCAGTGGCGTCTCCTTCTTTCTCCCTGGCTGTAGCGCAGTCCAATTGCAGCGGACCGCGTCACAGCTAGGGAGAAAAAACAGCTCCCCTTCTCTCTGGCTGTGACGCTCTCCGCTGCGATTGGACCACGGTACACAGGCTAAGGCCCCTTTCACATAAACGATACGGATTGTGTCTGGATCTGTTTAGGTAAAAACTGATGGTATTGCACGCAAATGCAATTAGTTTTGTCTGCAATTTCGATCAGTGGTTCAGTTTTTTTTGCACGTATTCTATCAGTTTTGATGCATTTTTCAAGTGCGTGAAAAAAAAACTGAAGACTTACAACCAACATCCCCTAGCAACCATCAGTGAAAAACACTTTGCATCTGGATTGTATTTGGATGCAATGCGCTTTTCATGGAACCCCTATTCACTTCTATGGGATCAGCATAAGACTGCACAAGGGTTCACAAATTTCTACCAGCTCTCAGTTGGAGTTCCTGAGAGCATATGATAAGGTGAGCTTTGACAACTGTTCACATGGTACGGTGCTGTGTGGCGACCATTGTTGCTGTGATGCTGTGCTAGTGGGTTGGTGGGGCCCAGTGCCAGAGTGGTATTGCCAAACAGCAGGGGTGCTGTTTGGCTGCTGAATCCCGCCGTCTGCTGGTGCGGTACTGTGGCGCCGGTGGTCGCCACACACTGCCACGCCAAATTTAGAGTAGGTTTTCACTCGAGGAGGCAACCTTGTCGTGGTGAGTGGGCTTATGCTTTTTGATCAAAATGTGAACTAATGCCTCATGTAGAGTTGATTCGGTACCAAAATTTTGATTCGGTATCGATACCATAAAAAAGTATTGCGATACTCGATACCATTCGATACCACGCGAAAAAAAAAAAATGCCAAAAAAAGCCGCGTGCATTCCTCATTTTATGGAACGTCCGGCCAATAATACAACAGTCCGATCCTATTTTTTGGGGGAAAAAGGCGACTAAAATAAAATAGCGAATTGTGCAGTTTTTCTTTTCTTTTTTTTTCTTTTATAGGCGTTCACCGCTTAAGAGGATTTTTTTAATAGTTTGGATTTGAGACGTAGCGATATGTAATATTTTATTTATTGTTTATATATTTTATATGTAAGATTGGGAAAGGGGGTGATTTATACTCAATATTTTGGTGTACTTTTTTAACTTTTTTTTTTTTTTTTTACAGTTTATTTATTAAAGGGGTTATCCAAGTTATATTTATTGATGACCTATCCTCAGGATAGGTCATCAATATCAGATCGGCGGGGGTCCGACACCCGGCACCCCCGCCGATCAGCTGTTTGAAGAGAAGGCGAGCGCCGTGCCAGCGCTGCCTCCTCGTCATTGTTTACATGCTGGCCGTTGCATCTGCAGCGGTGAGCATGTAATATACTAAGCCGCTCCATTCATTTCAATGGGACGGCTCTGTGTATACTACAGAGCCGTCCCATTGAAATGAATGGAGCGGCTTGGGTGTAATTACACATGCTCACCGCTGCAGATGCAACGGCCAGCATGTAAACAATGACGATGTCAGGGTTGTGAGCGAGTGTCAGGGTTGTGAGCGAGTGTTGTGCCATGCTGGAGGTCGCGTTGGCTAACCCTCTCTCACTTCCCGTGCCTCCCTGTGCCCCTGTGGACAGGGGGTGTCGGTGTAAAACTGTGCCAAGCTGACCTTACATACTCCCAGGGAGGGCGTAATGTCACGTCTTGGTAACCAGTGATGAAAATGCACCGCGTGATCCCAACGTACAGTGATGTCTGGCGGAGCTGCGAGGTGTGGTTTGTCACAGGGGTGTTGCCATTATGCCTAGAGGCTATGCTGTCTCTAAAACTGCTGCACTCTCTCCACTTTGACAGGCCAGGCGTGATCACGTTTTTACTACTGGTCCTGTCAAAGTGCAGAGGACACCATCGTTGCTCCCAGAGGCTCATTTCATATATTTTACTCCGCAATGCGGGCACATATGATCATGGGACCAACACAGATGCCTACAGCTGCCATGAAACAGGTCAGCCAGTTTCATAGGTACAAATCTGCTGACAGATGCCCTTTAAGCAGTTTGATGATTCAAACCTGAATAGGTTAACAAGTAGCAGTGAGGTTAAGTGAGCTCACTTTATATCTGTCCAGATAAAACATCCAGAGACACTGATGCCCAGGGCCCCACCTGAGCCTTCCTCATGGCCCAAGGGCCCCATATATAGATTATACTTACCTGGCACCTGACCGCACAACTGCATCTCTCCGACCAGCATCCCAAGCATTGCGGCGGCTATGCAGGGATCAGGGGCGGCGCGAGTGCCAGGGACTGGGGTAAGTATAATCTATATGAGGGGCCCAGGCATTGGGGGGCATGTTTTATAGTTTGGATAAGCCCTTTAATGTAGGTGCATCAGGTACTTATTCACTTGACTGGCAGCTGCAGGTGCCCTTCTGAATTCAGCTGTATCGCCCTCCTCAGGACTGTGATAGTGTTGAATACTGCCGCGCGGCGGCAGTATTCAGTGCTGCACTGTGATATTTAGTTCTGTGGGGGCAATACTACGGTATTGCTGGTCCCATCTACTTGTGTCGCCCCTGTCTGCTATCTATTTGGCCCCATCTACAGCATGGAGCATCTTTTAGATGTTTTTTAGGGGCAATTTAAGTTCCCAGTCTGCCCCTGCCCCAAACCAGCCTTCACCTAACCTTTGTTAGCTTCAGAGCCACAATCAAATATTATAGTTTGTGTTAAAGGGAACCTGTCACTTGGATTTTGGGTATAGAGCTGAGGACATGGGCTGCTAGATGGCCGCTAGCACATCCGCAATATCCAGTCCCCATAGCTCTGTGTGCTTTTATTGTGTAAAAAAAACGATTTGATACATATGCAAATTAGCCTGAGATGAGTCCTGTCCATGACTCATCTCAGGGACAGAACTCATACCAGGTTAATTTGCATATTGTGGGGAGTCGCTCTGGTAGACAGCGGTGCGGGTGCAGTTTAGAGGCAAAACAAGGAGTCCAGATTGTGCAACAAACAGTGTTTTATTCACACTTGCACACAAAACGAAAAACAGTCTCTTGGTGACAGTTCACACACAACGGAAATAACGTAGCCAAACAAAAACAGTCCAACACAGGTTCAGTCACCTGGGAGGTGTAGGTGCAGGTTCGCACCACGCTGTCGGCCCAGCCGCAGGAGAATCCAGCTTCAGGTAGCCAGGAACACAACACCTCCTTACTGAGCTCTTCCCTCCAGGACAGAGAACTCCCAGCCCTGTTAGCAGCTCCAGGATAATCACACCCCCGACACAGCTGCTGGCTGCGTTTTATATCCAGCCCAAAACATGGACTGGACCGTGGGGAGCAGCCACCCACCCTACTCTTTAGCTGCTCCCAGTAAGAGCCGGCCCGGATCGGCTTTGCAGCCATGCTATTTAACAAAGACAAAACAGCACTAGCTGCTGCAGACAAAAACCCGGCTCTCACCTCACCGAGGCCAGCAACCTCGGTGACACGTACCTGCCATCACATATGACACCTTGCACCTTACCACATACCCCCCTTTGTTCAACCCTGAGGGGTGAACACACGTGAGGCAGTGGACGCGGGACAGGGCATCTGCGTTGCCCTGCAAGCGGCCTGCCCTGTGTTCCACGGAAAACTTGAAATTTTGAAGAGATAGGAACCACCTGGTGACCCGAGCATTCCTCTCCTTGGCCTGACTCATCCATTTGAGGGGGAATGGTCGGTCACCAGACGGAACCTCCTCCCTAACAGGTAGTAGCGGAGAGATTCGAGTGCCCACTTGATAGCCAGGCACTCCCTCTCCACTATACTATACCTGGACTCGGCGGGACTGAGCTTACGGCTCAGGAAGACAACGGGATGTTCTTCCCCGTTGACCTCCTGCGACAGTACCGCACCGAGGCCTACCTCCGAGGCGTCGGTCTGTACGACAAACTCCTTGTTGAAGTCGGGTGTCACCAAAACCGGGGACCCACACAGGGCCGACTTCAACGCGGAGAAAGCCTCCTCCGCCTTCTCACCCAGCTAACCCTCCCAGACTTTCGCCCCTTCAACAGGTCTGTCAATGGCGCTGCTATTGTGGCAAAGTGGGGCACAAACCTCATGTAGTAACCTACAATCCCCAGGAACGACTTTACCTGCCTGGTGGTGACCGGTCGGGGCCAGTTACGAATGGCCTCTACCTTAGTTACCTGAGGTTTGATGACTCCCGCCCAATTACATATCCCAGATATTTTGTCTCCTCTAACCCTATGCAGCACTTCTTTGGGTTAGCGGTCAGTCCGGCTTTCCTCAGGGCATCCACTACCGCCTGCACCTTGGGTAAATGGCTTTCCCAGTCGGTGCTGTGGATGACTACATCATCCAAGTAGGCCGAGGCGCACCGACGATGTGGTCGCAGCACTATGTCCATTAACCTTTGGAAAGTGGCGGGGCGCCATGCAGGCCAAAGGGTAACACCTTGTAGTGATACAGGCCCTGCGGGGTAACAAATGCGGTTTTTCCTTAGCCGACTCGTTAAGGGTACCTGCCAGTACCCTTTAGTGAGGTCCAGCACAGAAAAATAACGGGCTTGTCCTAAACTTTCAACCAGCTCGCCTACTCGGGCATGGGATACGCGCCAAACTTGGATACTTCATTTAACTTGCGAAAGTCGTTGCAGAACCGCAACGTCCCATCCGGCTTGGGTATCAGGACTATGGGACTGGCCCACTCACTTTTCGACTCCTCAATGACATCGAGCTTCAACATTACTTGCACTTCCTCCGCGATGGTCCGTCGCCGAGCCTCGGGTACCCGGTATGGTTTTAACCGGATCTTGGCCTGAGGCTCAGTAACGATGTCATGTTGGATGAGAGACGTGCGGCCAGGGAGGTCCGAGAACACATCCGTGTTCCGACTGATGAACTCCCTGACTTCCTGAACTTGTTTGGAAGACAGGCTGTCTGCAATTTTTACCGTGGTTACTGCTTCACAGGCCTCGAACTGTGGGGCTGGACCCTTTTCACCTAGAAGCCCTGGCCGGGGCTGTGGTCGCCGGCCGCGTCCCTATCTTTCCACGGCTTAAGTAAATTCACGTGGTACACCTGCTCCGGCTTGCGCCGCCCTGGCTGGTGTACTTTGTAATTTACTTCCCTACCTTCTCGATCACCTCATAGGGGCCCTGCCACCTAGCTAGGAATTTGCTGTCAAGGGTGGGTACCAGAACCAAAACCCGATCTCCCGGATTGAAGTCCCGCACCCGAGCCTGACGATTGTACACCCTACTCTGAGCTTGTTGTGCTGCCTCCATATGCTCCCGGACCAAGGGCAACACCCTTTCCATCCGTTCCTGCATCTGGGCGACATACTCAATGACACTTTTGTGGGGGACAGGCTGTTGTTCCCATGCCTCCTTGGCGATATCCAACAGGCCCCGAGGGTGTCTGCCATAAAGCAGTTCGAAGGGCGAGAACCCAGTAGAGGCCTGGGGTACCTCTCGCACTGCGAACATGAGATAGGGCAGAAGCAGATCCCAGTCCTTCCCATCTCTAGACACCACCCTCTTTAACATATTTTTTAGAGTTTGGTTAAACCTCTCCACAAGACCGTCTGTTTGCGGATGGTAAACGGACGTCCGTAACTGCTTTATACGCAACAATTTACACAGTTCCCTCATTACTTTGGACATAAAAGGGGTCCCTTGGTCTGTCAGAACCTCTTTTGGCAGGCCCACACGGGAAAACATCTCCATTAACTCTTTGGCAATGAGCTTAGCTGAGGTATGTCGCAGAGGCACCGCCTCCGGATACCGAGTGGCATAGTCGAGAACTACCAGAATGTGTTGGTGGCCCCTGGCAGACTTTGGTACAGGCCCACTAAATCCATCGCGATTCGCTCAAACGGTACTTCAATAATTGGCAGAGGTACCAGGGGACTACGGAAATGTGGCTGGGGGCTAGTTATCTGACAGGTCGGACAGGACTTACAATAATTCTCTACCTCCTTGAACACACTGGGCCAATAAAATCGCTGCAGTATGCGGTCCTGGGTTTTCTGCCACCCCAGGTGTCCCCAAGAACATGTTGGTGGGCAAGCTCCATGACAAGCTTGCGATACGCTGTGGGCACCACCAACTGTTCAACAGGTTCGCCTCGGATTTGGTTCACCCGATACAACATATCCTGCAGAACAATAAACCGTGGGAACATTAATTCAGCCCCTGGTTTCTGGGGTTTCCCATCAATTTCCAGCACATTCTCCCAGGCCCTGGTTAGGGTTTGGTCCCGGTGTTGTGCGGTCCCAAAATTTTCCCCGGAGACATTGAGGTCTGCCAACTCAGGTCCCGGTGGCAAGTCCTCCGTGTCTCCCACCATTACACTCAGTGGGGTTGTCTCCCTCTACCGCTGGAGCAGTGGTCACCCCTACCGCCGGCCCTTCAGACTCGGGCTCCCAGGGTTCTGGCCTTCCAGGGGTATCAGGCCACTCTACTAGGGTCACCCCTGTCTCGGGTCCCTCAGATACCTTTATTACCGGCCACAGCGCTCGAAAACCGGGAAGTCCCTCCCAAGTATCAGTTCGTGTGGGAGTTTAGTAGCGACAGCCACCTCGTGGGTCCACCTACCAGCCGCGGTGGACAAAGTCACTAGTGCAGTGGGGTAGTCTTTCAGGTCTCCGTGGATGCACAGGACCCCGACTTTACGGCCAGTATACTCCGCAGGCCGTACAAGGGCAGCTCCTTACCAGGGAGACTAGACTCCCGGAGTCCAGCAGAGCCACCGCCAGAGAGTCTCCCACCTCTACCTGACACAGGTGGTTATGGTCCTGCACCTCACGGGTGCCAGTTGCGCACAGCTTCCGTGCATACAGGGAGTGACGACCCTCGTAGTTCATATCCATCGGCTCATCCCGATGCGGACAGTCGGCCCGGATGTGGCCTGGCTCCTGACACCTCCAGCATACCACGGGAGGCGGATCCGCAGGGGGTACATGCCGTGCAGGTCTCTCTGACGCCGGTCGTCGGAGCTGGGGTGGAGGCCTCCGGGTTTGACTTGCCCCTTCCCAGCAAGACTCCCTGCAGGTTTCTGGTGGCCTCGTAACGCTCCACCAGGTCGACCATCTCCAGGGCACTTACCGGAGACGCCTGGCCGACCCAGTGCTGGAGGGGATAAGGCAGGGCCCTCCAAAAGATGTCCGCCAACAGGCGATCCAACATGACAGTGGGACTCAGTAGATCGGGCTGCAGCCACTTTTGCAGCCTGTGCAGCAGATCGTAGTACTGCGGCCTAGCGGGCTCAGTCGCTTTAAAGTCCCACTGGTGGACTCTTTGAGCGCGGACCAGCACGTTCACCCCCAGTCTGGCCAGGATCTCTCCTTTCATGGTGTCATAATCGGCCGCTTGGTCGTCCGCCAAGTCGAAAAACACCTGCTGGGGTCCGGAAGCCAGGAACGGAGCGACCACCTCAGCCCACTGGTCGCGGGGCAGCTTCTCCCTCACGGCCACTTTTTCGAAGACTGCCAGGTAGGTCTCAGCATCGTCCTCGGGGTCATCTTGGGAATCGCCGCACGGACCGCTTCCGGGCATCATGGGCACGGTGAGAGGCTCCAGTCGCTTGCAACGCCATCACATGTTGCAACAGCAGCTGGTTTGTCTCCTGCTGCTGCTTGTTGGCCTCCCGCTGCTGTAAATTGGCCTCCACGAGAGCTTTTACAACTGCCTCCATTTTGTCAGGGTTCACGGGTTGAAACTTTGCCGGCTTGACATATGACATTAACTTTTGCTCAGCAAAACAAACAAAGTTCGGCGTTCACGCCAGCCTCACTGCGCATGCCCGCATCCGACACCAAATGTGGGAGTCGCTCTGGTAGACAGCGGTGCGGGTGCAGTTTAGAGGCAAAACAAGGAGTCCAGATTGTGCAACAAACAGTGTTTTATTCACACTTGCACACAAAACGAAAAACAGTCTCTTGGTGACAGTTCACACACAACGGAAATAACGTAGCCAAACAAAAACAGTCCAACACAGGTTCAGTCACCTGGGAGGTGTAGGTGCAGGTTCGCACCACGCTGTCGGCCCAGCCGCAGGAGAATCCAGCTTCAGGTAGCCAGGAACACAACACCTCCTTACTGAGCTCTTCCCTCCAGGACAGAGAACTCCCAGCCCTGTTAGCAGCTCCAGGATAATCACACCCCCGACACAGCTGCTGGCTGCGTTTTATATCCAGCCCAAAACATGGACTGGACCGTGGGGAGCAGCCACCCACCCTACTCTTTAGCTGCTCCCAGTAAGAGCCGGCCCGGATCGGCTTTGCAGCCATGCTATTTAACAAAGACAAAACAGCACTAGCTGCTGCAGACAAAAACCCGGCTCTCACCTCACCGAGGCCAGCAACCTCGGTGACACGTACCTGCCATCACATATGACACCTTGCACCTTACCACATTATGCATCAAATCAGTTTTTTTTACACAATAAAAGCACACAGAGCTATGGGGACTGGATATTGCGGATGTCCTAGCGGCCATCTAGCAGCCTATGTCCTCAGCTCTATACCCAAAATCCCAGTGACAGGTTCCCTTTAAGTCACATTTTAGTGAAACGCCACTGAACATATCTACAGATATCACAAGCCACTGGTTTGGGAATGCTTTCCTAGACCCACTGTACACCCTCCCAGGGGATCATGGCTATTCTAAAGTCCACCCTCGGAATCAGAGCGTGGTCTTTGGGATAGCCACAATGTTACCATGTAACAGCCTGACTGGCACAAGACATCACACACTTCATAGTCCTGTTATTTGATGACCAAAATAATTCCTGTACCCATTCTCTATAACAGCAGTCCCCAAGGACCGGGCCCTGGAAGATTGTTTGCCGGGCCGCGGCAATCAGGGCCGTCTTTAACGCGGTACTAATGAAGCGCTTCCATTATGATCGGAGGGGGGACAATGTAGTCTGTGCCATGGAGGGGGAGAATGAGTAATGTGACTGGGATGGGGAAGGTCACACAATAGGTGGTGATGATGTGGCACAAAGGGGGTTATTTGACATGAATGGAGGGGGAAGAAATGTGACATGGAGGGCTGATGGCTGACATGGGGGGCATGATGGCTGACATGGGGGGCTGATGGGGGGCATGATGGCTGACATGGGGGGCATAATGGATGGGGCTGATGGCTGACATGGGGGGCTGACGGCTGACATGGGGGGCTGACGGCTGACATGGGGGGCTGATCTGAGGTGTGATTAACATTCGGGGTCTGATTGCTGGTCTGACCTGAGGTGTAATGGAAAATATTGTTTCTTATTATCCTCCTCTAAAACCTAAGGCCTCTTTCACACTTGCGTTCTGAGGATCTGGCGGGCACTTGCGTGGCTAAGGCCTCTTTCACACTTGCGTTCTGAGGATCTGGCGGGCACTTGCGTCCCGCCGGATCCGTCAGGACGCAAGTCGCCTGAAAGCATTTGAAGACTGATCAATCTTCGAAATGCTTTCAGGTTACCATGGCAGCCAGGACGCTTCTGAAATCCTGGCTGCCATGGTACTCCACAGCACTGTACTTACCTGCACTGCGGCCGCCGGGCGCTCCTTCATGACGTCACAGGTCCCTGCGGTGCGCCGCACGGACATGTGACGTCATGAAGGAGCGCCCGGATGCCGCAGCGCAGTTAAGTACACTGCTGCGGAGTACTTACCATGGCAGCCAGGACTTCAGTAGCGTCCTGGCTGCTATAGTAACCGATCGGAGCCCCAGCTTACACTGGGGCCCTGATCGGTACTGCTGCTGCGCATGCGCAGAGCTAAACGTCGGATCTGGATTAATGCACTTCAATGGGCCAAGATGTAGCTTCGCTTGTGTTGCCAAAAATCCTTGCACCGGCCCTGCATGGGGGGCTGATGGCTGACTGACATGGGGGGCTGATGGCTGACTGACATGGGGGGCTGATGGCTGGCTGACATGGGGGCTGATGGCTGGCTGACATGGGGGGCTAATGGCTGACATGGGGGGCTGATGGCTGGCTGACATGGGGGGGCTGATGGTTGGCTGACATGGGGGGCTGATGGCTGACATGGGGGGCTGCTGGCTGGCTAACATGGGGGGGCTGATGGTTGGCTGACATGGGGGGCTGATGGCTGGCTGACATGGGGGGGTTGATGGCTGGCTGACATGGGGGGTTGATGGCTGGCTGACATGGGGGGATTGATGGCTGGCTGACATGGGGGGCTGATGACTGGCTGACATGGGGAGCTGATGGCTGACATGGGGGCTAATAGATGGCTGAAGGTTGAGGGGTTGATCTGAGGCATTGAGGGTTATATAGTGTTATATATTTGAATATGCACCTTGTGTTTTGTTATGCGCGTGAATCAGTCAGCGCCGACCAGCACCCCCTAAGCCCTGCCCACCCCTAAGCCCCACCCAACCCTAAGCCCCACCCCAGAACCCCCCACCCGGGCCCTGGGAAAATTGTCTTGCGTGAAACTGGTCCTTGGTGCAAAAAAGGTTGGGGACCACTGCTCTATAAGATAACATAAAAAACTAACCTCCATCTTCCTGTCTCCTCTTGTGTTTGTCGGACGGGTGGTTCTCAATTTCTAGAGGAACATAATAGTAATAACATAAAGAATGTCTTTTTTGTATCTGGTCCAGACACACTGGAAACCCATAATGAATCATAAAAAACATTTAAAAAAATTCTGGACACATCATATTTTATTTACAGAGAGCGGAAAAAGTCCCTTAGATTAATGGACAGGAATTTATGAACAGTTGCCAACCTTGACCTTAGACCTGCTAATGTTTAATGTCCTACAATATCTTCTCTTTCATGGGTAACCTGAGGCCACATTGTATCTTAGACGAAGCTTCCTTTCTGGACCCGGGCTTGGCTATTTTTATCTAACTATGCATTGCAAGGACGCTCGAACATCATGTGACCCCCAAGGCCAGAAAGGAACACATTCCTCCTCCCAGCTCTACCTCTGCAGGTTGCTTAATTTCTAATATGCTCTTTATCATGACAATGACTTGTTTTCTATTAACTTAACACTAAGACTATCCCTAAAGGGTTCCCTACTATAAACCTAAGTGGTTAGGTATGATTATTGATAGGCCCTACGCACGTACATGGGAGGGATATGTTTTTTACTGACTGTCAGTTGGACGGTATGATGAGATACGATATCGTTATTACAAATGGCGGACTATCTCTTCGCTAGGGGGTGGGGGTGGGGATTGGGAGGGTTCATTTCCTATTTGTTTTTGTGTGGGTTTAAATAATGGCTGTGTAGGTCATTCATTTGATCGGCTGTAATACTATCTGTAAAGAAGGAGTCCTTATTGTTTGTATAATTTTGGAAAAGCTGTTTAATAAACCTAACCTATTACTAACCGAACCCCTAATTGTTAACTACTGTAAACCTCAACCTGGAACTACTCCTAATTGTTATGTAATACTAACCTAAATCTGCAATTCCATGCAGAGATCTCCTCCACAGTATGGGGAGGGCTGTTCGCTAATGCCATTGCTTGACCCCATACAGAATTGTTTGCCAGCAGCAGGGGGCTGTTTAGACGGCACAATCCGATGCCAGCAAACGATAATTTAGGTGTCCACACAAACGACCCTATTACCCCATGAAAAATCTTTTCGCTCGTTCATCGGGTAATCAGGGGCACCTTTACACAGGCAGATTATCACTAACCAGCGTTCCTATGAACATTTCTTAGCGATAATCTGCCTCAGCATCAAGCAGGGCTCCTTATTGTTACCTTCTATAAACCTAATCCTGGGACTACCCCTAATTGTTACATACTAAAAACCTAATCCTGAGAGTCCTCCTAGTTGTAACCTTAACCTAATCCTGGGACTACCCCTAACTGGTACTTTCTAGTAACCTAGCCCTGAGACTACCCAGCAGCGAGAACTGTGCTCTCTATGAGCGTTTCTATCTCCTCATTTTCGTGGTGGGTGGAGGTCTCGGCGCCCGGCCCCCACCCATCAAAACCTTTGATAGGTCACTATAAAATATCAAGTCTTTTTTTAAGTACACTTACAATTTAACCGGAGACTACCTCCGGTACCTCTGCAGATAATACTGAAGATCATCGCTTTACATTGCATGATCTGGCAGTGTAATACTGCTGCCGATTACCCGATGAACGAGCAAACACTTTTTAGCAGGTTTAAAAGTCGTTTGCCATGGCAGATTGTGCTGTCTAATCACGTTCTTCTGCCGTGATTCACGTATGGAGATGAATGATGGCATAGCGATCTCTTCTCCCCGTACTGTGGAGAAGATCGTTCCAAATAACGAGCAGGCGATTGCCAGGAAAGAACGCTCCCCTCCCAACACCCGCCTGCAAAATCTGCAGGTGTAATATAAGGAAAAGCCTTTAAACCTAAAACTATGTTGGCACTAGAACTTGACATAGATTTTGGCGAGTATTCAGCGTGGAAATCTGTGTAAAATCCATATCTTGTGAATGTGCTTTCCAGAAGCCTGGACACATGCATAGATAAAGCGGCCCCTCACTCATATCAGCAGAAAATATTCTGTGGTGTGAACGGACCTTAATTCTACCGCAATGTAAACTGTTTCCTAATGCTGTAACTACAGTAGCCGTGAAGTGTATCCAGCCTCATGACATGCTCCTGACATATTTTCCAGGGTCCCACCCTTTTAAAGCTATTTGAAGCTGTCACCCAGCTTTCTTATACCAGCCTTCCCAGACATCACATACTAAATGTCTATATATGGCTGCAACAGGTTCTGGGACTCCACAGCACACGGGTTACTCACAGGATTGCGGGGTTCAGGGGACCTCTCAGACACCGTCTCTCCCTGGTGCTGCAGACACATCCCCATCTCACTGGTCTCTGGAGCTGAAGGGTGTGGTGCATGAAGAGTGGAGGGGGCACAATGACGTGCAGAGCCAGAGGAGTCACACTGTGCAACTGTCCAGACATAAACAACGAGCGGTCTCCTCATATTCACCAGCAGAGACAGGATACAGTGCACCCTCTTATGGAGTCATTGTACTGCGCACCAGGGAAGAAGTACTGTGCACTCTTCATATTCACCAGCAGAGACAGGATACAGTGCACTGCCCGGGGAAGTGAGGTGATTGTACTGTGCTCCAGGGAATAAGGGAAGAAGTACTGTGTACTCTTCATATTTATAGTCAGAGACAGGAGACAGTGCACTGTCTTATGGAGTGATTGTACTGCTTATAGTCAGAGACAGGATACAGTGCACTGCCTGGGGGAGTGAGGTGATTGTACTGTGCACCAGGGAATGAGGGAAGAAGTACTGTGCGCTCTTCATATTTATAGTCAGAGACAGGATACAGTGCACCGTCTTATGGAGTGATTGTACTGTGCACCAGGGAATGAGGGAAGAAGTACTGTGCACTGTTCCTATTTATAGTCAGAGACAGGAGACAGTGCACTGCCTGGGGGAGTGAGGTGATTGTACTGTGCACCAGGGAATAAGGGAAGAAGTACTGTGCACTCTTCATATTTATAGTCAGAGACAGGATACCGTGCTCTGTCTTATGAAGTGATTGTACTGTTTATAGTCAGAGACAGGATACAGTGCACTGCCTGGGGAAGTGAGGTGATTGTACTGTGCACCAGGGAATGAGGGAATAAGTACTGTGCACTCTTCATATTTATAGTCAGAGACAGGATACCGTGCACCGTCTTATGGAGTGATTGTACTGGGCACCAGGGAATGAGGGAAGAAGTACTGTGCGCTCTTCATATTTATAGTCAGAGACAGGATACAGTGCACCGTCTTATGGAGTGATTGTACTGTGCACCAGGGAATGAGGGAAGAAGTACTGTGCACTGTTCCTATTTATAGTCAGAGACAGGAGACAGTGCACTGCCTGGGGGAGTGAGGTGATTGTACTGTGCACCAGGGAATAAGGGAAGAAGTACTGTGCACTCTTCATATTTATAGTCAGAGACAGGATACCGTGCACCGTCTTATGGAGTGATTGTACTGGGCACCAGGGAATGAGGGAAGAAGTACTGTGCACTGTTCCTATTTATAGTCAGAGACAGGAGACAGTGCACTGCTCGGGGGAGTGAGGTGATTGTACTGTGTAGGAACTTATACTGTGCAACTACTCTGACGCAGAGAAGGAAATTACACTGCTAATTTACACAGAAAGAGTGAAATGGTAGTGTACATAATCAAGACATATAACACAAGTTGTACTGTGCAGTGGTCAGACTGCTCCAGCAGTGGTCATAGTAACACAAAGCACCGGTCCAGCAATGGTCATAGCATGCCTCTCAACTTTTAAAAAGAATGAAGAGGGATACTTTGTGTGGCGCGCAATTTTTTTCCCGTACTAGGCCACGCCTCTAGTTCTGCCCAAAGCATAACTATACAGTACACCTAATCCCAACCAATCCCCTAAATGCCCCCACATAGTAATTATTCCCCCTTTATGCCACCAGTATTTATGCCCACATTGTGCCCCTTGTAAGAGGGCGCAAGGTGCCGTCATGGACGGACGATACGTGTCACCGAGGTTCCTGGCCTCGGTGAGGTGAGAGCCGGGTTTTTATGTGTCAGCAGCAGCTAGTGCTGCTTGACATTGTTAGTTAGTTTGGCTGCAAAGCCAATCCGGGCCGGCTCTTACTGGGAGTAGGCAAAGAGTTGGGTGGGTGCCTACTCCCCATGGTCCAGGCCGGACTTTTGCCGGGCCTTTAAAAAGGCAGCCGCCTCAGCAGGTGGGAGAGAGTGATTATCCTGGAGCTGCTAATAGTGCTGTGGAGCTCTCTGACCTGAAGGAAAGAGCTCAGAAAAGTGGTGTTTTTCCTGGACGCCTGAAGGTCGATTGTCCTGCGGCTGGGCTGACAGCCTGGTGCGAACCCGCACCTAAACCTCCCAGGTGACTGGAACCTGTGTCGGGCTGTTTTTGTTTTGCCTCACGTTTTCTGCTGAGTGTGAGTTAACACCAAGTGACTGTTTACTGTTTATTTTTTGCAAGTGTGAATAAACCCTGTTTTGCTGCACTTACTGGACTCCTTTTGCCTCTGTACTGCACCCGCACCGCTGTCAACCAGAGTGACTCCCCACATTTGGTGTCGGATGCGGGCATGCGCAGTAAGGCTGGCGTGAACGCCGAAAATTTTTGTTTTTGCTGGGCACGACTGGATGTCCTATATTAGGCCGGCAAAGTTACAAGCAGGAATTTCTGGCAACATGGAGGCTGCTGTGAAAGCTCTCATAGAGGCTAACGTGCAGCAGTGGGAGACCAACCAGCTACTATTACAGCACGTGATGGCTTTACAAGCTGCAGGAGCGTCCCACCATGTCCATGATGCCCGGAAAGCGGTCCGTGCGGCGATCCCAAAGATGCCCCCCTCGGACGACGTTGAGACGTATCTGGCGGTCTTTGAGAAGGTGGCCGTGAGGGAGAAGTTACCCCGTGACCAGTGGGCCGAGGTGGTCGCTCCGTTCCTGGCGTCCGGACCCCAGCAGTTTTTTTTTGACTTAGCAGATGACCAGGCTGCTGATTACCCCACGGTGAAGGGGGAGATCCTGGCAAGACTGGGGGTAAACGTGTTGGTCCGGGCTCAGCGGGTCCACCAGTGGGACTTTAAAACGGCTGAACCCGCCAGGCCGCAGTACTATGAGTTGCTGCACAGGTTGCAAAAGTGGCTGCAGCCTGATGTTCTAAGTCCGGCTGCTATGCTGGACCGTCTGCTGGCCGACATGTTCTGGAGGGCCCTGCCTTACCCCCTTCAGCACTGGATCGGCCAGGTATCCCCCACTAATGCCCTTGAAATGGTTGATCTGGTGGAGCGCTATGAGGCCACAAAAGTCTTGCAAGGGGGTGTTGTTGGGAGGAGGCCGGTCAAACCCCGGAGGTCTCCCATCCCATCCCGACGACTGATACCCGAGAAACCTGCTCGGGGTGTACCCCCTGTAGACCCGGCTCCGATTGTCTGCTGGTGGTGTCAGGAGCCTGGCCACGTAAGGGCCGACTGTCCACATCGGGGAGAACCCATGAAGACTAATTATGGGTACCGGGCTTCCATGTATGCCCGGAGACTGTGTGCAACCGGCACCCCCGAGACAATAGACAATCGTCACCTGTGCCAGGTGCAAGTGGGTGATAATCTGGCAGTGGCGCTGCTGGACTCAGGGAGCCTACTAACCCTGGCAAGTGCTGCCCTGGTACAGCCCTCCCAGTATACGGGCCGGAAAGTTGGTGTGGTGTGCATACATGGAGACTTAAAGGACTATCCCACTGCCGTAATGACTCTGTCCACGGTGGCCGGCACATGGACTTGTGAAGTGGCGATCTCCACAAAGTTACCTTATGAACTAATAATTGGGAGAGACTTCCCTGGTTTTCCATCACTATGGCCTGAGACGAAAGTGTCTAATAACCATGAGACAGGGGTAACCCTAGCAGAGTAGCCTGATTACAGTGGGAGGCCAGAGCCCTGGGAGCCCGAGTCCGAAGGGTCTGCGGTAGGGGTGACCACCACTTCTGTGATAGAGGGGGAGACACCCCCACTGAGTGTAATGGTGGGAGACATGGACGTCTCTGAGTTGGCAGACCTCCACGTCTCCGGAGATAATTTTGGGACCGCCCAACACCGGGACCAAACCCTAACCAGAGCCTGGGAGAATGTGCTGGAAATTGATGGTAAACCCCAGAAGCCAGGGGCTGAGTTAATATTTCCCCGCTTTGTTGTTCACCAAGAAATGTTATATCGGGTGAACCAAATCCGGGGTGGACCTGTTGAACAGTTGGTGGTGCCCACAGCGTACTGCAAGCTTGTCATGGAGCTTGCCCACCAACATGTTCTTGGGGGACACTTGGGGTGGCAAAAAACCCAGGACCGCATACTGCAGCGGTTTTATTGGCCCAGTGTGTTCAAGGAGGTAAAAAATTCTTGTAAGTCCTGTCCCACCTGTCAGATAAATAGCCCCCAGCCACATTTCCGTAGTCCTCTGGTACCTCTTCCAATTATTGAGGTCCCGTTTGAGCGAATCGCTATGGATCTAATTGTACCAAAGTCTGCCAGGGGCCACCAACACATTCTGGTAGTTCTCGACTATGCCACTCGGTATCCGGAGGCGGTGCCTCTGCGACATACCTCAGCTAAGCTCATCGCCAAAGAGTTAATGGAAATGTTTTCCCGTGTGGGCCTGCCAAAAGAGGTTCTGACAGACCAAGGGACCCCTTTTATGTCCAAAGTTATGAGGGAACTGTGTAAATTGTTGCGTATAAAGCAGTTACGGACGTCCGTTTACCATCCGCAAACAGACGGTCTTGTCGAGAGGTTTAACCAAACTTTAAAAAATATGTTAAAAAGGGTGGTGTCTAGAGATGGGAAGGACTGGGATCTGCTGCGAGAGGTGCCCCAGGCCTCTACTGGGTTCTCGCCCTTCGAACTGCTCTATGGCAGACACCCTTGGGGCCTGTTGGATATCTCCAAGGAAGCGTGGGAACAACAGCCTGTCCCCCACAAAAGTGTCATTGAGTATGTCACCCAGATGCAGGAACGGATGGAAAGGGTGTTGCCGCTGGTCCGGGAGCATATGGAGGCAGCGCAACAAGCCCAGAGTAGGGTGTACAATCGTCAGGCTCGGGTACGGGGCTTCAATCCGGGAGATCGGGTTTTGGTTCTGGTACCCACCCTGGACAGCAAGTAGGGTAATCGAGAAGGTAGGGGAAGTAAATTACAAAGTACACCAGCCAGGGCGGCGCAAGCCGGAGCAGGTGTACCACGTGAATTTACTAAAGCCGTGGAAAGATAGGGACACGGCCGACGACCACAGCCCCTGGCCAGGGCTTCTAGGTGAAAAGGGTCCAGCCCCACAGTTCGAGGCCTGTGAAGCAGTAACCACGGTAAAAATTGCAGACAGCCTGTCTTCCAAACAAGTTCAGGAAGTCAGGGAGTTCATCAGTCGGAACACGGATGTGTTCTCGGACCTCCCTGGCCGCACGTCTCTCATCCAACATGACATCGTCACTGAGCCTCAGGCCAAGGTCTGGTTAAAACCATACCGGGTACCCGAGGCTCGGCGACAGGCCATCGCGGAGGAAGTGCAGTTAATGTTGAAGTTCGATGTCATTGAGGAGTCGAAAAGTGAGTGGGCCAGTCCCATAGTCCTAATACCCAAGCCGGATGGGACGTTGCGGTTCTGCAACGATTTTCGCAAGTTAAATGAAGTGTCCAAGTTTGATGCGTATCCCATGCCCCGGGTAGACGAGCTTGTTGAGAATTTAGGGCAAGCCCGTTATTTTTCTGTGCTAGACCTCACCAAAGGGTACTGGCAGGTACCCTTAACGGAGTCGGCCAAGGAAAAAACTGTACGGTACGCCTCAGCCTACTTAGATGATGTAGTCATCCACAGCACCGACTGGGACAGCCATTTACCCAAGGTGCAGGCGGTAGTGGATGCCCTGAGGAAAGCTGGACTAACCGCCAATCCAAAAAAGTGTGCGATTGGGTTGGAAGAGACCAAATATCTGGGGTATGTAATTGGGCGGGGAGTCATCAAACCTCAGGTAACTAAGGTAGAGGCCATTCGTAATTGGCCCCGACCGGTCACCACCAGGCAGGTAAAGTCGTTCCTGGGAATTGTAGGATACTACATGAGGTTTGTGCCCCACTTTGCCACAATAGCAGCGCCGTTGACAGACCTCTTAAAGGGACGAAAGTCTGGAAAGATGCACTGGAGTGAGAAGGCGGAGGAGGCTTTCTCTGCGTTGAAGTCGGCCCTGTGTGGGTCCCCGGTTTTGGTGACACCCGACTTCAACAGGGAGTTCGTCGTACAGACCGATGCCTCGGAGGTAGGCCTCGGTGCTGTACTGTCTCAGGAGGTCAATGGGGAAGAACATCCCATTGTCTTCCTGAGCCGTAAGCTCAGCCCCGCCGAGACTAGGTATAGTATAGTGGAGAGGGAGTGCCTGGCTATCAAGTGGGCACTCGAATCTCTCCGCTATTACTTGTTAGGAAGGAGGTTCCGTCTGGTGACCGACCATTCCCTTCTCAAGTGGATGAGCCAGGCCAAGGGGAGGAATGCTCGGGTCACCAGGTGGTTCCTATCCCTGCAGAACTTCAAGTTCTCTGTAGAGCACAGGGCAGGCCGCTTGCAGGGTAACGCAGATGCCCTGTCCCGCGTCCACTGCCTCACGTGTGTTCACCCCCTCAGGGTTGAACAAAGGGGGGGGGTGTAAGAGGGCGCAAGGTGCCGTCATGGACGGACGATACGTGTCACCGAGGTTCCTGGCCTCGGTGAGGTGAGAGCCGGGTTTTTATGTGTCAGCAGCAGCTAGTGCTGCTTGACATTGTTAGTTAGTTTGGCTGCAAAGCCAATCCGGGCCGGCTCTTACTGGGAGTAGGCAAAGAGTTGGGTGGGTGCCTACTCCCCATGGTCCAGGCCGGACTTTTGCCGGGCCTTTAAAAAGGCAGCCACCTCAGCAGGTGGGAGAGAGTGATTATCCTGGAGCTGCTAATAGTGCTGTGGAGCTCTCTGACCTGAAGGAAAGAGCTCAGAAAAGTGGTGTTTTTCCTGGACGCCTGAATGTGGATTGTCCTGTGGCTGGGCTGACAGCCAGGTGCGAACCCGCACCTAAACCTCCCAGGTGACTGGAACCTGTGTCGGGCTGTTTTTGTTTTGCCTCACGTTTTCTGCTGAGTGTGAGTTAACACCAAGTGACTGTTTACTGTTTATTTTTTGCAAGTGTGAATAAACCCTGTTTTGCTGCACTTACTGGACTCCTTTTGCCTCTGTACTGCACCCGCACCGCTGTCTACCAGAGCGACTCCCCACACCCTTCACAATAGTTATGACAGATATGTGCCTCCTCACAGTAGTTATGCCCACATATGTGCCCCCTCACAGTAGTTATGCCCAAATATGTGCCCGTCACAGTAGTTATGCCCTGATATGTGCCCCTCACAGTAGATATGCCAAGATATGTGCCCCCTCACAGTAGTTATGCCCACATATGTGCCCCTTTACAGTAGTTTTGCCCAGATATGTGCCTCTTCATAGTAGTTATGTCCTCATATGTGCCCCCTCACAGTAGTTATGCAAATATATATGCCCCCTCACAGTAATATGCCCATTCATAAAGAAACATTATGGCACTCATAAGTTACTTTCAGTCCTTTTATTTACAAATTACAATTTTTTTTATGAGGAAATCACTAATGGCCCTATATATCGCGGCAGTTACACAGTGTATATTTCATGTTTAACTGTCCCTCATAACAGTGACTTCCACACTGCTCCGCCCCCTTAACAGTGACCTCCACAACCCTACGCTCCCTTAACACTAACCTCCGCAGTACCCCACCCCATAACTGTGACCGTCGCAGTGCCTAAACCCCTAACAGTGACCTCTACAGCACCTCACCCCCTTAAAAGTAACTTCTACACCACCCCACCACCTTAAGGCCTCTTTCACATGGGCGTCATGTTTGACGCCCGGATAAGAGGCGGGTGCGTTGCGGGAATATGCACGATTTTCCCGCGCGGGTGCAAACGTTTGTAACGCGTTTTGCACGTGCGTGAGAAAAATCGCCATGTTTGGTACCCAGACCCGAAGCCGGACTTCATCACTGAAGTCCAGTTTCGGGTCTTCTGGAGAATTGATTATTTTCCCTTATAACATGGTTATAAGGGGAAATAATAGCATTCTTAATAAATAATGCATAGTAAAATGAAGTGGAAGGGGTTAAAAATAATAGAAGTTAACTTACCTTAGCCACTTGATCGCGTAGTTGCGATCTCTCCTCTCTTTCCCAGCATCAGCTAAGAACTAAAGGACCTGTGATGACGTCACATCACATGGTCACATCACATGGTCCATCACCATGGTAAGATGGACCATGCGTGTCCGGATCAACCATGCTTATCAACCCTTTCTCGTGCTGTAACAGCCTCCATTAGAACCAGGGATGCAGGTACCAACATGCATGCCGAGCCCACTATATATACTCCCCCTGGCGCCAGATGGCTACTGACGGGTACTATAAATGCAAGTGCAGTTTTTATACTTACTCTGATCAAAATCAGCCTCAGACACAGAAACAAACACAGAAATGCAACAGCACTCTGCCACTAGCATTTTGTCCTGCCTCTATGCTAAGTATAGGTCATCAATATTAAAAGCCCAAACAACCCCTTTAAGGTCTGGTCCAGTGATCGTCTCAGTAACAGCAAGGTCTGCTTCAGCAATCATCACAGTAACTTCGAGGACCACTCCAGCAATGGTCATTTTAACATCCAGGAGTGGTTAAACACTTTTTCCACCTCACTGGACAAGTTTAAAATACAACAAGGCGCACAGTAAGAAAACCGCTAGGTGGTGTAAAGGTACACTAAATTCTCTAACGTGTCTGACAAATTCCAACTAATTTATGATCCAGCATCAGCCACTGTGATAGATTTACCACATGCTTGCACAGAATTAGTAAACCAAGTAATCAAGCTAAGGGTAGGTTCACATCACGTTTTTCCCATCCGTTTAACGTATACAAAAAATGTATATGTTAATCTGATGCCTCAGACTGATGCCATACAGTGGCATCCGTTCACCACAGTTCCATTGTGAAAAAAAAAGTATACGTTGTTTTTTTCCGGACTCTGCAGGATACAAGAACGTTTTTTGTAACGTATACGTCAAGTGGAGGCATAAAACGTGATGTGTGATCTGTCGAAATGGTGTTTAGAGATGAACATATTAAAATGGTTGCTCTAAGTAATGGCCTATCACAAGCTGATTGATCGGGGATATAAGCCATTCCTTAATAAAGCCTGGACAGCCAATTAATGCATGAAGCAGCAAAATAATGGCACTGTGTGAACCTGCTTTAAAAATCTTTTTTTTTGTTTTTTGTAGAAGACCATGAGAACCAGACAATTGAGCTAGATTGCTTGTGACCGCAATATACTGACAAGCCATTCCCATGAGAACACATTATAATTACAGTGAACCATGGCTGACCTGTGAAGGGAGGCATAGTTACCTACTTCCTGGTGCTGGCTCTCTGCTCCTTCTCTTCCAGGCCTCGGCTGCTCCAAGTAAGGTCAGTGTCTGTCACAGGAGATATAGGAAAAATATTGAGCATTTAGAGAAAGTCTTCAATTGAATCTGTTTTGTCTTCTTTTCCAGACTGCAAAATTCCCTTATTTCTGCATTATATTGGAAGTAATTTGGGTACTGTCCTGTGGGGAGATTCCTCCTCCATGACACCACCATGGAACTAAAATTCCCTGCATTACTTGGTGTTGGGCTGTAGCCAGTCCTGCATAGTGTGGGACATGTTCACACCTACTGACAGACGCTACAGACTGAGGAGATTGGGAGTCTCGTATCAGGTTTAGCACTCAATTACTGGTCTTGCATGAACAGGAGATAGTTTTGGGGGAAATATATTTTACATACTCGCTACTGAAGGGGTGAGAATGTGAGTTCAGTCATCAACCAGAGGTTACTATGTGACCACATGAAATAAGAAGCAACCACTTTGTTATGAGCGTCTATGAAATAAAAGGTTCTATCACAGTTACAGACTAGACCTTCCCGACACTTACTACGCCGCATAGTTCTGCTGCGGGTTAGACTCCACGAACTTTCATTCCAGAAAACAGAAAAATTACTTTTATACTCTAGGCAACATTTTTACACATGGGGTAACAAGCCACATACTATTTTAGCCAGACATTTGCGAGACTCCAATATTTTGGGCTCTCCAACAGTCATGAGACGATCCGATGGGTCGTTGGTCTATGATCCTATAGCTATTTCGTCTCTATTTCAAGAATACTATGCGGCTTTGTATTCCCTTCCTCAACAGTTACCGTCAGATAATGCTGAACGCCAAGATCTCTTCCAATCTTTCCTGACTAAATGTAACCCACCAAAGCTATCTGCGGAGGCTGTGTCATCACTAAATAGCCAGATAACCACCAGGGACTCCAAGAGGTCTTAAAGCAACTTCCAAATAAAAAATCTCCTGGACCTGACGGTCTGTCCTATGGGTACTATAAGACCTTTTCCTCCACTCTTTTGCCTCACATGGTTGCACTTTTTAACTCCTTCTTGCAGGGTAAGCCGATTCCCCCAACACTCTTGCATTCTTCTATAACGCTTATTCCCAAGCCGGGGGAGGACCATATGGAGTGTGCAAATTATAGGCCCATCGCTCTTCTAAATTCTGATTTAAAGATATTTACTAAGACTTTAGCTAATAGATTAGCGTTCTGGTTGCCGCAATTGGTCCATAAAGATCAGGTGGGATTTGTCAGAGGCCGACAGGGCGGAAATAATACGAGGAGGTCCATCGATCTCATAGAAATTATAAACGAGAGCTCTCCTGCTCTGCTTTTAGGCCTTGATGCCGAGAAGGCATTTGACCGCTTAAATTGGTAATTTATGTTCTCTGCCCTGCAGGCTTTTGGTTTTAAGGGAGCCTTTATGAATGCCTTACACACTCTATATGCTCATCCTACAGCTTCGGTTCAATTCCCACATGCTACTTCAGAAGTGTTCCCTATATACAATGGTACACTCCAGGGGTGTCCTCTATCCCCGTTACTCTTTGTGCTCTGTATTGAACCTCTGGCTGCGGCAATCAGAGCCCATCCAGATATTCACGGAGTGCTGGTCAGGTCTGTTGAATATAAGCTATCATTGTTTGCTGATGACATCTTGCTCACTTTGACGGACCTCCACATCACTCTCCCAAATTTGTTTGATTTGCTGAGAACCTTTGGTAGACTCTCAGGTTACAAAGTGAACACGACTAAAATGGAGGCCTTACCACTTAACTTACCTTCAGGCACTTTAGCGAATTTGAAGCTGAACTTCCGTTTTCATTGGAATGAGAACTCCATACGATATCTAGGGGTCAATCTGACTAATAAATATTCCTCACTGTATGCCAATAATTTCCCTGTGGTGTTTCGAAATCTAAAAGCACTTATGAATAAATGGCAGCCACTTCCGATTTCCCTATTTGGTCGCATAGCAGCTGTCAAAATGTCTATATTACCTAAACTGCTTTATCTTTTCGAAACATTACCGGTTTCGGTACCTTATAGGGAATTGAGAGGTTTCCAGTCTTCCATACTTAGATTTGTTTGGAATACGAAGAGACATCGCATAGCTAGTTCTACTCTCACTGCCCTCAAATCGCAAGGGGGCCTAGCTTTGCCAGATATTGCTAAGTATTACTGGGCTACACATCTTCGGAGGTTGCCAGCATGGTCCTCGCTTCTCGCTTATTCTAGGTGGGTTGAGATAGAAAAATTATGGATAGCCCCTACGCACCCTAACTCTCTTTTATGGTCGCCGTTACCAGCCGCACTTATTCCTAAATTGCTAGGCCCCATGGCCCTCACGTACCATGTGTGGAGATTTTGCAAACGGAAATTTTCCTTGGTATCTGACAAATCTTCGATGACCCCCTTCCTATTCAACCCATTATTTCCCGCAGGTATGGAGTCCTCATTTATTAAACCTTGGTTTACTAACAAACTCTTCAGTTTTGCGGATATTGTGGACTATAGGACCCTACAAATATTACCTTGGGAACAGCTTAAACTCGCTTTTAAACTGCCTGACAGTGTTTGTTATCACCACACCCAACTGCGGCATCTTTTACGGAGCTTATATAAATCATCTCAGGTGACTAAACCACCAGCGTTTGAACGCTTGTGTAAGCTTTCGGATTCCACAAAGGGGTAATCTCTGAAAGCTATATCATCTTGGCCTCTCCTTCTCCCCCTGCGATACATAGGCACACTTACATGACAAAATGGGAAAAGATCTTAAAGCGCACTATTTCGAACAAAGAATGGGGACTGATCTGGAACAGAACTGCGATGACCTCTTCATGTGTAACACACAAGGAGAATGCGTACAAAGTGTTGATGTTTCGGTATCATACTCCCCAACTGTTAAAACATCTTAATCCTGCCATATCGGATAGATGCTGGCGTTGTGAATCTGCACTGGGGTCCCATTTTCATATATTTTGGGAATGTTCTCTGATATGTTCATTTTGGATCACAGTACAAGACGTTCTCTTCCAACTCCTCAGCATCAGGTTCCCGTTGGACCCTTTTTTTTACCTCTTAAATATGCCTCATATACCACTGAGGAGGCATCTTTTGAGGCTTACCCTGCACATTTTGACAGCGGCTAGACGCCTGGTCGCGAGTTTTTGGAGGTAACGTATTTCACCCTCACGTTTAGACCTTATTAATAGCGTGACAGACGTACGTAGAATGGAACACCTAACGGCAATGCTGGAGGCTCAAAATGCCAGGTTCGAAAAAACTTGGCAACTTTGGGATGAGCACTTCCACTCCTGCATATAGTTATTATTGCAGTCAGTTACCCTCCCCCTCTTCCCTTATTAGTCTTGTCTTGTGGTGTCCCCCCCTTTGTCTGTATTTTCTGTTTCTTTATGCGGATTTTCTCTTTAAATATCACATAATACAACGCTGGTTTTACGTGCTTAATGTCTTTTATTGTTATACTATTGGTGTTATCTATAGTTGAACCTCACTCTGTTCTTTCACTGGCCTCTGGCCTTTTGACGCCTTCCTTAAGGTTTTTCGGTGCCATTGATCACATGATTGTCTCTATTTGTGTAATGCTTTATTGTATTCAAACAAAATATTTCTTTTCAATAAAAAGACAATTATACAAAAAAAAAAAAAGTTCTGATAATATGAGTAATGATTGAACATCTCAAGGCTCCTTCTACTACATCTTGGATCTCTACATATCCACTGCCTCTCCTTCTCCTGTGTACGCTGTATGTCTCTTACCAAGCACCTCTGGTTCCCTGCCAGCATATGTAAGTCCTTGGTCTCTGACATGAAGCAGTGGAAGTACCGACTGCTGGCGTAATTGGCCAGTGAGTAGGTTTTCCTCCTTTCAATACTTCAGTCTCAGTGTGGACATGTACAGATTCATATCTCCTTGAGGTCGTACAAGTATCTTTTACAGTAAAGTTGAAGCTTCAGGTCTTAGGGCTCATGCACACAACCATAGCCTGTTTTGCGGATCCACAAAACACGGGTAACGGCCGTGTGCGTTCCGCATTTTGCAGAACAGAATGTCCAACCCATAATAGAACAGTCCTATCCTTGTCCGTAATGCAGACAAGAATAGGACATGTTCTATATTTGGATGTGGACATAAACGGTTTGCTGTCCGGATCTTTTGCAGCCCCATTGAAGTGAATGGGTCCGCATATTGCAGATCGGATGCAGACAAAAATACGTTTGTGTGCATGAGCCCTTAAATGGACTGTCTGCTCAACAATATGTATGGGTTCTTAACTCCTTCCCATTGAAAACAATTTTAGTTTTTTACTCCCTGCCTTCCAAAAGCCATAACTTTTTATTTTTGGGATAATTAATAATTACTATAAATTATTAGTAATGTTTATTCTTTTTATTTTTAATATGGGGAAAAGGGAATGGGGTTATGAGTTTTTTATGTTTTTCCTATATAGTTTTAAAAACTTTTTTGCAAACTTTATTTTTATGTGATCATTAAGATTGCTTCTACCACAGACAACAGTGGGTTACCACTACAATCTATAGTAAAATCGCAACATTCCTATTAAGGGCTCTTTCACACTTGCGTATTTCTTTTCCGGCATAGAGTTCCGTCGTTGGGGCTCTATGCCGGAAAAATCCTGATCAGGATTATCCCCATGCATTCTGACTGGAGAGAAATACGTTCAGGATGCATCAGGATGTCTTTAGTTCAGGACCGGAACGTTGTTTGGCCCGAGATACCGCAGCATGCTGCGCTTTTTGCTCCGGCCAAAAATCCTGAACACTTGCCGCAAGGCCGGATCCGGAATTAATGCCCATTGAAAGGCATTAATCCGGATCTGGCCTTAAGCTAAACGTCGTTTCGGCGCATCGCCGGATCCGACCTTTAGCTTTTTCTGAATGGTTACCATGGCAGCCTGGACGCTAAAGTCCTGGTTGCCATGGTAAAGTGTAGTGGGGAGCAGTATACTTACCGCCCGTGCGGCTCCCGGGGCGCTCCAGAGTGACATCAGGGCCCCCCACGCCCATGGATCACATGATCACATGGATCACGTGATCCATGCGCATGGGGCACTCTGACGTCATTCTGGAGCGCCCCAGGAGCCGCACGGACTGTAAGTATACCGCTCCCCCGCTCCCCACTACTACTATGGCAACCAGGACTTTAATAGCGTCCTGGCTGCCATAGTAACCTCAAAGCATTTCGAAGACTGATCAGGATCCTGATCAGTCTTCTAATGATTTTAGGGACTTGCGTTCTGACGGATCCGGCGGGACGGAAGTGCCCGCCGGATACTCAGAACGCAAGTGTGAAAGAGGCCTAAGTCCTTTACTATGGTAAGCATGGAGTCTTCACAAGGCTTCTGGTTGCCACAGCAACAAATGGCTCCCGCAATTCTGTCATGGTGGGGATTGTTCTGTCGGTACAGAGAGCAAAGCCCACCTTCTCCAAATGAGCACTCAGATAATTGCAGTTGACCACAGCATTTGAGGACTGAAAAGTCTGTGATTGCAGTTGTCTCTGAGCATGGAAACTGCTGACAGGTGTGCTGTATAAAGCCCAGCCATCCTCCAAATATGTGGCCCAGTAAACTCCCATGTAAAGTGCAGTACACTGAACTTGTGACAATAAAAACAAGCAAAACAACTAAATATAATTAAATAATTATTTTAATAAATAAATAACTGTAATTCTGCTAGTCATATTATTAAAACCAGTTGCATCGCAAATATATCTGTTCCATTGGTTCCTACTGTAATAAAAGGAACGCTATTAAAAGTACTGCTTCTGCTGAGTTGGAATTTGTTAATTTCATGTTTATACTCCTCCCTCCATTCCCCAGCTCTTCAATCCCAAAACGCTGATGTAATTGAGAGGACTCATGAACTGCATGCACATAATTGAGAGGACTTCCTGACAGTGAGCCCATAAGTCCTCTAAATCAGTGGTCCTCAACTCCAGTCCTCAGGGCCCACCTGCCAGTCATGTTTTCAGGATTTCCTTAGTATTGGGCAGCTGATATAATTAGTGTCCATCCATCAGGATTTACCACAGGTATTCATTCTGTGGGATACTCCTAAATCCTGACCGGCAAGTGGGCCCTGAGGACTGGAGTTGGGGAACTCTGCTCTAAATGTATTACTGTAGCATTTTGCAGGTGCACAGCGGTGGAACAGGGGAGTATGAACATAAAAATGAATGATCCTGACTCAGCAGGAGCAGTACTATTCATATAGCACTGCTTAAAGGAGGTGATAGACTCCCTTTTAAATTAACAAAATTTATAAAATATTAAAAATTGAAAAAAAAGACCAAAAAAGTAACCAGACGAGGCTCTATAAAAGTAAAAGTGCTTTAATGGCTCCCTGACATTTCCTCTCTTCTACTCTACTTGAGGACATTCTATGGGGGTTGAAGTAAGTCTCCTCACGTTTTTTGAGGCATAATCAACACGTGCCAGGACTTTCTTTTTTTATAAAGCCTCTTGTAACATCAAAGACCAACAATAGTTATAGTAACCTAACTCAGATTATATCCCATATATACACTCTACAACTGGAGTAAGTAAAGTGATGCACCATTGTATGTGAAATACTTAGAGTACAGATGCCAACATGTAGTGTCCAAATAGGCTATACCGCAGACCAGTCTGAAAAGAAACATACAGGTCCACATTTACTTACGTGATTTGAAAATTTTGGAGGATTTCTGGCGCATAATGTCACATCCACTGATGAGGCGCCATGTCTTAGCGGGAAAGGGGAACTGCTTAAGATGCATCAACATGCGCCACAGGGCGGAGCTACGGCAGTGCACGGCCGGGGATCGCCAGACTAAAAGTACTGCAGGTCCGACTTTTTAGTCCAGCGATCACTGCCGTGCTGCGCCGTAGCTCTGCTCCCCGCCCCATAGCCCTGGGTTCACACCTGAGCGTTTTACAGCGCGTTTAAACGCGCTGTAAAACGCTCAACAGATTAAAACCAATGCATCCCTATGGGAGTGGTTTACACTTGAGCGTTTTACAGCGCGTTTGAACGCGCTGTAAAACGCCCAACGCATAAACAAGTACTTGAGCTTCTTTTGGGGCGTTTGACGCGCGTTTTGTGATTGACACCACAGTAGTCAATCACAAGAACGCGCGTTTACTGCAGCGTTCCTATTTGCAAAAACGCGCTGAAATACGCGCGACAAAAACGCGCGTAAAACCCGCGTTTTTAGAACGCTCAGGTCTGAACCCAGGGTTATAGTCAATGGGGACAGAATGGCAGCACACGGGTACTTGCGGCATGGCGGATCCGGCAGGCTGTTCACCCCCCAGAACAGCCTGCCGGATAGCCATGCCGCTAGTGTGAAAGTACCCTTAGTGATTTTATAATAAAGGACCATGATTATCTACAGAGACATCACTATCCATCTGAAGTCCAGACTCAACTGTAGATTTAACAGGAAAGCAGATTTCTATTCCATTAGTCTGGCACCAAAGCTAATAATTAAAATAAATAAATCCTATTTTCATGTCTTAAGTTATGGAAGACAAAAAGCACTACTACTGCTATTATATATGACCTTAATAGACTTTTATTCATAATGCCCCTTTAATCAAATCGACTACACATCTGTGAAGCATATCCACCTTCTTACTCAAAGGGGTTGTCTGTGCTACAGATATTGTTGACTTATCCCCTGGATAGATCGTCAATATCAGATCATGGGGAGCCGGCACCTGGCACCTCGCTGATCAGTTGTTTTGGGCAGAAACTCCTATTCTGTGTAGTTGCCAGCACTGGCAGACTAGTTCTGCTCCCATTCACATGAATGGGAAATGAGCTGCAGTACCTGCACAGCCACTACACATTGTACGGAGCGGTCTGCTTCCAGCTCAATGCACTATATAGTTATTAGCACCTTGGTTGCCTGGAACGGCTGATTGGTGGGATGCCAGGTGTTGGCTCCCCATGATTTGATATTGATGACCTATCCCGAGGATAGGTAATCAATATTTGTAGTCCGGACAACCCCGTAAAGCTGGCAGTACACATTAGATAGCAGTTGGCTGAATGTTATTTCAGCTATCCTTTCTGACCACCTCATACATATGTTCTGAATGGGGAGAGGAGAGTAGCTGCTGCCAAACACCTTTGGGAACAAAACTAAACCATGTCACATCACAAAAAAAATAAAAATAAAGGTAGTCAACCCATGTTCCCAAAGTGTCTCATCATCCTTTATTATGAAATGAGCCCCACAACATGTCCTTAGAAGCTGACAATACTCTCAGAGTAATAAATAACACTTTCTGGACAATGCATTTCTTGTGTTCTTCCCCCAGTTGGCAGGATCTAAACGGGCATATTTTCTTCAAGGTTGTGTTGGCTGACATGGTGAAACCGTTTATGGGCCGTGAGTTGTGAGCTCTGGCAAAATCGCTTCCCGCACTCAGAACAGATGTATGGTTTCTCCCCAGTGTGAGTCCTCAGGTGTTTCACTAGACTGTCATGGAGTGTAAATGATTTTCCACACTCTGAACACGTAAACGGCTTCTCCCCCGTGTGTCTTCTCTGATGCTGGACCAGACCAATGCGTTGGGTAAATCCTTTCCCACACTCCTGACATTTATAAGGTCTGTCTCCAGAGTGAACCCTTTGATGCACCACAAGGCTGATCCGTTGTGTGAAGTTCCGTCCACACTCAAGACATGTGAACGGCTTCTCCCCAGTGTGGAGCCTCTGGTGGGAGATCAATGATGCATTCTGGCTGAAGCACCGTCCACATTCAGGGCATGCATATGGTTTCTCCCCTGTGTGAGTCCTCTCATGGACAATGAAACAAGATTGCTTTTGAAAACTTTTCCCACACACGGGGCACAGATATTTTTTATTTTCTGTATGAATTTTTTTGTGATATTCTGAATTGTATTTACTTTTAAATTGCTTCCCACATTCGGAACAAGAAAATGGCCTCTCACAGGCAGGATTCGTCTGGTGAGCCAAAAAACCTTGCTGATCCTCAAAGTTTTGACCACAAGCTGGGCAATGAAAAGGGTTCTCTTCAGAGTGGACTCTCCTGTGTGTAAGAAGGTAACGTTTATTGGGAAAATGTTTGCCGCAGTCGAGGCACGCAAATTCTTTTTTCTCTGTCCGTCGTTCAGCAAACGATGAAGATTTCTTAACAGGCTTTTCTTTTGCTTCTTGATGTTTTAGATTTTGTCTTATAAGCTTAAGAGTAGTGTTTAGGCAATTCTGACATTCAGAGCAGTTAAATGACCATTCAGTGAGGTGAGTCCCACAGATCCTGGCATGTGATACCTTGCAGAAATGTTTTTCATATTCTATACATTTTGAAAGGAAGTCACCATGGTTTTCAGCCTTAGCTGGGCTCCAGTCTGGGGATCTAACATGATTAGAAACATATTGGAGCTCTGCAAGTCCCTCTTCTGTACAAAATCCCTCCAATGAGGTTGAAGCCCCAACCACACAAGGCAAGGAATCCTTAAAATCATCTACAAAACGTTCGGCACCTAAAGGAAATATATTTCTATTGAGATGTGTATATGTATGTTCTGTGAAGATATATCCATAGTTGTTATATAGGTTTTCTCCTTCAGATGAGACTGGTTGATCTTTGGATGAATCAATGTTGATGTCTGTGAGGTTTCCAGCATCATATGAAACTGATTCCTCCATCATATGAGTAGATGAGTATTGTGGTGTATAAATGGTGGGGCCTGAGAGTTTTCTTCTTTCACGTGTGACGGATTCCTTTATACAATAAACAGATGGATACTGATGTGCACAATCTGTAGAAATGTTGGTGGCTGCAGAATGTTCTCCAGCATCACATGAGACTGGTTTCCCCTTAATATGATCTGTCGGTGTATAAATCTCAGGGTCTGTAAATTGGCCCTCTTCTTGTGGGGCGGGTTCCTCCCTAACATGAGGAGAAGGATATTCTTGTTTATTTCCTGATGAAGTGTAAACATTGGTAAGCGTAGAATTTCCTACATCACATGAGACTGCCTCCTCCATAATGTGTGTATAAATGATGGGATCTGTGATACATTTCTGTTGCTGTGAGTCCGGTTCCTCCTTAATATGAGTAGGGGAATATAGCTGTGTATGATCTCTAGGTAAACAATTTTTGGGATCATGCATGTTTCCTCCATCCCAAGAGGTTGTTTCCTCCTTAACATGAAGCAGTGCATAGTGTTGTGTATGATCTGAGAATGTATAAATGGTGGGATCTGTGAGGTTTTCTCCATCACCGAAGACTGGTTCCTCTTTTATCCGCTTAGGTGGTAAACCTGGAGTAAAGAATAGCAGATAAGTTAAATGTTTTAAAACACAGTTTCTCTATTATATTTTGTGGTCATTAGTATGTCTCCTACCTGGTGATGTGAAGGGCTGGTGGTCCTCCATCATCACATCCTTGTACAGATCCTTGTGTTCTTCTAAATACTCCCACTCCTCCATGGAGAAATAGACAGTGACATCCAGACACCTTATAGGAACCTGACATACAAAATGATACAGTCATCATCCAGACATATTAAACACATGCAAACATGGCTTGGGAGAGTTGGGAACAATAGCTGTTTTTAGCTATTAAGTTAGTATGGCCACCTTTAGCGTCACTGGATAGTATCCTAGGTAGAGATGTACAAGCCGATTTATCTCATCAACAAGAGTTCTTCACCTGTGAGGGGCTGTCTCCGCTGCTGAAGAAGCTCCCCCTTGCCACTTGATTGACAGGGCTGGACATCTCGACTAATCCTGACAATCTTGTGCCTGTACCGCTGCTTCAAGTACAGGAACGAGTACATTGGTTCTGTTTCCGCTTCTAAAGCAGCGACTATCCATGTGCCACTACCTGGAAGTGTACAAGCGCATGCACAGTCACAGCACTGGAAGTAGTCCTACCATTCCCAGCAGCGCTCACCTCTCCAGTCAGAAGCTCTATGATCTTGTAGGTGAGTTCCAGGATCTTCTCATCATTACTTCTCTCATGTATCAGTGAATGAGGTGGAGACTCCTTTGTAATAGGTCTTTGGGTCTTGCTCCATCCTCCTGACCCATAAGTATGGCTGCTGGGAGTCACACACTCACCAGATTTCTTCTTCACTACTGTGTAATCCTGTGTCAGAGAAAAAACACTTATAAATATCTCTGTATACATTTCCAACATACCCTCCACTCATATTACCTGAATGCCTCACCTCTCCGGTCAGAAGACAGATGATCTTCAGGGTGAGGGTTAGTATCTTTTCAGTCATTTGACTCTCTTCCATGTTGTTCTGGTTTATAAGAAAACTAAAAACAAGACAGAACATTAGGTGGATACAGTGATCATGTGCAGGGTCCACAGTGTCCGGAGTCTTGTACTAGTGGACAGGCATTTCATATAACTAAAGATCAACTGCGAAAGATAGCACGTTCCAGAAAGTATGAGATTTAGGGGCTCCAGAAAAATCCTCAAGCAAGTGAGGACTGAAAAGAACTACTTTGATATGTAGCAACAGGGGCGTAGCTAATGGCTCATGGGCCCTGGTGCAAGAGTTCAGCCTGGGCCCCCCTTCCCTCAGTGCTTTGTGTGTCTTCTCATGCGATACAAGGGTCTTTGGGCCCCCTCAGGCTCCTGGGCCCGGTAGCGACTGCTACCTCTGCACCCCCTATAGCTACGCCCATGCTGGCAGGGAATGGAAGGAGTAATGATCTCTACATGGAAAGAAGTATCTGAGGTGTTATCTTAAAGGGGTTTTAAGAGACTTTTATACTCATGACCTATCCATTGGATAGGTCATCATTATCTGATTGCAGTGCTCCAGATAAAAAAAAAGATCAAGGAGCAATTGGCTCCTAATCTGAAAAATGTAGGAGCCAAATTAATTTTTTTAGTCGCCAAATTTTTGTTGTAACATAAGGGTCAGAAATGGGGTTTTCTTTAGCCTCTTGGCTATTAGTTTTTCCATTCATAAACCTCCACATTGAGCTCCCAGCAGCAGATAGAAGCCTGCAGGGCACGCTGGGACTTCTGGTGTGACATCACCTGGGCGTATGGTCTTTGCTTAGCAGAGGCTACGCTCCCGCCGTGCTGTCCCTGGCACTTGATGAGCAGTCGGCAGTGGCGCGTGCTCCCCTGCTCTATGAATGGCAGTTAAATTATCGTGCATATTCATATGCATTATATATTTTTTAGGGAGAAAAACTGCCTGTACAGGCGTCTATAACGCTTGTACAGTTGTTATTGCAACTGGGGATTTGCATAAATCTTTGTTCCCTAATTGCGACCTCCGCCGCTCACCATGTCTGTGATGCTGCACGCCCTAACCCTGCTGTTCTGTCGAGACTCCACCTGAAGCCTGGCAGGTAACAGCCATATTTTAATAAAGAGCGCCGTTAGACCTCTCCTGCACATCAGCCGTACTGTGCATACAAAAAAGATGGACTAAGTGCAAAAAATAAGGAGGGGTGTAAAGTGGTTGTCCCAAATGGCCATTTATTACATAACCACAGGTTAGATAAGTCTGGGGCTACATGGTGACTTTGGCCCCTTGCAGACGAGCGTTACTCCCGCAGCGAGTCCGCAACACAGCACCCGGCCTGACCTCCCAGAACTGACGGGAATCACATAGCATTATATTGATTTATGAAGCTATGTAACCCTTACAGTTCTGGAATGTATTGGATAACACTGACCGCATAATGCTAGCAGTGTTATCCAATACATTACAGAACTGTAAGGGTTACATAGCATCATAAATCAATATAATGCTATGTGACCCCCGGCAGCGATGGCAGTTCAGGCCGGGATCTGCATTGCAGACTCACTGCGGGAGGAACGCTCGTCTGCAAGGGGCCTTTGGTTGTGACAAACATCATAAGGCCAGAGATCACAGTGTAGAAATGCGGCATTGCCACTAGTGAGAGGGGTCATTTTGTGACCTGCACATTGTCATGACAGCCCCAATAATTCTCACAACTGCGACCCCATTCACTGTCACGATTTGCAACCCTGCCTTACACTACGATGATTGGTCGTGCTGAAAACCGTGCATTCCTTTCTTTTTATTTAGCACCAGGCCCTGTGACAGAATTGCGTAAACCAGCTATGGAATCCGTTTCATCTGCTAGTGTGAGGAGACATAACGCCCAGCGTTACTCGGCAGTCTGTGTGTGGCTGACCGCACTGCAGGTGTCCACCATCTTTGCCCTCTCTTCTCCACCACTTACCCCTTACATGGGGGGCACAGGGCACCCTCAGCACATGGTGCAGTGTAAGCCGAACGCTCACCTCCGTGCGCTGCAGGACTGAAAAACTCGTCTACTTTAGCTGCCCCTTTTCTATGGAGCAGTCGGCAGTGAGCGCACTCCCCGTTTTCATAACCGAAAAGTAAGCTGCTGTGTTCAGCGTGGGAGAAGGGGGTGTGAGAGGAGCAGCCAATGGTACGGCAGCACGCTGATACTGACCAATCAGCAGCCTCCTCACTAATAACAGAGCTCTGTACAGTGCGGAGCTCTGCTATTGGATTGCTGTGTGTCTGCTGGATGAAAGACCTTTCTTCTTATAGCGGCAGAGCAGCGGAGGGTCTAGGCGCAAATGGCGACAAGACTACAAAGTCTTGTCGCCATTTTGCAATTCTAAGCCGCATTGGCAACCATTTTGGTCGCCATCTGGAGCCCTGGATTGGTGAGAGTCAGACACCCAGGACCCCTGCTGATCAGCTGTTTGAGAAGGCACCAGAGCTCGCATCAGCGCCGCAGTCTTCTCCCTGCTTACCAAGCACAGAGCTGTACATTGTATAGTGGCTGTGCTTGGTATCGCACTCAGCCCCATTCACTTCAAAGGGGCTGAGCTACACGTAGGACATGTGATCGATGAATGTAACATTACTCGGCCTAGTGAAAGCTAACATAAGGCTGTGTCACTATTGCAAGTGCTGGGGCAGGGGTAGACACGACTTGTTGGCAAGGTCCTTACACAGTGGCGTAACTTGAAATTACTGGGCCCCACAGCAAATTTTTGAATGGGGCCCCCTCCCCCAGTAATTTTTTCACAACTCCTTCCTTTCATGCCACCCCCTTTCCTGTGGCTAGTAAAGATCGCCTTCTCAGACCAGGCCCGGCAGCTGTTCCATGCGTTTTCTACACTGTCTGTACTGCCACTGTATATAATTTCATTGTGTAATACTGTTGAGGGGCCCTGACAAAATCTTTTAGTACTTCTCCTCCTCCTCTTGGATGGGCCCCTTCTGGGTCAGGGCCCCAAAGCAGCCGCTTCCCCTGCTTCCCCTATAGTTACGCCCCTGGCCTTACATCAGCTTCAGGAAATCAGAAGCAGCCTGGAGATCAGGATGAGAGAATACACAGGGTAGTGCAGACTTGAGGAGGAACCCAGCACATTCTTGAATTGTTATATAAATTCATTCGAAACCTATAACAGACAGCAACTGCATCAGACATCCTGAGTATTCAGGAGAAATTATGGTTTTCATCTTTACATTTCCCCTTTAACCCCTTAAGGACACGGCCCTATTTCACCTTAAGGACCAGGCCATTTTTTGCAAATCTGACCAGTGTCACTTTATGTGGTGATAACTTTAAAACGCTTTTACTTACCCAGGCCATTCTGAGATAGTTTTTTCGTCACATATTGTACTTCATGACAGTGGTAAAATTGAGTCAAAAAAGTTCATTTTTATTAATAAAAAAAATACCAAATTTACCAAAAATTTTGAAAAATTTGCAAATTTCCAAGTTTCAATTTCTCTACTTCTATAATACATAGTAATACCTCCAAAAATAGTTATTACTTTACATTCCCCATATGTCTACTTCATGTTTGGATCATTTCGGGAATGACATTTTATTTTTTGAAAACGTTACAAGGCTTAGGCCTCTTGCACACGGGCGTCATGTTTGACGCCCGGATAAGAGGCGGGTGCGTTGCGGGAATCGCCACGTGAAAAAATCCGCATGCTTGGTACCCAGACCCGAAGTCAGACTTCATCACTGAAGTCCAGTTTCGGGATGAGTATTCTGTATATGTAATTATTTTCCTTTATAACCTAGTTATAAGGGAAAATAATTGCATTCTAATTACAGAATGCAATGTTCCCCGGGCTATAGAGGGTTAAAAATAATAAAGAGTTAACTTACCTTCTCCCATTGTACGCGCAGAGCCCCAGAACGTCTTCTCTCTTGATGATTGCTTGCTTCAGGACCTGTGGTGACGTCACAGGGTCACATGGTCCAATCATAGAAGCATTTGAGTGGACATGTGACCCATGTGATCCTGTGACATCACGGCCGGTCCTTCATCCAACATCTGTTGGATGAAGGACCTTTGGTGACGTCACAGGATCACATGGGTCACATGGTCCACTCAAATGCTTCTATGATTGGACCATGTGACCCTGTGACGTCACCACAGGTCCTGAAGCAAGAAATCATCAAGAGAGAAGACGTTCTGAGGCTCTGCGCAGCATAATGGGAGAAGGTAAGTTAACTCTTTATTATTTTTAACCCTCTATAGCTCGGGGAACATTGCATTCTGTAATTAGAATGCGATCATTTTCCCTTATAACTATGTTATAAAGGAAAATAATAACGATCGGGTCCCCATCCCGATCGTGTCCTAGCAACCATACGGGAAAATCACAACGCATCCGCACATGATTGCGGATGATTGCGATTTTCCCGCATCCCCATTCACTTCTATGGGGCCTGCGTTGCGTGAAAATCGCAGAATATAGAACATGCTGCGATTTTCACGCAACGCAAAAGTGATGCGTGAAAATCACCGCTCATGTGCACAGCACCATATAAGTGAATGGGTCCGGATTCAGTGCGGGTGCAATGCGTCCTCCTCACGCATTGCACCCGCGCGGAAAACTCGCCCGTGTGAAAGGGGCCTTAGAAGTTTAGAAGCAAATCTTGAAATTTTTCAGAAATTTTCCAAAACCCACTTTTTAAGGACCAGTTCAGGTCTGAAGTCACTTTGTGAGGCTTACATAATAGAACCACCCAAAAATGACCCCATTCTAGAAACTACACCCCTCAAGGTATTCAGAACTGATTTTACAAACGTCGTTAACCCTTTAGGTGTTCCACAAGAGTTAATGGCAAATGGAGATAACATTTCTGAATTTAAATTTTTTGGAAAATTTTCCATTTTAATCAATTTTTTCCAGTAACAAAGCAAGGGTTAACAGCCAAACAAAACTCAATATTTATTTCCCTGATTCTGTAGTTTGCAGAAACACCCCATACGTGGCGGTAAACTGCTGTATCACCAAAGGGCGGGGCGTAGAAGGAAGGGAACGCCATATGGTTTTTGGAAGGCGGATTTTGCTGGACTGGTTTTTAGACACCATGTCCCATTTGAAGCCCCCCTGATGCACCCCTACAGTAGAAACTCCAAAAAAGTGACCCCATTTTGGAAAGTACGGGATAAGGTGTCAGTTTTGTTGGTACTATTTTAGAGTAAATATGATTTTTGGTTGCTCTATATTAGACTTTTTTTGAGGCAAGGTAACAAAAAATAGAAATTCTGAAATTTTATCTCCATTTGCTAATAACTCTTGTGGAACACCTAAAGGGTTAACAAAGTTTGTAAAATCAGTTTTGGAATACCTTGAGGGGTGTAGTTTCTTAGATGGAGTCACTTTTTTGGAGTTTCTACTCTAGGGGTGCATCAGAGGGGCTTCAAATGGGACATGGTGTCAAAAAACCAGTCCAGCAAAATCTGCCTTCCAAAAACCATATGGCATTCCCTTCCTTCTACGCCCTGCCGTTTGGCCATACAGCAGTTTACGACCACGTATGGGGTTTTTCTGCAAACTACAGAAACAGGACAATAAATATTGAGTTTTGTTTGGCTGTTAACTCTTGTTTTATTACTGGAAAAATGGAAAATTTTCAAAAAAATAGCTGTTTTCGGAACGTTTATATTTTTTGTTATTTATATCGTTGATCTGACAGGTTAGATCGTGTGCTATTTCTATAGAGCAGGTATGGACGCGACAATACCAAATATGACTACTTTTTAGGGGGTTTTGTTTCAGTTTTACAAAATAAAGCATTTTTGAAAAAAAAAAATTTTTTAGTGTCTCCACATTCTGAAAGCCATAGTTTTTTTTTTTTTTTTGGGGCGGGGACTGTCTTATGTAGGGTCCCATTTTTTGTGGGATGAGATGGCGGTTTGATTGGCACTATCTTGGGGTGCGTTTGACATTTTGGTCACTTGCTATTACACTTTTTGCGATCTAAGGTGACAAAAATGGCTTTTGAAACCGTATTTATATATTTTTTTTTTGCTGTGTTCACCTAAGGGGTTAGGTCATGTGTTAGTTTTATAGAGCAGGTTGTTACAGACCCGGCAATACCTAATATGTATACTTTTTATTTATTTATTTAAGTCTTACACAATAATATCATTTTTGAAACAAAAAAAAATCATGTTTTAATGTCTCCATAGTCTGAGAGACATATTCTTTTGGGCGATTGTCCTATGTAGGGTATAATTTTTTGCGGGATGAAATGATGGTTTGATTGGCACTATTTTGGGAGGCATATAACATTTTGATCGCTTGCTATTACACTTTTTGTGATGTGAGGTTACAAAATTTTTTTTTTGACACTGTTTTTATTTAATTTTTTTTACGGTATTTACCTGAGGGGTTAGGTCATGTGATATTTTTATAGAGCAGGCTTTTACGGACGCGGCCATATTTTATTTATTTATTTTTATTCAGTGATAAATGTGTTTTTTTATTTTTCCTTTTTTAACATTTTTTTTTTACCCAGACCCACTTGGTTCTTGAAGATCCAGTGGGTCTGATGTCTGTATAATACAGTACAGTACACTATATATTGTACTGTACTTTTTTTTTTACTTTACAAAGTCTGATCAGACTTCTGCTGCCTTTAGCAGAAATCAGATCAGACTTTCCATTACCATGGCAAGCAGGACACCTGTGAAGGCGTCTTGTTGCCATGGTAACCATCACCCGGTGCCAGAACAGAGCAGTATCAAATACGCTCGAGTCTGAACCCAGCCTTAGATGCTGTGATCAAAAGAGATTACAGCATCTAAAGGGTGAAAAACCTCTGCTCTGCGGCCAATGAGAATGCCGGTAATTGATTTCAATGCGCCCGGTCTCAACCAGGGCATTGAATCTGCAATTCTTATTTTGGCCAGCAGGTGGCAGGCCAACATAAGAAATGAGCAATTCTGTCCAAATAATGGTTACATGATTTTTCAGAATTAAAAAAATGGATTTTGTAGGCTCAATTACGAGCTTCATAAAAAACAAACTAAAAAAATATAAAAGTTCCTCCCTCTTTCTGCAGAATAAAAAAAAAATAACAAAAATATAAACATCATGGGTATCACCACGACCGAAAACATCAGTACTATTAAAATATAAAAATATTTTTCCAATACGGCGAATGGCGTAACGGAAAAAAAAAAGGTCAACATTGCCAATTTGCCATTTTTTCATCGCTTCTCTTACCCCCCAAAATGTAATAAAATGTGATCAAAAGGTCACACACACTCCAAAATGGTATCAATAAAAACTACAGATTGTTCTGCAAAAAATGAGACACAGATCAGTAGATATAACTATAAAAAAGTTATGGGGGTCTGAATATGGTGATTTAAAAAATAATAATTTATTTTTACACTATTTAGACATAAAAACCTATACCCCATGGAACAAAAGATCATGACGGCACTCACCAATCCATTACGATATTCGCGTTTATTCGGAGCAGGAGGTTTGCAAGTGAAAGGCCAGAGGAAGCGCGTCAGCGCGAAACGGCCGTCGCCTTTTCTATGTGAGTTTGTTCTGTATGTCTCCCCCTCCTGCTCCGAATAAACGCGAATATCATAATGGATTGGTGAGTATCGTCATGATCTTTTGTTCCATGGGGTATATCGTCAAGACTGTTGTTTGACAGAGCACCACCATGTTACTAGTGTTGACCTCGTCATGGGTGAGTGGACTGAAGAGTTGGATTTTTTAACATCAATTTTCAGATGTGTGTAGTGCCACTAACTGTTTCTTAACATTTGTAGATAAAAACCTATACATATGGGGTATCGTTGTAATCGTACTGACCCAGAGAATGAAGGGCAAAGGTCAGTTTTGCCTCAAATGGAACTCTGTGGGGAAAAAAAACGTAAAACGGTGAAGAAATTGCGTTTTCTTCCAATTCCGCCTCATTGTATGCCATATTAAATGGTGGCATTAGCAAGTACAACTTGCCCCCCAAAAAATAGGCACTTATACAGCTATGTGAACAGAAAAATAAAAAAGTTATGGGTCAAAGAAGATGGGGAAGAAAAATGAAAACGCAAAAATGATGGTATCCTAAGGGTTAAAATACTGCTACAAAGTTGACAGTGTTGTGTAGTTCAGTGGTGACTTCTGGCGACAGATGATCATCGGCAGGGGTGTAGGGTATCGGACTCCGAACGACCAGCTACTGATGACCAATCTTGAAGATAAAGGCTGGACAACCCCTTTAAGTGGCTAAATGTTTCCGATTTTAATAGTTTCACAGGGAGCTGTGTGTACTTAGGATGGTGGGTAATGTAGGAGCATGCAGTTGGTGTTTCCAGTGGAAGATGGGACTTGTAGAAGGAGATGGGGGTGGTAGTTTCACATACTAGAGAATAACAAAAGTCACAGAATTCAGGGAAAATATATCTGTAGGAATCAGGGGATGATGGTAAAAGTGGATATCAGTGAATAACTGAAACTGTTGTTTTATATAGCAGGGGATGATAGGGCTTCCCAGAAATCTCAGGGTATTATGGAACTGGCTGACTATATCGGGGATGATGGGACTTGTAGTTGCAGATACCTGTAATCGCCAAGAAGGATGATGGGGCTGAAACTTGTAGTTTAAGACAGCAGGTAATGATGGGATGGATTGTGGCTAATACAGGGGATGATGGGACTATAGTACATTCCAGGGGTTGATGATCTGTAGCCATGGATAGCTGTAGAAGATGAGACTAGTAGTGCCAGAAGATGACCGTATGTACCAGGAGATAATGGGAATTTTAGTTGTCAATTTCAGTGTAAGATGACAATTAATTGGTAATGTCAGGGGATGATGAGACTTGTTGCCAAAGGATGATGTGTACATTTGAACTCCAGGAGATGATGGGACTTGTGGTTGCAGATACTAGGGGTGATGAGACTGGCTGTAGATAGGAAAGGAACTACAGAACTGTGACTTGTAGTTGCAAGGAGATGACATGACTAGAACTTGTAGTTAGGAACTCTACAAAATGATGAGGAGAACTGCATCAGTGAAGACTCACCTGCATCTCCTCTGATTTTCTCCCAGAACATTAGTACCCATCGGAAATACGTCATCACAGCACTTCCGGGTTATGCGTTCCACTCCACAAGTCCTGTCTGGCACTTGTCTGGAATAGACTTTCTGGCCTGTCTCCCAACATAGATCACATGACCGGACCGAACGGGAGAATAGAGATGGCAGTCTTTAAATGAGGAGTGGGCCATAGATAGCGGTCTGTGAGAGTGAGGGGGCCATGGAGAGCAGTTTGTGAGAATGAGGGAGGGGGCCATGGAGAGCAGTCTGAGAATGAGGGGGGCCATGGAAAGCAGTCTGTGAGAATGAGGGAGGGGGCCGTTTAGAGCAGTCTGAGAATGAGGGGGCCCATGGAGAGCAGTCTGTGAGAATAAGTGGGGCCATGGAGAGCAGTCTGTGAGAATAAGTGGGGCCATGGAGAGCAGTTTGTGAGAATGAGGGAGGGGGCCATTTAGAGCAGTCTGAGAATGAGGGGGGCCATGGAGAGCAGTGTGTGAGAATGAGGTGGCCATGGAGAGCAGTCTGTGAGAATAAGGGGGGCCATGGAGAGCGGTCTGTGAGAATGAGGGAGGGGGCCATGGAGAGCAGTCTGTGAGAATGAGGGGGCCATGGAGAGTGGTCTGTGAGAATGAGGGGGCCATGGAAAGCAGTCTGTGAGAATGAGGGGGGGCCATGGAGATAAGTCTGTGAGAATGAGGGGGGGCCATGGAGAGCAGTCTGTGAGAAGGAGGGGGCCCATGGAGAGCGGTCTGTGAGAATGAGGGAGGGGGCCATAGAGAGCAGTCTGTGAGAATGAGGGAGGGGGCCATAGAGAGCAGTCTGTGAGAATGAGGGAGGGGGCCATAGAGAGCAGTCTGTGAGAATGAGGGAGGGGGCCATAGAGAGCAGTCTGTGAGAATGAGGGAGGGAGCCATGGAGAGCGGTCTGTGAGAATGAGGGGGGCCATGGAGAGCGGTCTGTGAGAATGAGGGAGGGGGCCATGGAGAGCAGTTTGTGAGAATGAGGGAGGGGGCCATGGAGAGCGGTCTGTGAGAATGAGGGGGCCCATTAATAGCGGTCTGTGAGATTGAGGGGCCCATGGAGAGCAGTCTGTGAGAATGAGGGAGGGTGCCAGTGAGAGCGGTCTGTGAGAATGAGGGGGGCCATGGAGAGCGGTCTGAGAATGAGGGGAGCATGGAGAGGGGTATGTGAGAATGAAGGGGGCCATGGAGAGCAGTCTGTGAGAATGAGGGAGGGGCCCATTAATAGCGGTCTGTGAGATTGAGGGGCCCATGGAGAGCAGTCTGTGAGAATGAGGGAGGGTGCCATGGAGAGCGATCTGTGAGAATGAGGGGCCCATGGAGAGCAGTCTGTGAGAATGAGGGAGGGGGCCATAGAGAGCAGTCTGTGAGAATGAGGGAGGGGGCCATGGAGAGCAGTCTGTGAGAATGAGGGGGGCCATGGAGAGCGGTCTGAGAATGAGGGGAGCATGGAGAGGGGTAGGTGAGAATAAGGGGGGCCATGGAGAGCGGTCTGTGAGAATGAGGGGGCCATGGAGAGCAGTCTGTGAGAATGAGGGGAACCATGGAGAGCAGTCTATGCGTGTGAGGGGGTATAAAGAGCAATTTGAGGGGTCTATGGAGAGCAGTCTGCGAGAATAAGGGGGGCCATGGCGAGCTGTCTGCGAGAATAAGGGGGGCCATGGAGAGCGGTGTGTGAGAATGAGGGGGCCATGGAGAGCAGTCTGTGAGAATGAGGGGGGCCATGGCGAGCAGTCTATGGTGTGAGGGGGTATAAAGAGCACTTTGAGGGGTCTATGGAGAGCAGTCTGTGAGAGTGAGGGGGGCCATGGAGAGCTGTCTGCGAGAATAAGGGGGGCCATGGAGAGCGGTCTGTGAGAGGGAGGGGGTCCCCTGTAATCAGTACAACTGATGCTCACCCGCCCTTTAATGGCGTCCTGTTTGTATGTCTCTTAGTCTTGCTGGATGTTTTTTTTAAGTTGGATTTGCACTTTATAGGTGTCTATGGATGCTATAAGGCTATAAGACCAGGCACACACGACCGAGTATAATGTAAGGTCCTGTTCTGGCCGCCGCTCCTCTGACAGGATCACACAGCATTATACTGACTTATAATGCTGTGTAACCCTTAGAGTCCTGCATTCTATTGTAATACAATGACAGCATTATGTCAGTGTAATTCAGTAGATTTTAGAACTTAAAGAATAACTAAACCCTTATATAAACTTTTAATATATTCTCCATAATGCCCTAATAAAACTCTCTCTATATATACTTTATTAATGAATTATTAATGAATTTTCTATTTTTACTACTCTTTTTCTTACCTAAAATGCACCATTCCCTGTGCGCTTAAAACTCTGTTTTCTGTCCACGGCTGACTGCTCAGTGGTGTACAGAGTACATTTTATCAATGGGCAGCAGCAGCGCTGCGAGTACGGGCAGGAGCGCATATTGCTGCTCCTGCCGGTGCTCCCTGGAGGATTACTTACTCTTGGCATAGCACATGGGTACCCTGTACCCATATACTATGCCAGGATTAGCTGAGCGGTGCAGGCTCCTGCTTTAGCCTGCTCCACTAAGCTAAGAGAACTGCATGTCAGGTGCAGAAGTACTGTAAAAATACTTAAATATTACTTTATGTCCTGTACTTCATGTCTCCTCATGAACTCCATTCCCACAGAGATTGAGCTGAAGATCTTATCATCTGTGTTCAGGATCATCATCTATGACAAGAAGAGAGGAGGAGGAGGCAGCTCTTTAGCTCAGTGTTGTGAAGTAACTTGTCCTCCTGTATGATTAGGACAGGTTTTGTGTGTACTAATAGGACGGCGGCCATTTTTCCCCCCTGACAAAACGAGCCATTATAACTAATGAAAGGTACTTGGGAATATATTTCTAATAAAGAAATATTTAAGTATTTCCATTTTCTTAATTCCCGTAGAACTCCTTTAACCAATGAAAGCTGAAGGTGCAGAGCGCTCTGAGCAGCACTTTTGCATCTTCAGGTTATTCCATAAATGAAAAAAAATATATATATGGATTAATGCATACAATTTTTTACTATACCGCTGCTCCCCAGTGTAACTTTCACTTTTTTTTTCACTCATATATTTGGTGGGTGGGCAGCAGCTTGTCTCACGTGATATTCAAGCAGCAGAATGCACTGCAATCATCTCTTGTTAACACCTTCCTCCCCTGTACAGAAAACAGTCCCTCAAGCACATCCCCATCAATTCCACTAATGAATAGTACTATAGTATATCATCCCTGACAATTTCCTTCTCACTGCCTAGTTTAGAGATAAACCTATGTACATATTTCTATGAATTGAAAAGTAGGGATGAATGAATGAAAGGTGCCTGCGCTGCTTCACTATGAGATCCCTACACCTGCCCTGAGAGGAGGAAAGGAGCAGAGAAGCTATTCAGCATGTTAGTCCACCAGAGAGAAAAATGCAATGTACATAAGAAACACTTACAATATTTGTATCGCCTGGATGTTGCAGTAATACTTTATTTGAAATGTTCTATTCATTACACATAATAACACCTTTTGTGGACTAGCCCTATTAAATTCTCTGCTATCTCAAGTACAGTTTTGCACCACCATGAATGGAGATCAGGCCTCACATATGCATCTCTCTCCATTCACTGCTATTGGACTTCTGAAGATAGCCTAGTAAGCAAGCTGGTTCCAATGACGTCTTTCTTCCCATGTAAATGTGAAGAAAAAGTTAAAGGGGTATTCCCATCACGCCATTTCATACTTACCTGCTCCTGGCGCGCCATCCACTTCCTGGTTTCGGCAGGGGGCGGGCTCCATCTTGAGTGACGTCTTCTCCCAGCCGGGCCGCGCGCTGGACTGAACGTGCACGCCGCCGTGCATGCGCCCTGGTGACTTCTTCCTGGCAAGTATACTATACTGGCCAGGAAGACGTCACCATAGCGCACGAACGGCGTCGGCGTGCGCTTTCGGGACTGCGCTCGGGCCGGCCGGGAGAAAAGAAGAAGTAGTCTGCGCAAGTGTGGCCACCGCGATTCCGGAGAGGAGCGGTGGCCGTGACCAGGGGAGACGGAAGACATCAGTCAGGTAAGTATATCTTCATTTTCTTCTATGGGGTGGGAATTAGTCAGTGCAAACTGATGAACTGTTATACAAATTTGAATGCAAGCGTTGATGGAGTTTTTCAGGAGTATCCTGAAAGTACCGAGGGGGCGCCACAGAGTCAGTAAATAAAAATAATGATTGGAATAAAAATAAAAAGCGCTGGATACAAAATGTAGCTATGAGTAGGCAAAAGTGATGGAGAATTAAACTATAAATTAAAAGCATAAATAAATAACATACATGAGTACGTATCTTGTCTCTTGTTCAGTAAATGAACATAATCTCCATGTAATAATATAGCACCTACTTCACTGGGGAGTTCTGGTGTTTATAAAAGGGGTTGTCTCATCATGGACAGTGGGCACATATCGCTAGGATATGCCTCCATTGTCTTATAGGTGCAGGTCCCACCGCTGGGACCCGCACCTATATCGAGACTGCAAGTGAAGGAGGGCACACTGCGAATGCGCAGCCACCCTCTAATCATTTTATATGGGGCTGGCAAAAATTGCAGATCGCTGGTTCGGCTATTTCCGTAAGCCCCATAGAAGTGAATAGGAGCCGCGCATGTGCTGTATGCTCCCATCCACTTCTATGGGGAGCCGGCTCGGTGGCGGCCGAACTGGAGTCCTCCAGCCACCACCTTGCCAGGCTCCGCTCTCGATATAGGTGCGGGTCCCAGCGGTGGACCTATAGGACAATGGGGGCATATCCTAGCGATATGCCCCCATTGTCTGTGATGAGACAACCCCTTTAAATTTCCAGTAGTGAGGGAAGCTTTTATCACATTCAGAACAAGTGAATGGTTTCTCTCCTGTGTGGACCTTCTGATGCTGAGCCAAATTTTCCTTACAAACAAAGGATTTTGAGCAATTGGAGCATGTGCAGGGTTTTGCCCCAGTGTGGATCATCTGGTGTCTTGGAAGTTTGGATTTTTGCTTGAAGGACTTCCTGCATATCACGCATGAAAACCGTTTTTTTCTCACTCTGGTTGTAGCATTTTTAGAAAAATCTGGTGAAGAAACAAGATTTTCACTTCAGGCACACCGCTCACAGAATGACAAGAAATTACCTATCCAATCACTGAGTTACGAAATCCTCTAGGACAAGTGATGGTTAACCTCCGGCACTCCAGCTGTGGTGAAATTACGACTCCCAGCGTGTTCCATTCATTTCTATGGAGTTCTGAGAACAGCCAAGCAAGTGTGCATCTTGGGAGTTGTAGTTTTACCACAGCTGGAGTGCCGGAGGTTAGCCATCACAGTTCTAGGGCTATCTGAAATGTTTTAAAGTACATCCACATTGAGGGATGTGATTTAGGAGACATTAGGGGAGATTTATCATCTCCCTGCACCTCTTTTTTGGTGCTAAAAAGTCACAAACTCAGTGTTTGCGACTTTTTAATCGCCAAATTTGTTGCAAGTGGCTTTTCTGCACTGCCCTGCCACTTTCTGAATAGAAGGCATGGTCAGCAAGTCCACCACGTGTATCCTCATGTACTCCTGTTTTCAGGCACAAATGAAGATAGAAATCTATGGCAGGTCCGAACAGCTATATATTTAATTCTGGCACATAAAATTAGGTGCATCCTCTGGCAGCGCAGGAGATTTCTTTGGTAAATCTCCCCCATTGAGTCTAGTATATTAGATGATATGACCTGCACCAACTCCATGGTCACTAAGCTGACTATTTTGATAAAAACATGACAATGATCGCTTTGCAGACAAGAGTGTGTCGACGGTTCTCTCTCCCAAAACTCATCATAAGTTTTTAGGTTACTAATAAGGTTCCTGTCTATAGACATCAACAAAAGTGTGAAGTGAACACTTTAATCCTGAATACAAAACTGAATAGGTGCTAGAGTAGGGAGCTCCACTCTCAGCCATAAGACTGGTCCTGTGTAGATGTCAGGCTTTATTGATAATGCAGATAGATGGCGGATTGCCATTTTCATCAAGTCATCAGTAGGACTCTCTACTCTTCTAGTTATCGTGCTAAGGTAATTTACTCAGCGGTGGTGACGTGCACTATCCGAGAAGAAGCTGCAATGGGCAAACACGTACAAGATCTAAAGGTGGCCATACACATTAGACACAAGTTGTTTAATGGTTGAACAGTAGCTGGTTTTGCAGATACGGCCATACACATTTTAGACCATAGTGGCCATACAAGTTCAATGAAACCGGGTGATCTAAGATCTTTCTGGGAACGTTCTTTCAACGAAAGATCTTTCATCTGACTATGGGACGAAAATATTAAACACTGTTGATTTCTTAAGAGACAATAATGGTCTATTATTTGTCAGCTAAAATGGTCGTTCTTTGTTAAAAGTGTTATCCAGGAAAAGATATTTATGACGTATCCTCAGGATAAGGCTACATGCACACGACAGTTGTTTTTTGCTGTCCGCAAATCGCGGATCCGTCTTCCTTTTTTTTTCACATCCACATCCGTTCCGTGTGTCCGAAAATTTTGTAGGTTGTGTTTCCGTGTGTCTTCCGTTTTTTTTTGCGGATCCGCAAAAAAAACGGAAGGCTTGAAACAGTTTCTTAAAGTACCTGCACAAGTGCCCTGGTTTGCAAGCAACCATCCGCAAAAAAAACGGATGCGGATGGAAAAACGAAAGGCTTCAGTGTGGCTTCCGTTTTTTTTGCGGACCCATTGACTTCAATGGGTCCGCAAACCGTTTTTTGCGGACAAGAATAGGACATGCCATATTTTTTTTGCGGACGTGAAATGCGGAATACGGACGCGGACAGGAAACGGAAGAGGCATCAGTTTTTTTTGCGGATCCATAGAAATGAATGGGATCCGCAAAAAAAACGGAACGGAAGCCGCAAAAAAATACTGTCGTGTGCATGTAGCCTAAGTCATCAGTAGGTATGAGCGAACTTTAAGTTTTGAAGTTCAGGTTTGGATCCATTGCTGGCCATAGACTTCTATTATGAGGCATTCTGTTATGCATTCACCATATACCTGAACCCGAACTTCAAAATTTGAAGTTCTCTCATCCCTAGTCATTAGTATCAGATTAGTATCAGTGTGTAACACCCGGGACCCCTGCCGATCAGCTGTTAGAAGAGGCCTTGAGCGCCACAGCCTTGTCCTAGGCTAGTGACATCACTATACATTGGTCACATGGCCTAGTTAAAGCTCAACCCCATTCAAATCAATGGGGCTGAGCTGCAATTGTCACGTACACTCCCGTGAAAGTGGCCAGGAGATCAGAGAGAGTCTACCTGTAACCATAATCTCTTCACTCTTGGAAAGTCCAACCAGACATGTAACATATGATCCTGGTGAGTGGCAACCCCTGAAGCATGTTGAAGGGTAGCCTGGTACTGCATGAGCTATATAGAGGGGACTAGGTAACAACAGAGTAGCACTTTATAGGAGGTTTCTAACATTCAGGGCACTCTTGTGTGTCGCCTCCCAAATTTGTTTCCATTGGGCATCTGGTAGTGTTGAGCCGATATCAGCTTCCCATTTAGAAACATAGGAGGGGCATGTTCCGCTTGAATTATGGGTGAGGTCAGTGTATATGGCCGAGATGAGGCCTTTAGTGTGGGGATAACGGAGGCAATAGGTCTCGACAAGCAGTCAAAGACAGAGGGCGGATGTGTTTCTGAGACGTGAGCTGACAATGTGTTTCAGTTGGAGCGCAATGTTTTAGTTAGCGGTAGCTCATACTTGCTTTGCAATGAAGCAAATGAGGTGATACCATTATGGGTAAGCAGGTGATATATCTTTACAAGTACTTTTATAGTCCAGATTCTGAACGAGCTTGGGGGAATGAGTGAGGTTGATTGTTAATGATGGAGCTCGGTTTACTCATTCTTCCCCCTGACACATGGTGACAGCTACTTGATTTCAAAGTTTTACAGTCATTCAACAAAATTATATATTGCTGTGTATTGTGGGGGGAAAGGAGGTGATATTTTTACCATTTTATACTCAACTATGTGTGGTAAGGTGCAGGGTGCCTTCGTGGATGGCAGGTACGTGTCACCGAGGTTCATAGCCTCGGTGAGGTAAGAGTCATTTTTGTTGATGTCAGCAGCAGGTAGTGCTACTGACACAGTTGCTAAATAGCATGGCTGCAAAGCCGATCCGGGCCGGCTCTTACCGGGAGCAGCTAAAGTGAGGGTGGGTGGCTGCTCCCCACGATCCAGTCCTGGTTTTTGGCTGGGTTTAAAACACAGCCAGCACCAGCAGCTGAGTGTGTGATTGTCCTGGAGCTGCTGTTAGGCTGTGGAATCATTTGAGTTTGGGAGTTTTCTGGGCTGGAAGCAAGAGCCCAACAAGGAGGAGTGCAGACGGCCTGGAAACCTGACGTCGACTGTCTTGCGGCTGGACTGACAGCCAGGTGCGAACCTGCACCTTAAACCTCCCAGGTGACTGAAACCTGTATGGGACTGTTTTGTTTTGCCTCATTACTTCTGATGTGTGTGAATTAACACCAAGAGACTGTTTGTCGTTTATGTTGTGCAAGTGTGAATAAAACACTGTTTATTGCACTTTCTGGACTCCCTGTTTTGCCTTTGTACTGCACCCGCACCGCTATCTACCAGAGCGACTCCCCACATTTGGTGTCGGATGCGGGCATGCGCAGTGAGGCTGGCGTGAACGCCGAAGTTTGTTTGTTTTGCTGGGCACGAATGCATGGAATATATTAAACCAGCAAAGTTGCAAGCAGGAATTTCTGGCAACATGGAGGCTGCTGTGAAGGCTCTCATAGAGGCTAACGTGCAGCAGCGGGAGACCAACCAGCTACTATTACAGCACGTGATGGCGTTACAAGCTGCAGGAGCGTCCCACCATGACCATGATGCCCGGAAAGCGGTCCGTGCGGCGATCCCAAAAATGACCCCCTCGGACGACGTTGAGACATATCTGGCGGTCTTTGAGAAGGTGGCCGTGAGGGAAAAGTTACCCCGTGACCAGTGGGCCGAGGTGGTCGCTCCGTTCCTGGCATCCGGACCCCAGCAAGTTTTTTTTGACTTAGCAGATGACCAGGCTGCTGATTACCCCACGGTGAAGGGGGAGATCCTGGCCAGACTGGGGGTAAACGTGTTGGTCCGGGCTCAGCGAGTCCACCAGTGGGACTTTAAAACGGCTGAACCCGCCAGGCCGCAGTACTATGAGTTGCTGCACAGGTTGCAAAAGTGGCTGCAGCCTGTTGTTCTAAGGCCTCTTTCACACTTGCGTTGTTAGGATCCGGCGTGCACTTCCGTCGCCTGAATGCACGCCGGATCCGGCACAACGCAAGTGAACTGAAAGCATTTGAAGACTGATCAGTCTTCAAAATGCTTTCAGTGTTACTATGGCAGCCAGGACGCTACTAGCGTCCTGGTTGCCATAGTAGCAGTGGGGAGCGGGGGAGCGGCATACTTACATTCCATGCGGCTCCCGGGGCGCTCATGAATGACGTCAGAGCGCCCCACGCGCATGGATCACGTGATCCATGCAATCACGTGATCTATGCACTGGGGCGCCCTGACGTCATCCTGAAGCGTCTCGGCAGCCGCACGGAATGTAAGTATGCCGCTTCCCGCTCCCCAACTCTTACTATGGCAACCAGGACTTTAGCGTCCTGGCTGCCATAGTAACCATTGACAAAAAGCTAAACGTCGGATCCGGCGATGCGCGGAAACTACGTTTAGCTAAAGGCCGGATCCGGACTAATGCCCTTCAATGGGCATTAATTCCGGATCCGGCGTTACGGCATGTCTTCCGGATTTTTGGACGGAGACAAATCCGCAGCATGCTGCGCTTTTGTCAACGTCCAAAAAACGTTGACATACTGAACGGAAGACATCCTGATGCATCCTGAACGGATTTCTCTCCATTCAGGATGCATGGGGATAATCCTGATCAGTAGCTTTCCGTCCTAGAGACCCGAAGACGGATCTCTAGGACGGAAAGCTAAAACGCTAGTGTGAAAGAGGCCTAAGTCCGACTGCTATGCTAAACGGTCTGCTGGCCGACATATTCTGGAGGGCCCTGCCTTACCCCCTTCAGCACTGGATCGGCCAGGTATCCCCCACTAATGCCCTTGAAATGGTTGATCTGGTGGAGCGCTATGAGGCCACAAAAAACTTGCAAGGGGGTGTTGTTGGGAGGGGGCCGGTCAAACCCCAGAGGTCTCCCATCCAGTCCCGACGTCTGATACCTGAGAGACCTGTTCGGGGTGTGCCCCCTGTGGACCCGGCCCCGATTGTCTGCTGGCGGTGTCAGGAGCCTGGCCATGTAAGGGCCGACTGTCCACACCGGGAGAACCCATGGAGACTAATTATGGGTACCGGGCTTCCATGTATGCCCGGAGACTGTGTGCAACCGGCACCCCGAGACAATAGACAATCGTCACCTGTGCCAGGTGCAAGTGGGTGATAATCTGGCAGTGGCGCTGCTGGACTCAGGAGCCTAGTAACCCTGGTAAGTGCTGCCCTGGTACAGCCCACCCAGTATACGGGCCGGAAAGTTGGTGTGGTGTGCATACACGGAGACTTAAAGGACTATCCCACTGCTGTAATGTCTCTGTCCACGGCGGCCGGCACATGGACTTGTGAAGTGGCGATCTCCACAAAGCTACCTTATGAACTAATAATTCGGAGAGACTTCCCTGGTTTTCCGTCACTATGGCCTGAGATGAAAGTGACTAATAGCCCTGAGACAGGGGTAACCCTAGCAGAGTGGCCTGGTTCCAGTGGGAGGCCCAGAGCCCTGGGAGCCCGAGTCCGAAGGGCCTGCGGTAGGGGTGACCACCACTTCTGTGATAGAGGGGGAGACACCCCCACTGAGTGTAATGGTGGGAGACATGGAGGACTTGCCACCAGGACCTGAGTTGGCAGACCTCCACGTCTCCGGAGACAATTTTGGGACCGCCCAACACCGGGACCAAACCCTAACCAGGGCCTGGGAGAATGTGGTGGAAATTGATGGTAAGCCCCAGAAGCCAGGGACTGAGTTAATATTTCCCCGCTTTGTCGTTCACCAAGAGATGTTATATCGGGTGAACCAAATCCGGGGTGAATCTGTTGAACAGTTGGTGGTGCCCACAGCGTATCGCAAGCTTGTCATGGAGCTTGCCCACCAACATGTTCTTGGGGGACACTTGGGGTGGCAGAAAACCCAAGACCGCATACTGCAGCGGTTTTATTGGCCTGGTGTGTTTAAGGAGGTAGAAGAATATTGTAAATCTTGTCCAACCTGTCGGGTAAATAGCCCCTAGCCACATTTCCGTAGTCCCCTTGTACCTCTTCCAATCATTGAGGTCCCGTTTGAGCGTATCGCTATGGATCTAATCGGGCCTGTACCAAAGTCTGCCAGGGGCCACCAACACATTCTGGTAGTTCTCGACTATGCCACTCGGTATCCGGAGGCGGTGCCTCTGCGACATACCTCAGCTAAGCTCATTGCCAAAGAGTTAATGGAAATGTTTTCCCGTGTGGGCCTGCCAAAAGAGGTTCTGACAGACCAAGGGACCCCTTTATGTCCAAAGTTATGAGGAACTGTGTAAGTTATTGCGTATAAAGCAATTGCGGACGTCCGTTTACCATCCATAAACGGACGGTCTTGTCGAAAGGTTTAACCAAACTCTAAAAAATATGTTAAAAAGGGTGGTGTCTAGAGATGGGAAGGACTGGGACCTGCTTCTGCCCTATCTTATGTTCGCCGTGCGAGAGGTGCCCCAGGCCTCTACTGGGTTCTCGCCCTTCGAACTGCTTTATGGCAGACACCCTCGGGGCCTGTTGGATATCGCCAAGGAAGCGTGGGAACAACAGCCTGTCCCCCACAAAAGTGTCATTGAGTATGTCACCCAGATGCAGGACCGGATGGAAAGGGTGTTGCCGCTGGTCCGGGAGCATATGGAGGCAGCACAACAAGCCCAGAGTAGGGTGTATAATCGTCAGGCTCGGGTACGGGACTTCAATCCGGGAGATCGGGTTTTGGTTCTGGTACCCACCCTTGACAGCAAGTTCCTAGCTAGGTGGCAGGGCCCCTATGAGGTGATCGAGAAGGTAGGGGAAGTAAATTACAAGGTACACCAGCCAGGGCGGCGCAAGCCGGAGCAGGTGTACCACGTGAATTTACTAAAGCCTTGGAAGGATAGGAACACGGCCGACGACAACAGCCCCTGGCCAGGGCTTCTAGGTGAAAAGGGTCCAGCCCCACAGTTCGAGGCCTGCGAAGCGGTAGCCACGGTAAAAATTGCAGACAGCCTGTCTTCCAAACAAGTTCAGGAAGTCAGGGAGTTCATCAGTCGGAACACGGATGTGTTCTCGGACCTCCCTGGCCGCACGTCTCTCATCCAACATGACATCGTCACTGAGCCTCAGGCCAAGATCCGGTTAAAACCATACCGGGTACCTGAGGCTCGGCGACGGGCCATCGCGGAGGAAGTGCAATTAATGTTGAAGCTCGATGTCATTGAGGAATCGAAAAGTGAGTGGGCCAGTCCCATAGTCCTAATACCCAAGCCGGATGGGACGTTGCGGTTCTGCAACGATTTTCGCAAGTTAAATGAAGTGTCCAAGTTTGATGTGTATCCCATGCCCCGGGTAGACGAGCTTGTTGAGAATTTAGGACAAGCCCGCTATTTTTCTGTGCTGGACCTCACTAAAGGGTACTGGCAGGTACCCTTAACGGAGTCGGCCAAGGAAAAAAACGCTTTTGTTACCCAGCAGGGCCTGTATCACTACAAGGTGTTACCCTTTGGCCTGCATGGCGCCCCGCCACCTTCCAAAGGTTAATGGACATAGTGCTGCGACCACATCGTCGGTACGCCTCGGCCTACTTAGATGATGTAATCATCCACAGCACCGACTGGGAAAGCCATTTGCCCAAAGTGCAGGCGGTAGTGGATGCCCTGAGGAAAGCTGGACTAACCGCCAATCCAAAGAAGTGTGCGATTGGGTTGGAAGAGACCAAATATCTGGGATATGTCATTGGGCGGGGAGTCATCAAGCCTCAGGTAAATAAGGTAGAGGCAATACGGAGTTGGCCCCGACCGGTCACCACCAGGCAGGTAAAGTCGTTCCTGGGAATTGTGGGGTATTACATGAGGTTTGTGCCCCACTTTGCCACTATCGCTTCGCCATTGACAGAATTATTAAAGGGGCGTAAGACAGGGACGGTCCGCTGGAATGAGCAGGCGGAAAAGGCTTTCTTCGCCTTGAAATCGGCCCTGTGTGGGTCCCCGGTTTTGGTGACACCCGATTTCAGGAAAAAGTTCGTAGTCCAGACCGACGCCTCTGAGGTTGGCCTTGGTGCGGTACTATCGCAGGAAGTCAACGGGGAGGAGCATCCCGTTGTCTTCCTCAGCCGCAAGCTCACCCCAGCCGAGACCAGGTACAGTATAATGGAGAGAGAGTGCCTGGCCATCAAGTGGGCACTCGAGGCCCTCCGTTATTACCTCTTGGGCAGAAGCTTCCGCCTGGTGACTGACCACTCCCCACTCAAGTGGATGAGCCAGGCCAAAGAGAGGAATGCCCGGGTCACGAGGTGGTTTCTGTCGCTACAGAATTATAAATTTACAGTGGAGCACAGAGCGGGCCGGTTGTTGAGAAATGCAGACGCCCTCTCCCGGGTACACTGTTTTTCGTGTGTCCACCCCCTCAGGGGGGGGGGGGTATGTGGTAAGGTGCAGAGTGCCGTCGTGGATGGCAGGTACGTGTCACCGAGGTTCATAGCCTCGGTGAGGTAAGAGTCATTTTTGTTGATGTCAGCAGCAGGTAGTGCTACTGACATAGTTGCTAAATAGCATGGCTGCAAAGCCGATCCGGCCCGGCTCTTACCGGGAGCAGCTAAAGTGTAGGGTGGGTGGCTGCTCCCCACGATCCAGTCCTGGTTTTGGGCTGGGTTTAAAACACAGCCAGCACCAGCAGCTGAGTGTGTGATTGTCCTGGAGCTGCTGTTAGGCTGTGGAATCATTTGAGTTTGGGAGTTCTCTGGGCTGGAAGCAAGAGCCCAACAAGGAGGAGTGCAGACGGCCTGGAAACCTGACGTCGACTGTCTTGCGGCTGGACTGACAGCCAGGTGCGAACCTGCACCTAAAACCTCCCAGGTGACTGAAACCTGTACGGGACTGTTTTGTTTTGCCTCATTACTTCTGATGTGTGTGAATTAACACCAAGAGACTGTGTGTCGTTTATTTTGTGCAAGTGTGAATAAAACACTGTTTATTGCACTTTCTGGACTCCCTGTTTTGCCTCTGTAGTGCACCCGCACCACTATCTACCAGAGCGACTCCCCACATATGTGACATTTTTATGCTAAACTAAAAGACTAATCCAAAAACATTGCTTTGCCTGTACTATATTCTGAGAGATAATTAAAGCAAAAAAGGCAGCTCTCACCTGCTTCTCCTGCCAAAGCACGGATAGGAAGCCTGGACGTGGCTGGTACAAAACTGAAGAAATAGAGGAAGATCTGCAGTGTCCCACTCGTGATCGTGGGCACAGCAAATAGTTTTACTATGTTTTATTGCCATATATTATCTTCATCTTCCAAAGATTTTTAATATTTTTCAACAATAAAATACAAGCATAGTTCAATGTCCCATTACAATCTTGGGACCACTTAGTGACAGTGAAGAGTAGGTACATCCACCTATTATAATAGCATACATGGATGACATAATACAATATAGCAATACAAATGTGGTCCGATCTGTGTCGTCGGGCCATTGTGATTAGTCATGAAACCTACTCAGAATACCAAGCAAGGGAAAGCAGATACGTTGCAGTGGTAGTGTGTAGAACAAAGTAAAATAAAGAAAACAGGACAGACCAACAGCATTAATAAACAGAAGTCCAGGAAGGTACAGGAAAACTGCAAGATCATATTGAAAATCTCTATGCTATTCCAATAGGAATATACTTCTATAATAGGTAGACCTATGACGTATACCAGCAGCTGGATGTCCATATCGACCAGTTATCATGGAACTTGTCCAGAAAGGGGAGTTGTGAATAAAACATTTTTTCATACATACAGGTAAAGTTCACTAGTGCGGTTACTTCTGACACACTGGGAGCTTGGGGACTCTTCCAATGTCTCGTAATAACCAGTTTGGCTGCCATGAGTATATGGGCGATGACTGTCCTGTGCGGGTAAGCTAGCGAACCGAAGTCTATGAGGAGAAGTGCCAGTGCCAGAGTTAAAGCTAATCTATGAGGGAGACAGCTATTAATCAGAGTTTGAATGTTTCCTCAAAATTGAGAAAGTTTGGGGCAGGACCATAAAATATGGAGAAGAGAACCCCTTTGCCCGCAATTCCTCCAACAATATGGTGAGGAAGTGGGGAACATGAGGTGGAGCCTAGAAGGTGTGTAGTCCCATCGCAAACAGGTTTTGAATATAGCTTCCTGATGGGATACACGTCTAAAGGCAGCAGCGGCAGTTTTAAAGGCTGTCCGCCATTTTTCTGTTGTGAAAGATGTCTGAAGGTCCCTTTCCCATTTTATTAGGGGGGGTGGCTTAACCCAATCTGTTCCATGAGCAAGTAAGTTATAAAAGAGGGAGATACCTCCTTTCTTTGTAAATTTGTAAACATTTTAACACCATACTTGGGATTAGTAGCGAGGTATGTTCTATAGACTTTAGGAAGGATCTCATTTGGAGGAACTTGTAAAATTCCCTGTGAAGGATTTGATAGGTTTCCCGCACATAGGAAAAAGATAATGCTTTATCCTCATCCATCAGATCCTTCACAGTGGCTATTCCCTGGACAAGCTAAGATTGGAGATCAAGATCGGGGATGTGGTCCTTCAGACATGAGAGAGATATGACATGTGGGGGGATTGCCCCCTTTTTATTGAGGTGCACTAGATATTGTTTCCAAACCCCCATAGAAGTCTGTACTGCATGTATCGGTGATAAATAAGGTCCCAAACTCCACGCCGATCCAATCAATGGGGAACGTAGAGTGTAGAGATTGAGAGTGGTCCTTTCTATGTTGACCTAATGTTTGTTTGTGTTATCATGCCACCAATGTACTAGTTCGTCCAGTAGGCAAGCTTTTTGATAATAGTGTAAGTCCGGGACTCCTAACCCTCCGTTGTTTTTATGTTGTATCATAATTGGGTATTCTATCCGTGGGTGTTTATTGTTCAATATAAAATTCATCATCTGTTTGCGGGCCTTTTTGAAGTAGGATTTTGGGATGGCAATAGGGAGTGTTCTAAAAAGGTAGAGGAGTTTTGGAAGGAGCAGCATTTTGTATACCACAACTCTCCCAAACCAGGAGATAATGTAAGTTTTCTAGTATCTGTAAGTGATCAGAACTGATCACAGTCAGATCTATAATAGTATTAGTGTCACCTTAGTTCGCCCCCCACCCAAAACGCAGTGTTTGCCCGATCAGGCCTGATCGGTCGCCCACACGTGCGTTCACCCACACCCGCCCCACCGCAGTGACAAAAATTTTTTGTCACAAGTTAGTGGAATATGAGACTTTGTAAAAAAAATAAAAAAATTCCATTTCCGCTCACTTGTGACAAAAAATAAAAACTTCTATGAACTCACTATGCCCATCAGCGAATACCTTAGGGTGTCTACTTTCCGAAATGGGGTCATTTGTGGGGTGTTTCTACTGTCTGGGCATTGTAGTGCCTCAGGAAACATGATTGGTGCTCAGAAAGTCGGAAATTCACTTTTTTGCACCATAGTTTGTAAACACTATAACTTTTACCGAAACCAATAAATATACACTTATTGCATTTTTTTTTATCAAAGACATGTAGAACAATAAATTTAGAGAAAATTTTATATAGAAATGTAGTTTTATTTGAAAAAGTTTACAACAGAAAGTGTAAAATGTCATTTTTTTTTTTGCAAAAAAATCGGTCATTTTTGATTAATATCAAAAAATGTAAAAATGTCAGCAACAATGAAATACCACCAAATGAAAGCTCTATTAGTGAGAAGAAAAGGAGGTAAAATTCATTTGGGTGGTAAGTTGTATGACGGAGCAATAAACGGTGAAAGTAGTGTAGTGCGGAATTGTAAAAAATGGTCTGGTCATTAAGGGTGTTTAAGCTAGGGGGGCTGAGGTGGTTAATACATGTCAATGGAAATTAATGGCAGATCCGTCATTCCGTCAAGTGTTTCCGCATTTGTGGACGGAGATAAAAATACAACATGCTGCGCTTTTATCTGCGTCCAAAAAATGTGAAAGGACTGAACTGAAGACAAACTGATGCAAACTGAACGGATTGCTTTCCATTCAGAATGCATTAGGATAAAACTGATCAGTTTTTTTCCGTTATTGAGCCCGGAGGACGGAACTCAATGACGGAAAACTTTGACGCTAGTGTGAAAGTACCCTTAGCTTCTGGCATCCACACCTCCAGTTTAAATCCCTAGGACAGTCAGGCCAACTGTCAGAAAAGCACTGGAAATAGAGGTTCAAGGATTCTGAAAACCACCTTTAATCAAGGTTAAAATAAGGCGAGAGTTAATACCAGCCTAAGACTTTTTATACTTCAAAGCCTAGTCTGAAGCAGTAGCTTTTATATAATTAATATATATATATATATATACACACAGTGGGGCAAAAAAGTATTTAGTCAGCCACCAATTGTGCAAGTTCTCTCACTTAAAAAGATGAGAGAGGCCTGTCATTTTCATCATAGGTACACTTCAACTATGAGAGACAGAATGGGGGGAAAGAATCCAGGAAATCACATTGTAGGATTTCTAATGAATAAATTGGTAATTTCCTCGGTAAAATAAGTATTTGGTCACCTACAAACAAGTAGGATTTCTGGCTCTCACAGACCTGTAACTTCTTCTATATGAGGCTCCTCTGTCCTCCACTTGTTACCTGTATTAATGGTACCTGTTTGAACTTGTTATCAGTATAAAAGACACCTGTCCACAACCTCAAACAGTCACACTCTAAACTCCACTATGGCCAAGACCAAAGAGCTGTCGAAGAACACCCGAAACAAAATTGTAGACCTGCACCAGGCTGGGAAGACTGAATCTGCAATAGGCAAGCAACTTGGTGTGAAGAAATCAACTGTGGGAGCAATTATTAAAAAATGGAAGACATACAAGACCACTGATAATCTCCCTCGATCTGGGGCTCCACGCAAGAGCTCACCCCGTGGGGTCAAAATGATCACAAGAATGGTGAGCAAAAATCCCAGAACCACACGGGGGGACCTAGTGAATGACCTGCAGAGAGCTGGGACCAAAGTAACAAAGGCTACCATCAGTAACACTCTACCCCGCCAGGGTCTCAAATCCTGCAGTGCCAGACGTATCCCCCTTGTTAAGCCAGTACATGTCCAGGCCCGTCTGAAGTTTGCTAGAGAGCATTTGGATGATCCAGAAGAGGATTGGGAGAATGTCATATGGTCAGATGAAACCAAAGTAGAACTTTTTGGTAAAAACTCAACTCGTTGTGTTTGGAGGAGAAAGAATGCTGAGTTGCATCCATAGAACACCATACCTACTGTGAAGCATGGGGGTGGAAACATCATGATTTGGGGCTGTTTTTCTGCAAAGGGACCAGGACGAATGATCCGTGTAACGGAAAGAATGAATGGGGCCATGTATCGTGAGATTTTGAGTGAAAACCTCCTTCCATCAGCAATGGCATTGAAGATGAAACGTGGCTGGGTCTTTCAGCATGACAATGATCCCAAACACACCGCCTGGGCAACGAAGGAGTGGCTGCGTAAAAAGCATTTCAAGGTCCTGGAGTGGCCTAGCCAGTCTCCAGATCTCAACCCCATAGAAAAACTTTGGAGGCAGTTGAAAGTCCGTGTTGTCCAGCGACAACCCCAAAACATCACTGCTCTAGAGGAGATCTGCATGGAGGAATGGGCCAAAATACCAGCAACAATGTGTGAGAACCTTGTGAAGACTTACAGAAAACGTTTGACCTCTGTCATTGCCAACAAAGGGTATATAACAAAGTATTGAGATGAACTTTTGTTATTGACCAAATACTTATTTTTCACCATAATTTGCAAATAAATTCTTTAAAAATCAGACAATGTGATTTTTTGGATTTTTTTTCTCATTTTGTCTCTCATAGTTGAAGTGTACCTATGAAGAAAATTACAGGCCTCTCTCATCTTTTTGAGTGGGAGAACTTGCACAATTGGTGGCTGACTAAATACTTTTTTGCCCCACTGTATATATATATATATATATATATATATATATAAGACAAAGAGCCTGCTTTCCCTGAGGACTTACATTTTCCCTAACTCTGTATGCATGAGAGACTGTATTTCATATCTGGATGTACTAGAGACTGTTTTATACTTGGATGTAACTGTTACCAGGAGCAACGTTCAGTAAAAGTCATAAGTTGGATTTCACTGCTGTCTCAGTTTCCAATTCCTCAATTACTACTACTATAAATGGTTGTACCACCACAAAAGGTACTGACGTCATGACAATCAGGAACCTTGCCATAGGCACATTAATACAGATCACCAAGGGCACCTTCAAAACACCATCTGGCCTGTATCCCTTAACAGAGCGTGCCCCAGAAAATCATTGTGCCGTTCTCCTCATCACTTATGCAAGCCTGCCCAGGGAAGACATAACCGTGAGTAACCAGAACTATGTTTTCACTCGGCCTACCTAATGCTCACACCGTGACCTCACATACAATTCCCCTGTCAGTCTGGCACACTGCAGATCCAGCTCTGAATAGCAGGGAATTCTTTATTGAAAAGCGGTATAAAAACTTCCACATACGCAGGGCAGTCAAAGCTACACGTTTCGGACCTTTACATGTCGGTCCTTACTCATGATATGAATGACCAACATCAGTAACATACCTTATAGCCTTACTCCACCTCTCACAAAGGGTGTGGAGTCACATGAGAATGGTACATAATTGATGATTAAAATTTGAAACACATGTTTTCAGAAAAGTCACAAGGAAAAAATGTTTAAAACAAATGGCAAAATAGAAACAAAAAATAAAACATCAGTTATATTGCAATATCAAGTCATGCCTTTTGTTTAGACCCTCAGGAAAGCACAGGTTGATAGCTGAAACATCCACAAGGCCTCTCTGTTCAATAGCTTTCTTTTATGGTCTCCACCCCTCACAGGTGCTTTAACTCTTTCTATGCCTCGCGCTATTAGAGCTAAGGCCGCACCCATCGCAGTTTGGTGCCCAGCGCCGCCTACTACTCCTCTGTGTAGTAGGAGGGGGAGGGAGAGGGAGAAGTGACACAGAGGAGTAGTAGGCGGCGCTGGGCACCGAACGGCGATGGGTGCGGCCGGGCACCATGGATCCACTGACCTTCCCTTGGGGTTAATCGGAACAGGCTGCCTGCTGAAATCATTCAGCAGGCATCCTGTCACAACGCCGAGTGGGGTCATGTGACCCCCCCGTATCGGTGATCGCTGCAAACCGCAGGTCAATTCAGACCTGCGGTTTGCAGCGCTTTCTGCGATCTCAGACCGCGGGGATCAGAGACTTAAACTTTCCCCAAAGTGTTAAATTATACCCCCCCTGCAGCCCCCAATCATATTGTTCCATACAGACCGCTCTATGGAAGGGGTTAACAGGGAGGGAGCTCCCTCCCTCTCCCATCGGGAGCTGCTGTGCCCTTGCAGCCCCCGATTCTTGATGGGATCTCAGAGGGAGGGAGCTCCCCTCCCTCCCCATCATCCGCTGCTCTGTTCTGGCAGTGGGTGATAGTTACCATAGCAGCAGGACACTTTCAGAGGCGTCCTACTTGCCATGGTAATGTAAGTCTGATCTGACTTCTGCTAAAGACAGAAGTCTGATCAGACTATGTAAAGTAAAAAAAATACAGTATAGCACACTATATAGTGTATACTGAGAGTGTATACACTATATAGTGTATATAGTATACTGACATCAGACCCACTGGATCTTCAAGATTAAAAAAAAAAAACACACATATCACTGAATAAAAATTAAAAAAATAAAATACATTACACATATTAGTATCACCGCGTCTGTAAAAAACTGCTCAATAAAAATATCACATGTAAAAAAAGCCATTTTTTGTCACTTTACTTCACAAAAAGTGTAATACCAAGCGATCAAAAAGGCGTATGCCTCACAAAATAGTACCACTCAAACCGCCATCTCATGCCACAAAAAATTGGCCTCTACAAATGACAATCGCTGAAAAAAATAAAAAAATATGTCTCTCAGACTATGGAGACACTAAAAGATCATTTTTTTTTCTAAAATGCTGTTATTGTGTTAAAGTAAAATAAATTAAAAAACTGTATACATATTATGTATCGCTGCATCTGTAAAAAACTTGATTTATACAAATATCACATGATCTAACCCCTCAGGTAAATACCATAAAAAAAATTAAATAAAAAAAATGTAAAAAAAAACATTTTTGTCACCTCACATTACAAAAACTGTAATAGCAAGCAATCAAAAAGTCATATGCAGCATAAATCTATATGCAGTGCCAATCAAACCGTCATCTCATCCCGCAAAAAATGATACCCCACATAGGACAATTGCCTAAAAAAATAAAAAAAATATGGCTCTCAGACTATGGAGACATTAAAACATGATTTATTTTTGTTTCAAAAATGATATTATTGTGTAAAACTTTTTTGGAGTTTCTACTCTAGGGGTGCATCAGGGGTCCTTCAAATGGGACATGGTGTCTAAAAACCAGTCCAGTAAAATCTGCCTTCCAAAAACCATATGGCGTTCCTTTCCTTCTGCGCCCTGCCGTTTGGCCATACAGCAGTTTACGACCACATATGGGGTGTTTCTGCAAACTACAGAATCAGGGTAATAAATATTGAGTTTTGTTTGGCTGTTAACCCTTGGCTGGTTACTTGAAAAAATTGTCAAATTGGAAAATTTTCCAAAAAATCTAAATTCTGAAATTTTATCTCAATTTGCCATTAACTTTTGTAGAATACCTAAAGGGTTAACAACGTTTGTAAAATCAGTTTTTGAATACCTTCAGGGGTGTAGTTTCTAGAATGGGGTCATTTTTGGTTTCTATTATGTAAGCCTCACAAAGTGACTTCAGACCTGAATTGGTCTCTAAAAAGTGGGTTTTTGAAAATTTCTGAAAAATTTCAAGATTTACTTCTAAACTTCTAAGCCTTGTAAGGTCCCCAAAAAATAAAATGGCATTCCCAAAATGATCGATACATGGAGTAGACATATGGGGAATGTAAATCAATAACTTTTTTTGGCGGTATTAATATGTATTATAGAAGAAGAGAAATTGAAACTTGGAAAATTGCTAATTTTTCTAATTTTTTGTTAAAATTTGTATTTTTTTATAAATAAAAATGAAATTTTTCGACTCCATTTTAGCACTGTCATAAGGTTATAATATGTGACGAAAAAACAATCTCAGAATGGCCTGCATTAGTAAAAGCGTTTAAAAGTTATCACCACATAAAGTGACACTGGTCGGATTTGCAAAAAATGGCCGGGTCCTTAAGGTGAAATAGGGCTGAGTCCTTAAGGGGTTAATCTCATGGCTTTTATTATTCACCGTGGACGTAAAACATTTATCCACCTTCATATGTTCGTAGCAGGTACATCTATTGTGTCCGCACTTATAGCTGCCCTTACTAGTGAGCCATATTGGTTTAGACTCAGTCGCTTCCAAAAATAAACTGGGACCGATCATGCTGCCCAATGAGGGGGCTTTACGTGCCACACACTTAATGCCCTCTGTTACCACATTAGACCACTCTGTATCGTAACCCAGAACTGGGAAGTGCTTTTTTATTATTTTACATATGTCCCCCTACTCCTCGCTAAATTTGGTAATGAAAAGAGTCGGCTTGTCCCTGGATGCTTTTGGATCCATTTTGTCCATGTTAGTCGATCTCCTTGGAAAAACAAGAGAACGTCGATCCATGGACAAAACCATATCCCTAGATTTAGAAATAAAGCGTGTGGAATATGATGTGTGTCGTAGTTTATTAGTGATGTTGGTAGCTTCCTGAATAAATGTTTCTGTATCAGAGTAGTTGCATCTAGCTTGTATCATCTTAACTTTCGGAATGTTACGAATGACATGAGACGGATGACAGGAGGTTGCCAGCAGTGTGGTGTTACCTGCGGACTCCTTCCTGTACGTGGAAGTATAAACCTTGGACCGTGTACTATCAAGTACAAGTCTAAAAAGTTGATTGCAGTAGTATCAAACTGGACACAAAATGAAATAGTGTCCAGACACTGATTCAAATATGTAGAGAAAAGGGGTATATCCGCCACATTGCCCGACCAAAATTACAAAATGAATTGGGCCCGTCTGCCACACGTCAAGGCGATCTCTGTAAGACGGGAACCTAACACTAAATTCTACCTGTTATGTGCCATGACGGCTACCATAGCACATGTTTCACTACGGTCGATGGAGGACCAGATGTCTAAAATGAATGCCATATTTAATGTACCAGACCAAAGAATGCAGGAAAATTTAAACCTGAATGTTCTCATGTCCACGCTGGAAAAATTACTAATGAAAGAGCTACGGACCTGGTGGGACTCAACCTCATTACAAAAATATATAGACAAACGTATGATTCCTCCGGGTTTGAGGATTAAAAAAAAGCCCACTATTTCCTGCTCAGATTCATTTATTTTCTAATTGCAAGAAATACTATGGGAGTGTTCAATTAAACTCATGCAACTGATTGTACAACACGAGTAACAAGCTCTGGCTGAATTATGCGATCAAATAAAGACCACCCAGGAATCTCTGTTTATATGGATAAACCAGCTTTTAAAGAATGGGGCAATAAATTGAAAGATAATCTCAATAAAATGGACGAGAATTTAATACAATTCAAACAGAATAAATTTAACTATAAAACAAACACTGTTTACACGTGGGTGGAATCCAGAGCCGGTTTACCTTGCTCAATTTTGAAAAAGACCCGTTTCAGGAGGAAGTATTCGTCTGACTTGGCTATGGAAACGAATGGAAATGCCACCAAAACTGATGCCACAGTTACACTAGTTTCTTCTCATAAGAAGGCTTCAAAAAATGAAGGGCGGGCAGAAGGCATAATAAAGCCTCATCATTATCCATCCCGCCACAACAAGGAATAGACAATCTACAAGTGGTTAATATGTCAGCCCCCTTACTCACTGAGGATCAAATGAATGTATTAAGAAAGGGTCTCTCCTTTTCCCCTACTTATTATTTTTATCTCTATCAGACTATACTGGATGTTAACCGGTTAGCACGCAATTTAACCCTTAAAAAACATTTCCAAAAGGAATCTGAAGTGAATAGCGATGGGACTGAGTGCTGCAGAATACCACCTTTCTGTTACTACTGGTGTTGTCACTGAGGGTGTTTGCAACTCTTATTATATACAACTCTTACCTATATACAATGACATGAATTTTGTGGAGATGACCCATTTGAGTTTTTTACAAGAGATGCGAACACAGCAGGATGATCTTGTACTGACTAACACTTCAACTTCTTTCAAAACGTGTAAAACGGGATTTTTCCCCCTTGCAGTCAAGATCTCCTGCTTTGGATCGATTTCAAGATCTAGTAGAGAAAGATCTATGTTTGTTAGATAATAAGCGAGAACACAAAAATGCGAATAATACAGAAGTTTTGCCTTGGACTAATAAATCAAGAAAACGCACTAACATGACTCCTAGTGAATTTCGGGCTTTACAAGAGTTAAAAAATAGACGAGACCTGGTTGTCAGGGAAGCCGATAAAGGGGGGAGCAGTTGTTATTCTAGACAGTCACATCTACAAAACACAAATACTAAATATGTTGAATGACACTTATGCTCCTTTGAGCGATAACCCTCTACTCCCCTTTCAGTCTGAGATGTCTAAGATTTTGTCTTTAGGTTTGGAGCTGGGTATACTGAGTAAGAAGGAGGTATAATACATATATGTTCAGCATCCTATAATTTCCATATTCCATGCCTTACCGAAAATTCTGAAGAATATTTTTCACCACCAATGAGACCCATCGTAGCAGGCATTGGTTCTTTTTCGGAAAGATTATCCGAATGGGTTGATTCCTTGCTGCAGCCTTTGATCCCTTCTATTCCAGGGTTTCTTAAAGACACGGGTTCTGTTTTGCAGGCCTTTGAGACTTTTAATTGGAAGGACACATTCACCTGGATTACAGCGGATGTTGTGTCTTTATATACCAATATTCCGCATGATCAAGCATTGGTTGCATTAAAGGTTTCTAAAAACTTATAGTGATTATACACCACAATTACAGGAGTATATAGGTCTCGTGGTTAACTTCCTTCTCAAGCACAATTTTTTTATGTTTGATTGCAGGTATTATTTTTGCAGGTGGCGCGTGTGTCAATGGGGGCTAAGTTTTCTCCTTCCATAGCCAATATTTTTATGACTTGGTGGGAGAGGTACTTTCTCTTCATCGACACACACCCTTTTTTTGACTGTATTAGGTGGTATGGACGCTACATCAATGACCTGATGTTTGTTTGGTCGGGCGATGTGGCAGATATACCTCTTTTCTCTACATATTTGAATCAGTGTCTGGACACTATTTCATTTAGTGTCCAGTTTGATACTACTGCAATCAACTTTGTGGACTTGTGCTTGAGAGGTGATAGTACATGGTCCAAGGTTTATACTTCCACGTACAGGAAGGAGTCCGCAGGTAACACCACACTGCTCGCAACCTCCTGTCATCCGTCTCATGTCATTCGTAACATTCCGAAAGGTGAGATGATACGCGCTAGACGCAACTGGTCTGATACAGAAACATTTATTCAGGAAGCTACCAACATCACTAATAGACTACATCATATTCCACTCGCTTTATTTCTAAATCTAGGGATATGGTTTTGTCCATGGATCGACGTTCTCTTGTTTTTCCAAGGAGATCGTCTAACATGGACAAAATGGATCCAAAAGCATCCAGGGACAATCCGACTCTTTTCATTACCAAATTTAGCGAGGAGTATGGGGACATATGTAAAATAATAAAAAAGCACTTCCCAGTTCTGGGTTACGATACAGAGTGGTCTAATGTGGTAACAGAGGGCATTAAGTGTGTGGCACGTAAAGCCCCCTCATTGGGCAGCATGATCGGTCCCAGCTTATTTTTGGAAGCGAGAGTCTAACCAATATGGCTCACTAGTAAGGGCAGCTATAAGTGCGGACACAATAGATGTACCTGCTACGAACATATGAAGGTGGATAAATGTTTTACGTCCACGGTGAATAATAAAAGCCATGAGATTAAGTCTTATTTAAATTCTAACACAACATTTGCTGTCTACCTTATTACCTGTGCATTATGTTCATTGCAATATGTCGGCTGCACCACTAATTCCATTAAATCTAGGATCCGTAGGCATATCTCTGATGTACCACATTACAGAAATCGTAATGTTTCCGCAGCCAGCTTACATTTTGCAGTAGTACATGGTGGCGACACCTGAGCTCTAATAGCACAAGGCACAGAAAGAGTTAAAGCACCTGTGAGGGGTGGAGACCATAAAAGAAAGCTATTGAACAGAGAGGCCTTGTGGATGTTTCAGCTATCAACCTGTTTTCCTGAGGGTCTAAACAAAAGGCATGACTTGATATTGCAATATAACTGATGTTTTATTTTTTATTTCCATTTTGCCATTTGTTTTAAACATTTTTTCCTTGTGACTTTTCTGATAACGTGTTTCAAATTTTAATCATCAATTATGTACCATTCTCATGTGACTCCACACCCTTTGTGAGAGGTGGAGTAAGGCTATAAGGTATGTTACTGATGTTGGTCATTCATATCATGAGTAAGGACCGGCATGTAAAGGTCCGAAACGTGTAGCTTTGACTGCCCTGCGTATGTGGAAGTTTTTATACCGCTTTTCAATAAAGAATGCCCTGCTATTCAGAGTTGGATCTTCCTCTATTTTTCAGTACTATGATTTCTGAACCATCCACTGTGGAATCTAGTCAGTGGGAGGTCTTTTAAAGTTCCCTGCTTTTTTTTTTTTTTTTTTCCAAATATATTTATAGATTTTTAAACATATCAGAAAAAAATACACTTGGATATCTCTGACAACAATGCAGAATACATTGGGAAATATAATCATCAGTGGATCAAATATCATAAAATAGAACATTTCACCCTCCCTCCCTGATCCTGTGCACTAACCCAGGGAACAAGGCACTCCGGGGGAACTTTAAGAACTAGCCAAAATTTGTATAAGTGTGCGTCCATGAAGAATCTCATATAAATACCATGTTGTGTGCTCAAAATGTGACATAAGTTTAGATACCGTGGAATTGGAAAGAGTATTCATAAATAAAGACCATTTTTCAAAAAATCGTTTGGTCATCTTTTCTTTATCCGATAATGCAAAGATCCAATCCATATAAAACAAAAAGGTTATGTTGGCTTGGATAAAAGGGATAGAGGGTGTTTCTGGGTCTAACCATCGATGTAAAATGCTTTTTCGCGTGGCAGCCACCCAGATATGTAATAAGGCTTTCTCACTTCTAGAGAGACCGTGTTGTTTATCGCATAATATGTTAAAGATAGCCCACTGAAGAGTGATAGTGAAGGATATATTGTGTGTTGTTAGTATATGAGATCTCACTTGCTCCCACAAATCTTGAACATATGAGCAGCAACCCCATAAATGATGGTATAAATCTGTGTCGGGTATGTTACATTTAAAGCAAGAATAGGTGCAGTCAGGAGATATTTTATTTTTAATGCTCGGTGTCACATAAGCCTTATGGAAGATCAGTAATGCCATATCCGTATAGCTGCTAACTGGAGAGTGTTTATGAATTTTTAAAGTGGCGTCAAATAGTGTTTTGACGTCAACACTTGGAAAATCCTTGAGCCACTTCCCCGGACCTGTGGTAACTACATCCCAGTCTATTAAGGGTTTGAGAAATCTGTAAATAGTGCTGGTAGAGGAGATTTGTGTTCTGACCCTTTTAAGAAATATGTTGAGATATCTCCATGATATTCGATCGAAAGCCTTGTCAGCATCTAGGCTGAACAGGATATACGTAGTTTGTCTATGGATTCTGGTGGATGATATCGCCCCAACCGCTGTCCGGATGTTGTAAGTAATAAATTTCCCTAGCATAAAACCTGTTTGTGATGGATGTATAATATTTACAATAATTGTTTGAAGTCTGTTTGCCAGTATTTTAGTGAAGATTTTAACCTCTTAAGGACACAGACCTCTTAAGGACCCGTTCCTCCTGTGTCCGGTCTTTAAAGATGGTTCTTGTAGCAGACACCCGTGGCTAATGTCCGCGACCGGCAGCAATGCCGATCGCGGTCATTAAACCCCTCAGATGCCGTGGTCAATCTGAGCGCACACAAACCAAAAGTTTTACTTTCGGGTTGTGCTCCGGCTCCCCCGTGTGGCGATCGGAGGTTCCGGAGCGTGCCTATAGTAGCGTGGGTTTCTAAGAATGAAACCCAGGCTGCTCTGTAGTATTTCCGATGGAGCCTTGCCTGTAATAGGCTTCATAGGAAATATGCGATTTTTCATACATTCCAATGCTATTGCATTGGAATGTATGATAATCGTAATCAAATGATTGTAAGTTATAGTTCCCTATGGGAACTATATAAAAGTGTAAAAAAAAAAAAAATTTTCCTTTTTTTAAAACAACAACATAAAAGTTCAAATCACCCCCTTTTGCTAAAATAAAAATAAAAAAAAATAAAAAAATTAAAAAAATACACATCATGGGTGTCGCAATTTCCGAAAAACGCCCATACTATATAAATATAAAAAAATATTCCCCATACGTCGAACATAAAAACGGAAAAGAGCGTCCAAATGGCGGATTCGCCATTATTGGTCGCTTCATTTTCCACAAAAAATTACATAAAAGGTGATCAAAAAGTCATACACACCCCAGAATGGTATTAAGAAAAAGATAAGATTATGCCACAAAAAATGAGCCCCCATACAGCTCTGTACATATAATTACAAAAAAGTTAATGGGGTCAAAACATGGTGACAAAAAAATAAAACAGATTTTTTTTCCCACTTTGGTATCAAAAAGCAAGAAAACCTATACATATAGGGTAATACCGGATTCGTACTGACCTGTAGAGTAAAAATAACTGGTCAGTTTTATCGCACATCGAATGTCGGAATTTAAAAACCCACAAAACTGAGGTGGAATTGCAATTTTTCTGCAAGTTCACCCCATTTGGAATTTTTTTCCCGCTTCCCACTACATCATATACAATATTAAATGGTGTTGTTGGAAAGTACAGTGCCTTTTCCCGGCAAAAAAAAGCCCTCATATGGCTATGTGAACCGAAAAATAAAAAAGTTATGGCTCTGGGAAGGCAGGGAGCGCAAAACGAAAACGAAAAAAAATAAAATAAAACTCTGGTCCTTAAGGGGTTAAAATATGTGTTTAAGAGTGAAATGGACCGTATGATTCCACCAGTAGGTGATCTTTCCCTGGCTTTGGGAGGTTATGCAGGCATCGTTAAACCCATCAGGATTAGTGCTAGAAGAAATAATGTGATTATACAGAGAGAATAGTTGTACTTAATAATTTATAATATTCGCTTCCGAAGCCATCAGGACCTGGTGCTTTAGAGACTTGATAGTGGCTGTGATTTCATCTTGACTAATAGGGGTATTTAAAATTACTCTATGGTCATCTGTCAAGGTAGGTAACAGATTATCACCGAAAAGGGAACCTCGTGGCTGTGTCTTCAGAGGGTGCAGTGTATAGCAATTCAAAGAAGCATTGGAACTGTTCTCCAATCTCCATAGGATGAGATATGAAAGATCCCGTATTCAACTTTAGTTTGGAGATTTTCGTGACAGAACGATAAGGTTTGGTGAGGGAAGCAAGTAGCCGACCTGGTTTGTTACCCCAACGAAAGAATCAATTTTTTGGTAATTAATATCTAATAGTGCACACTCATCAGCAACTGTCTTGGCCTCTATGTTAGCATTTAGATATTGTTGTTTTGTTTTGGGAGTGTTACAAAGCTTAAATCTCTTATACGTCTGAGTAAGGGTATTCTGGGTGGAGGTCATTGAGGCCACCAACTTCTTCCGTTTATGAGAGACATAGGAAATAATCTGTCCTCGGATAACTGCCTTAGAGGCTGCCCAAAAAGGTTGATGTTTTCCCCATGTCTCTCATTGTCAGAAGCATAAGTCGACCAGAAACCAGAAAGCATGGATTTAAAGTCTTCGGAATGAAATAGGTATGAGGGGAAACGCCATCTTTTGGAAAGTGGAATAGGCGTAGTTAAGGCTAACTCAAAAATGACAGGGGCATGCTCTGAAATATAGATATCCATAATTCGAAAAAAAATTCAGAAGGTGAATGGAGGTATGTGGAATCAACCAATAATTAATTCTCGCATGAGAATTGTGGATATTTGAGTAGTGGGTATAATCTGAGTCTGTGGGGTGTAGTAATCTCCAGGGGTCTATCAGATCCCTGGAGATTTCAAGGAACATGTACCCCAAAATGTGTATGTCAGACCCCTCGAGCGCATCACCACTGAGGAACAATAAAGAAAAAACCGCAACTGCAAAAGTGCCGCTCAGGATTTATTTTGGATGCGCGAAAGCGGGCCAGAGGTGACGGCAAACAGAGACTATATACAAACATCGCGGCCACTGCACCTACAGTCCACCAGCGCGGTGAAAACTGAGCTACATTGGCGGGGTACACAGCGCAGAATACCTACAAGGAACCGCATCCAGGCACTTGAAGTTCTAGCGGTAAGATCGTTCCTTACTATTGCCGGCATTGGCCACACAAGTGGCAGACTGTGTTACAGCGGGACGCCGCTGGCACATTCATATAGCGGGACGTCGCTGTACACTATTTCTCTGAAGTGAAGTTACCCGTCCAGGGGAATGTACTTAGGCCGACCGGTGCTCAAGGCGACCTATGTACAGTATTTTTTTGAAGACCTTTCAATATAGGACAGAGGATTTTATTAACTGGTGATCCATACTAATCTCCATCTACAAATGTATGAGTTGGATATAGTGGGGTGATTTACTACACATCGAGTAGATCCAGTAGGCTAAGGATATCCAAGTAAGAAGGCAGTGTTTCTATTTTTTGTGAACTGTAAGTTTTGAGTGTGGCAGCTGTCCCACCAGGGTGAACATTGATCAACCAGGTTATTATTGGTTACCATTTTTATTGATACCTGCACTCTACTCCGCCGTATTTATTCTATTTTATTTTTTTGTTTCATTATATTTTAACCTTAATAAATTCAATATCATCCCAATATCCGTAGAGTGCCCAGTATATAATTTTATTCTATATCTAGTTTTTTGGAGTAGTCAGGGCATTACTACTCTACTGTGAGCACCTTATTTGGCTATTGGACTTTCCTGTGCGCCATACTACTTATTATATCTTTAGCATAATTGCTAATTTTTTTACCATTCCCATTCATGTGAAACTATACATATTATATAATTAAACGATTCAATGCAAAATAGAGAACTAATTATAATAATTTGCATATTTAAAGAATGAGCTATAGTTCGAATAAAAATGGCTTTAAAAAAAAAATGTTTGTACAGTTTCCCCCTAATAACACTTAAAATATATTAAAAAGCCTTGTGTCATGTATAAAAAAATGCCAAAGTTATTTTGGTAATCCAACAAATAAAAAAGTTTGAACCACATGCGCTAACTCACAAAAAGGGGCTGGTCATTAAGGCCTTTTCAGGCCTGGTCATTAAAGGGTTAGCCAATAAGTGCTTTTCTCGCCAGTAAAGACTCATACACACAACTGTACTATGTTTTGCGGTCCGCAAAACATGGATACCAGCCATGTGTGTTCTACATATTGAGGAACGGAGCAACGGATGCGGACAGCACACAGAGTGTGAAGTTAATGGGTCCGCATCCAAGCCCCAAAAAATGTGACTCGGATGCAGACCAAAAATACGATGGTGTATATGAGCCCTTAGGGAAAGCACTGGTTATTGCAGGGCACCTACAGTATATCTGGGGGCAGGAGGCGGTAAAAACCAGTGAGTACTGTCCTCTGCAGTGAATGCAAGCACTCATGATTTAGAACTAGCAGGCAGGAAGGAAATGTCTCCACTTAAAGGGGTTTCCCAGTAAAAATGATTTTTTAACAAGTTCCTGTAGCATAGTTCCTGAAACAGAAGTTTCCTACTTTCCTGCTCCGTGCTGCTCTCGCTGTCTCCATCCTCCTGTCGCGGAGCAGCTCTTCAGCAAATGGTTGGCTTCAGCTGTGAAACGCTGCTAAGTTGTGGCCACATCACCATTGAAGCTAGTCATTGGCTGGTGCAAGTGACTATGCCCATAGCCCACCAGGTGTAAACAGCGCTGGTAGATAGAAATAGAACCGCGCTGCTTCAACTCCGAAACTCTATTTAAGTCAGGTTCTGCCGTCTATCCTCGGTTATTGTCACGCTTCACAGGGATCCAATGGCACATGCAACTGTTCCCTCTGTGGGTTCAAAAGGAGTATGCGGACATAGTGAAGGACCCTCTTTGTGATTTTTCTCACACAAGGATTTATTATACTCACAGACACAGGAGCAATAAAAGCATATCTCAATATAAAATCCGGACACGTCCAGTCTCTTGCCCGACCCGGGTTTCGCTCCAAGGCTTCCTCATGAGTGTGGATTGTCCACCACACTAGTGTGAACCTGCGACGCAAAGTGACTCTGTCCCTGCGGGTGTACAGGACTGGTTTTCTTTCTCTTTAACCGTAAACAGCGCTGGGACTGGAAGAGCACGGGAGTGGCCGGGAGCAGGAAAGTATAAATCTTAGGTTTCAGGACCATGCTGCAGGAACGTGTTAAAAATTATTTTTTACCAGGGAATCTCTAAGTTCCTATTATACTGCACGATATTACAATTACTGGGAACAAGTGTTTCCGAGATACGCTTATTCCTGATATCTGGACTGTAAAATCATGCCGCTGATCAGCCAATAAACAAGGAATCACTTGTTTGTCAGTTGCTTTGCATATTTTATCAAGATGAAAGATGTACAATTATCATCAGCACATCTCCCTGTGTAATCAGGAATGTGCTACCAATAATCAATAGAACTGAATGAGGGACTGTGATAGCGATCATTCCTCCCCAGTCACGTTGCACCGGCCTGTGTAAAAGGCTGATGCAAATGAGGGCTGATTAACTTTATTTTTTTTTTCTTTGCAGCCCCGTGAAATAGAGCGATGTGACAATGCGGCTCCCAGACCCAAAAAGGTTTGTGCACCACTGCTTTAACCTGTATGACTATTTGATGTTATTACTATCATATCTATAATGGATTTATATTATGTCCAATTCTAAATCTTCAAATTTTGATAAAATATGCTGTTACATGTTGGCATTAAAGGGAGTCTTTCACCCCAAATGTGCACTATATCACACTAACACCATTGCGTCGATAACAGTCCCCACATTAAAATCCTACTTACCATAAGGTTGTCAGTTGCATAGTTTGTCTAAAAAACACTTTTATTGTATATGTAAATCAGGGTCTGAAGGTGCCCAGGGGCGGCGTTCCAACGGCCGGTGCCCAGGCCCTGTGCTGATTTCCATGTGCAACCACTCCCCTTTCACCCATTTGGCCCGCCCTTTCTCTGGCTGATCACCTCCTTCTCTTCTTTTGAAATCCAGCGCCTATGCCGATGACAGCCCTCTGAAGCAGCGTCGGCTGGAGCATGACGTATGGACCGGCGCATGCGCACTGTACTACCCATTACTGGCAGATGCCTCAGAGTATCCAGTGCGCATGCGCCGGCCCATACGTCACGCTCCAGCCGATGCTGCATCAGAGGGCTGTCATCGGCGCAGGCGCTGCATTTTAGAAGAAGAGGAGGTAATCAGCCAGAGAAAGGGCAGGCCAAATGCCTGAAAGGGGAGTTGTTGCACATGGAAATCAGCACGGGGCCTGGGCACCGGCCGTTGGAACGCCGCCCCTGGGCACCTTCAGACCCTGTTTTACATATACAATAAAAGTATTTTTTAGACGAACTATGCAACTGACAACCTTATGGTAAGTAGGATTTTAATGTGGGGACTGTTATCGACGCAATGGTGTTAGTGTGAGATAGTGCACATTTGGGGTGAAAGACTCCCTTTAACTTTCTAAGTCCAAGGGGAGGGCAATCCTCCAGCCATGGTTCCCTAGAGGTTTCCTTCACAGGGGTTTTTCTCTACTGAGTTCTGGACTGACAGGGCAAGATAATCTCTTCTTTACTTTTATCATTCATTTCTACTGTAAGTTTAGTGTTAGTTTAGGAGCCAGAGCCATTCTAGGTTCCAAGTCCAGTATAAAGTCCAGCAGCGGTGACCATGCTTTCACACTATAGGAAAAAGTGCTGTCCGGGACCCTGGGAGCTCACATTGGCTGGAGCTTTTTTCTATAGTGTGCAAACATGGCCCCCACTGATGGATTGCAGGGTGGTCGTAACCATGGAAACTAGCAGTGTATAATCTGATGGAAAAATGAATCCAGCCAGCAAAAGAAGCAATATGGATAATAACGATACATTAGTAAGTATTGTTTCACTACTTTCACTACATAAGAAATGTTATTTGCTGAAGTGAGACAACACCTTTAACGTTAAATGGTCACCGACTACATAAGAAATGTTATTTGCTGAAGTGAGACAACACCTTTAACGTTAAATGGTCACCGACTTTGCATAAGTCTATAGTACAGGTGAATATAAGAAACATTGTAATATATCTATATCTAATGAGAAAAAAATGCCTCTTTCTCTACTTATCACCTCTCTACCTCTCCTATTCTACAATTAACTTGGAATTCTCTGCTAAATCCATTTTAAGAGACCAAAACAAACTTTCAGCTCACTGACGGACCAGATTTTATGATGGCTATAGAGATCTGTAGAGAGGGGTGAAGGCGTGAGCTGCAGAGTGAGAGTGAGACAAATACATGCTTCAGCATCTTAAAATGTTGGTGTTTTTCTGCTTCACATTTACTGAGTTCACATTTATACCAATCAGAACCTGTCTATATTGCCTTCTACAGTTGTGTTCAAAATTATTCAACCCCCACTGAAATTGAGTGTTTTGGCCAGTTTGACATTGATTTTGATCATTTCAGTCATCTTGTTTACAATTAAATCAAAGAGGCACTTGTAAGTCAGACAAATATAACATAACATTTATAATGAAATAACCACAAATGTCTTTTCTGTGCTCACACCATTATCAGTTTTATTCAACCCCCAAGTGACATTCAATCTTAGTACTTAGTACAACATCCTTTTCCAGTTATAACAGCTTTTAAACGTGAAGCATAGCTTGACACAAGTGTCTTGCAGCGATCTACGGGTATCTTCGCCCATTCTTCATGGGCAAAAGCCTCCAGTTCAGTCACATTCTTAGGCTTGCGCACTGCAACTGCTTTCTTTAAGTCCCACCAGAGGTTCTCAATCGGATTTAAGTCTGGTGACTGCGATGGCCACTTCAAAATGTTCCAGCCTTTAATCTGCAACCATGCTCTAGTGGACTTGGAGGTATGCTTGTGATCATTGTCCTGTTGAAAGGTCCAACGTCTCCTAAGCCTCAGGTTTGTGACGGACTGCATCACATTTTCATCCAATATCTCCAGGTACTGAAGAGAATTCATGGTACCTTGCACACGCTGAAGCTTCCCTGTACCTGTAGAAGCAAAAAAGCCCCAAAGCATGATTGACCCCCCGCCATGCTTCACAGTAGGCAAGGTGTTCTTTTCTTCATAGGCCTTGTTCTTCCTCCTCCAAACATAGCGTTGATCCATGGGCCCAAACAGTTCTAATTTTGTTTCATCAGTCCACAGAACACTAACCCAAAACTTTTGTGGTTTGTCCACATGACTTTTGGCATGCTGCAGTCGACTCTTATTCTTTGGAGACAGCAAGGGCATGCACCTGGGAGTTCTGGCATGGGGGCCTTCATTACGCAGTGTGCACCTTATTGTCTGAGCTGAAACTTCAGTACCCGCATCTGACAAATCTTTTTTCAGTTCCTCAGCAGTCACACGGGGACTTTTTTCCACTTTGCGCTTCAGGTAGCGCACAGTGTCTCTTGGTATGTTTAACATCTTTGCAATCTTCTTATAGCCATTTCCCTTCCTGTTAAGAGAAATCACCTCTTCTCTTGTCTTCATGGACCATTCTCTTGACTTCACCATGTTTGTAAACACACCAGTAAATGTCTAGAAGGAGCTGAGTATCTGATTGTCATTTTAAATCTGCCTAATTGGTGCTTATTATGCTTGATTGCTGCTCCTTGACATCCACAGGTGTTTTCAATACCTGATTGAAAACACTTGAATAAACCTCTGTTCTTAAGAGTGGTAGTCTTTAAGAGGTTGAATAATTGTGTCAATGAAGAAATCACAAAAAAAAACATTTAATACTGTGTTACAAAAACAATTGATGTCATTTTAGTTGCATTTGGTTCTTTAAAAAGTCCTTGTAAGATTTCATTCTGAACACAATTACAAATGTACACAAAATTCCCTAAAACCCTTTACAGCATTGGGGGTTGAATAATTTTGAACACAACTGTATGCTCTTCTGCTTCTTTGTATATGAAAAGTAGCAATAGGGTAGTAAGACTTGACCTTTTTTTCTGCAATGTAAGGGAGACATTATAGCAACTATTCTCCTCCCACTAGGTCAGAGAGAACCGAGAATTAGATGAAGCCTGCAGAGGGCAAAACTGCGGAAAAATTGGAGATTTTCGTAGCTATTGTGCTGGAAAATATAGATTTTAATAAGGACACAAGGCGAGCATTATGCGTTACTTTCTTTTTACTGAATCCGCAGCTAAAGAGTTAAACATTAATACATGAAAGAAAAAACTTTAGGTACAACCTAACGTGCTTACACATATGATAACCAATGAGGATGTACCCAAGAGCATATAAGTAATGTGAAGACAAACTCCGCCCTCTTTCTTTAGTACTATAACATGAATAAACAGTTAATAATCCCAGGAACAGGAATTTCTCTGTGTCAGATGACAATAGAACTCCGGGTATGTAGAGTAAATGGAAGGAATTCAGAAGATTCTCGTGGAATGTCTTTATTCGGAGACCAGGTAGACAAATGATATTTTCCAGAAGCTTGAATATTCTTTTCTATTGTTGGTAAGCTGATAAATATATGAGACAAGAGTATAGGGATGGGATAAATAGGGTGGGATAATGCTCGCGTCGTGTCCTTAAGAAAATCTATATTTTCCAGCACAATAGCTAGGAAAATCTCCAATTTTATTACGGTACACGAGGCTCCTATTATGCAAGTTCAAAGCTTGTTATATATTACATATATAAGACTATAATGTCTAACCAAATGAACAGCATAAAAATAATAAGCAATAGAACTATAATGATTATGATATTATTTTAGTAAAGCCATTGAAATATGAGAAGAAGGGTGGAAAAAAAAGTTTCGGAAAGTAGACTCCGAGGACCAGTTAGCGGCTTTGAGATCAGCCAGGGAACCACCTGATTGAATAAGTTTGGTAGATACGGCTCCCCTAAGAGAGTGGGCTCCAAAGACTGAAATATCAATGTTAGCTAGGGACATGACCTGTTTAACCCATCAGGTTAGAGTGGGAGAGGACACTGGTAAGTGTGGTTTGCAGTAAGAGATCAGTAGTTGAGGTTTAGAAGGATGTCGAAGTGAAGCAGTTCTACGCTCATAGGAATGTAAACATTTGACCACACATAAGTGTTCATTATGTGGAAAGGCAGGATAGAAGACGGAATAAAGATTGGTCTTAGTTCGTCTCACTATATTAAAATGTACACCGTTAGGGGAAAAGGTTCTGTTAGCGATATCCAAAGATTTTACATCAGACTCTTTTAATGGATATAAGACATAATAAGACAGTTAGTTTGAGAGACAAAAGTTTTAGAGATAAAGAGTCATTATCTCCCCAAAATGATATAAGGTTCAGGACAACACTAACGTCCCAAGTTGATTGATATTTTGGCAAGGGCGGACGTCTCAAACGGATGCCCTTAAGTATTCTACATATGAAGGGATGTTTCCCAATGGGTAAGGATTAAATAGGAACATGAGATGCAGATATAGCTGAACGGTAAAGATTTATGGTGCGGTAAGCTTTACCGGCTTTAAAAAAGTCTGAAAGAAAATTTAATTTAAGATGTGGGTGAGAGAGGCATGTACGGGTTGCAAGTTCCGTTCACTGCACCAATGAGTCCAAATTTTCCAGGCTGATCCGTAAGTCTTTCTGTAACCTGGAGCCCAGGCTTCAAAAAGGAGATCTTTAGTTGATTGAGAAAGGTTTGGAATGCTTCTGGGAGGCCAGAAATGAACCATGCTACTAGAGGTAGTTGATGAGAGAGTATTAACGGATGTTGTTCGCCGGAAGGTTCAACAGCAGATTTGGAGAATAAGGGAGAATTCTCGGGAAATCTATAAGCATTCCCAGAATTTGGGGAAACCACGACTGGGTCGGCCACCAAGGGGTAATGAGGATGATTGTCGATTTCTGAATAGAAACCTGAAGAAAATCAGAGTGAAAGGAGGAAAAGCATAATTTTTTTCTTGAGGCCAAATTTGGAGAAAAGCATCCACTCCTGACATCTCGGGATCGGGACGCCAACTAAAGAACCTGGTTACTTGTCGGTTGAGACGAGAAGCAAATAGATCTAGGTGAATCGGTCCCAAAAGAATATTGAGGATGTGGAAAATGGTCGGATTAAATTTCCAGTCGCTTGCATCGATGAGATATCGTGAATTCCAACCCGCAATGGAATTGGATAAACCCGGAAGATATTCCGTCTTGAGGACAATATGCCTGGTCAGGAAAAAGTGCCAACATTTTTTTGTTATATTGGTCAGTATTTCTGATCTCGTGCCGCCCAAACGGTTGATGTATTGGACTGCCGAAATGTTGTCCATCCGGAGGAGTATACAACAATGAGATCTGTTGGTTGCGAAGCTCTTGACTGCAAAGAATCCGTCTAGAAGTTCTAAGCAGTTGATATGTAAAGAAGTTTCCAAATAAGACCATTTGCCTCCTGTGGAATTGGAACCGCATTTGGCGCCCCAGCCGAAAAGACTGGTGTCCGATTCTATGGTGAAGTCTGGAACTGAGTTGAAGATAGTCTTTCTGTTCCATTCTTGAACATGTTGGAGCCACCAGAGAAATTCTTCTCTGGCGTCTGACGAGAGGGGAACTTCGTCTGAGTAACCCAGACCATTGAATTTTCAGTTGCTGAAGCGCCCTGTAGTGTAAAGCGGCTGGAAATATGGCTTGTATGGAAGCTGATACGAGCAATGGTCCGACGGGAAATTATATGTTTGTTGAGAATGGAACGAATCTCTTTCTGGATTACTTTTAACTTCTTGGAAGGGAGGCTCAGCATAGCAGTTTGGGTATTGATCATAAAACCTCAAAATTCTACCCTTTGGGAGGGGGTTAATACTGATTTCTCGTAATTGATGAGAAATTCGAGGTCCGTCAAAAGAGTTAATGTCCAGTTCATGTGAAGACGTGCTAGTGATATAGAATCTGCCAGAATCAGTATATCGTCCAAATATATAATGAGGCACACTCCGCGGGAACGGAGGGAGGCTACTATCGGTTTCATTAACTTGGTGAAGCACCAAGGGGCCAAAGAAAGTCCAAAGGGGAGGCAGGTAAACTGCCATCTCTGACCTTCCCAAATGAATTGTAGAAATGGCTGGGAAGAAGGATGGACTGGTACTGTGAGATAGGCATCCTTTAGATCTATTTTTATTAACCAATCGTTTTTTAATAAAAGGTCGCGAAGTAAATTAATCCCTTCCATTTTGAAGCGTCTGTACTGTACGAAATTGTTCAATAGGTGTAAATTTATTACTGGGCGGAATCTGCCATCTTTCTTTTTGACCAGAAACAGATTGCTCAGAAAACCTGAGGAATGCGAGGGGATTTGAATTATTGTGAATTATTGATTTCTAGGTTTATTAATAATTGATCTTCGGTTGAAAATTGTATAGGATGAGGGAGGTGTTGCTGTATTGGACAGGACATGAAGTCTATTTGGAAGCCCTGGACCGTATTGAGGATCCAGCAGTCTGTAGAAATCATAGCCCAATGATGGATAAAATGTCGGAGTCTGCCTCCTATAGGTATGAGAGAAGAATGAATGAAGTGTGGACTTACCGCCAGGTGTTCTTGAACGTGTGAAAACGCGTTGCCCTCGGCCACGCCAGGATCGTCCCCGATAGGGGAAGAATGGTGAAGGTATGTTATGTGGAGCAGCGAATGCTGTTCTCTCAGTTTGGTAGGAACCTCTGTTATTGTATTTTTGGTATGCTCGGCCGGGAAAGCGGCCCCTATTTCCTTTCCCGGCCCGAGTAAAAACCTTATTCTTAAATGCCTTCTTTAGGCTGGTTTATGCCCGGTCTAGAGAAGAAAATAATCCCACATATTTATTAATTTCTTTTATGAACAGTTCTCCGAAGAGAGAGCCATCTGTGAGAGATTCTGGTTCTGAGGAGGCCAATTGGGACAATTGTGGATCTAAGCGCATTAGTATAGAACGGCGTCTTTCTGCACATAGAGCCAAACAATACCATGGATCTTTGAGCCAAACCTTTCATGGTAGGTATATCAATAGCAGTCCCAGAGACTGCTGCCTCTTTAGTCACATTAAATATTTTGATAAGAGGTCCCAAAATATCCAAGAGTTTATCTCTGCACACTCGAAACGAGCGGTCTATCCCTTTCTTGGGATTTTTTCCTGACTTTAAGAGGTATTTGATAAGAATGTCATCTATGTCGGGAGTAGCAGCCGCATTTTCTGGTAGTGTAGGTCGTGGCCATTCAGCTCTTAATTTATTTCTAGAGGTACGATCCAACACTTTTTTGATCCATTGAGAAATAAACTGTTGGACTTGTGGATTAGGAACCCATTCCCCGGAACGGGGATGCTTAATTAAGTATGGGTCATAATAAGGAATCCCCGTGCCATCTAAGATTAATGACTCTGACAATGGAGGATTTTGAGAAACATTTTCATCATAATCTGATTCTTCTCTCAGGTCATAATAGCCCTCATTTTCTGAACTATCAGACTGATCTAGAGAAGATCTGTCCAAAGACTCCATATAAGAGTCTGGTTTAATTCTTTTAACGACAGTCCGAGCCCGTCTATATGTATCGTCCTCACGGGCGGAGGGTCTTGGATGCATAGCATAAGCATCAGTATGGGTACTGCACAATAGTCGTGAGTCGTCATTTATTGCTTGACCTTTCCCGGTATGGACAGACTTAGTCTGTTTGTTGGGGATATGGTCGTCACTTAGTAAATGCCGTTTGAGGGCAGGTTTGTGTGATTTTTTAAAACCTTTAGCCAAATTGGTCGTTGAGTCAGTTGTCAACCAAAATACCTCAGATGGAGTTTGTGGTGTAACCTGAGGAGATTTTAAAGGTGCTGACTGGGCAATTGCCATAGCGACTGACCTGGAAATTGTGTCTTGTACAGATGACATAGCTGAGCGCATTGCCTCTTGTACAGAGCGTGACACAGATTGGTTAACCACATTTTGGATTGGTAGAGTGGCAGCCCTAAAAATGTTTGTTCTCCCTAAATTTTTATATTTTTTTCATACACTGCCGATCTTACTGCCTGATTCCTTTTTTGCCAGAGCACATTCACTGGTTTCGAAATATATCTGGAGGAAGAAGCAGCCTAGAGTGGCGAGAGATATAGTTAAGAGGAGTAGACCCATGGGAGGTTTGGGGGTCCCAGATTTCAAATTATACTATATTGCTACTTTGGTCTCTTTGCTAAAAGGATGGGTCAAATTGGACGTGGACATCCCTTGGGTGCAGATAGAACAGGTACACTCTTCTCCCTTTTCACCACTCGATCTCCTCCACACACCGTTTTGGAAGATGCCACTGCCAAAACACCTAAGTCCTTTGATTTCCGCCTCCGTACGAGCCTGGACTTTGTTCCATAAATTGGCAGATGAAGGGAACCCTCCGCTGATCACCTCTTTGCCGCTTTCATTGTTACAGGCTTTGCTACCCCATTCGGATCTGTCCTTATGGGTAACAGACCCGAGCCGCAAATTGAGTGACTTGTTTGTGGGCGGGGTACTGGGCTCCTTCCAGAACTTGAGAAATTCCTTCTCTCTTCCGGACTCCGAATTCTATAAATATTTGCAGCTCAGACACCTCTAGAACTCCCTTCAATCGACGGGCTTAAAATATAGTGCCGCTGCTACCCTGTTTTTGCACGGTAAGGTTAAGGGTTTAAAGATGCTCTATAACGCCATTCTTCAACCCAGTGTGTTTAAAAAATCGCATCCTATGCGCACTTGGGAATCTGCGCTGGGAATGAGCTTCGCAGACGCAGATTGGGAGGGTGTGCTGACTGTAGCTCATAGGTATCTAAAGTGTTCCTCTCATATAGAATCGGCAATTAAGACGATCCTCCTTTGGTATTATACACCGGATAGACTGGCTATGATGTACTCTGGGGTTTCCAACATGTGTTGGAGGGGATGTGGACATAGGGGTACGCTTTATCATATCTTATGGCAATGCCCGTATATTCAGGCTTATTGGAGGGAGTGCAAACAGGTGTTTCAGCAGATTCTGCCTAACAATGTCGTGTGGTCTCCCCAATTGATCCTGCTTTTCATGGGGATATCTGACTTGCCCGTGAAATACAGGAAAATAACCTGCATTCTATGCGTCTTGGCGAAGTTATTGCTCCTCAGGAGGTGGAAATCGGGAGAGGTACCTGTGGTGAGTGAATTAATATCAGAGGTGAACACCACATATGCTTACGAACGAATTCTGGCGATGGGTGAGGGTGGTTACGCTTCCTTCCAAAAACTCTGGCAGGTATGGCAATCTTCCTCCTTCTTTAAAGGTGGGAGGTAACTTAGGGGAAATTTGTTTCTGCAGGTAGCATCGGTGGATACCACAGTGACAAATATATTGACTGGTCATATCCCTGGGTGGCAGACAGCTTTCAAATCATTTGAATTCAATGACAACTCATTTCGTAGGTTGTTTCTGATTATTTTCTTTCTGATTATTTTCTTATGTGTTTTATTTTCTTGTTTACTTTATTGTACTTGCTTCTTACGTATTCGTATTTCCTTTTGTACACTACTGGATTTATGCATGTCTTATGTGGTACATACAAGTGATGAGTGTAACTGTGTACTATAGAATGCTCTGTAATGTACCGTTTCCGGTTATCCCGGTTTTTCTCTTTCTCTTGTTTAAAACTTCAATAAAAACGATTGAAACGAACCACATTTTGGATTTGGTCTCCAGAAATAAAGTCTGTATCTTTATCTGGATTTGGGGTAGACATGACTGAATATATATAAAATATATAAGGGTAATTTAATCACAAAATTTCACAGTTATAGTGAAATAGTAAGGATAGATAATTTAACTGATGGTAAAATGATATAATAAATATTGTATATATCAAATGTTTTCCTCAGGTGAGGAGGCTTAGAATAATATCTTTTGTATAGAGAGAGCAATCCCTAAAATGGCCACTGGAGGTCAGTATGAGACCACAGATGATAATTATGAGCAACCTGAGGTAATTTTTTCACACAGCAGAAAGCGTCCGTCCAGTCTGAGAGTAGTGTTCACTCTGACTGGAACGGGCGGGAAACGAAGGCTGACGACCAACCAACGTCAGAGTCACGTGACGCGCAGCTAATTATAGCTGCGATATCACAGAGACTGGGTTGCTGGGAATCGATGTGTAGGCCAGTGAAGGATATCACAGGTGGTAGCCGAAGGTAATAGAAAAGGAACAGGGAAATAAAGTAGATATCCACCGCAGGGTGGTGGAAAATAAAGTTAAAGGCACATATGAATATAACCATAAATAAAGTCAAGGTAAATTTCCACTTATCTGTTGTCACTAGGGACGCAGCTAAAGAAAGAGGGCGGAGTTTGCTTATATTACTTATATGCTCTTGTGTAAATCCTTATTGGTTATCATATGTGTAAGCACGTTAGGTTGTACCTAAACAAGTTTTTTTTTCATGTATTAATGTTTAACTCTTTAGCTGTGGATTCAGGAAAAAAAAGTAACGCATAATGGGAGCCTCGTGTACCGTAATAAAATTATTGTTGTTGGTTAACTCCCTCACAACTTTGGGGCTTTAAAGATGGTGCAGAGCAGGAGCTGAGCACACACTATAGCTTAAATGTACCTATCGTTTTACAGCAGACCCAAAGGAATTGTCCATGAATGGCAATAATGGTGATTACGGACATTTGACCCCTCAAATCCTGTAGTCAATTGCGATCATAGCCGAGATCGAAGGAACCCGTTTGGTTTCTATATCAGCCTTGGGCCTTCTGAAGACCCCAGAGCCTGTCATAGTGAAGTTGATATAGGCTTCAGTGTTAAATCATTGCAATCTATGGGAGTCTAGGGGGACTTCAAATATGTGTAAAAGAAAAAAAGTGAAAAAAAATTTAAACTATAAAAAATACAAAAATTCAAATTACATTCCTTTACCCATATACATTTTTTTTATAAAGTGCAAAAAATAAACAAATTTCGGCATAACCACATCCCATCCATTACAACTGAGCTGTACCTCAAATATGATAAACTGGAACCCAAAACCATTCAGCATACATAGGATCATAACTTTACCTTTAGTCCTGAGGATAGATCACAGTGGACTGTGTATTAACTGATTTCTCTGGTTTTCTGTATTTGATAGTCAGTTCAGATCTATAGAGAAAACTAATAAAAGGATACTTTATACACCAGGAGGAACATAATTAGTGCATAAGATAAAAAAATAATTCTAACATTGATAAACCAAGCACATGTTAGGAAATATTAGTGACATTCCTTTCACGAATTGATTGAAGCCTTCATTGATCCTCAAACATCTGCTGCAACTATGTGGCCCATTACTTCATATGAGCCTACTGAAGGATTTCTCTAGTGAGCCAGTATGACTCTCTATCAGGATTCTGAATCAGTATAAAGGCAGCCAGTGAACTCTAGAATATATACAGTACTCCTATTTGAAGATTCTAGCGCTGTATTTCCATAATGTCTCTTTCACTTACCTAGCATGACCTTGTGACCATGCTGGTGTTTGTTGAGTACAGAATACTTATACATTTGTATAGCCATATAAGGGCTAAGTCACTTTGCGGGACAAGATGCACTTTCTAATGGTACTATTTATGGTTGCATACAATCTGGTGGGAAGCGAGAAAAAAAAATCTAAATCGGGCTGAATTATAAAAAAAAAAACACCATTCAGCCAGTTTTATGTGGTATTTTTTTCCTATGTGGTAAAACTGACCTGTAACTTTTATTCTCCATCTCAGTATCATTACAATACCACATATGTATAGTTTTTATTGCATTTTAATACTGAAAAAAAATAACAAACTTTAAAAAAAAAAAAAATTTTCCTTTGCATTGCCATATTCTAACTTTTTTTTATGTGTACGGAGCCGGTGAGGGCTCATTGTTGTGGGGCAATCTGTACTTTTCATTGATACCATTCTGGGGTATATGACCCTTTGATCACCTTTTAATAAATTTTTTGTGGGAGGTGAAGCGTCCAAAAAATGGCGCCTCTACATAATTTAGGCACATCAAGTGCTAGTGCAGGGTTAAAAAATTACCTCAAATGTTTTTAGGCTTAAAAAGTTAATACATATTTCTGTTTTATTTATTTATTTATTTTAACACATATTTTATTTGCATTTCCATATATAACAAAAAAGCTATATGCCATACATTATACAATGATATGTAAAAGTACAATAATGAATACAGCGATATCCTTTCCCCACTAACATAGTTAACTAACCAAACAGTCAAATACCTGGTTTCTTTTTAATCCTATGTTGTGACTGTAATAGGTTTTAGGTTTCTAAGCAAAAGAAAACACTAAGCTCAAAATAGTAAGGCCTTTTATTGTTCTTATATATATTATTTATTATAGCATAGCCTTTTCTTACAGATTAAATGAGACAGAGAAAAAAATTACGTATGTCTCTCCTGAGATTTGAACTTTGGATTTCTATATACAAAACCAAGTACTTACTACAAAGCTTTATCTGAAGAAAAAACCTTGACTAGGGTATTGTCGAATCGTACTCTCCCTCTTAGCTACTGCCACCCCCGACTTCCCTTACTCCCAAGAAAGACACTTCAGCCAAAGGTGGATATAGTTGGCCACAGCAGCCATTTTATTAACAAAAACAACATAAATAACATAAATACCATAAATAACATATAACATCCCCAAAGGTCTTCTTTTCCTTAAGGCCCCTCAACGACCCCAAAACATTCATAAACGGGGAGGGTCCTTGGACCCCCAAAACCTGGCAAAAAACTGTCCCACCCCTCAACTAAATTACCCCTTCAAGAGCAAAGACTCAGGGCTGAAGGCTTTACTGAGTAGCTGCAGGCTGTGAGGAGACAAATGCTGGGCACAGGAGTGTGAGGGATGAGAATCCACTTTGTATGAGTATGTCCTCCATCTTGTGCATATGTGGAAAAATTTATGAGCCAGCTGGAAGGATGTAGGGAGTTTTTGTGTATATACATCAGAGGTTCCTAGCAAGGTCAAGATAGCACCTCCCTTGTTCTCTTATCAGAGTTTGAGATACAAGAGAGAGTTATGTTCCTTCTGAGTTTCGGGATGTACTGCAGGAGAATGCTTGAGAAAAGATGCTGCAGAAACTTTTTAATTATTAGAATTCCGTTAGTATGGTGCGGAAGTATTGCCTTTTATGAATACCAAATCAAATCATTAGTTTCAATTTCCACTCCCTTGGTGGTGTGCCAGATTTGTCTGTGATTATCTGTAGTGTTATAAATATGTATGCTTGTATGCAGGGGCATAACTATAGGGGAAGCAGGGGAAGAGGCTGCTTTGGGGCCCTGACCCAGAAGGGGCCCATCCAGGAGGAGGAGGAGAAGTACTAAAAGATTTTGTCAGAGCCCCTCAACAGTATTACACAATGAAATGATATACAGTGGCAGTATAGAAAGTGTAGAAAGTGAATGGAACAGCTGCCGGGCCTGGTCTGAGAGAGCGATCTTTAGTAGCCACAGGAAAGGGGGCGGCATGAAAGGAAGGGGTTGTGAAAAAATTACTGGGGGAGGGGGCCCCATTCAAAAATTTGCTGTGGGGCCCAGTCATTTCTAGTTACGCCACTGCTTGTATGGAATAAAGTAGAGAATCTGATTCAGCAGTGTGTCTGTGTTAGCTCTCTACTGATAAAGAAAACTTCAATTGGGACCCTGACAATTATAGAGAAGGGTTTTTTGCCCCAACAGGAGCTCACAGACTAGAGGAGTTCTGTACAAGTACAGGTAGGGAGAAGATCCTGCGTGTATCAGCAACGTCATTGTACAGCTGGAACTTGTAGTCCGACACATACAACATGCTGCTGAGTGTCCCAGGAGGAAGACATGTCACTCAGGGCAGCACTTGTATTCACTCTCTTTGCAGAGCAGGGGGAGGGGAGGAGATTGTTGTTATTGCAGGTTAACAAAGGGCCAGAAGAGAACCAGGGAAATGAGGAAATATAATTGTTTTTTTCAGAACTTGGACAACCCCTTTAAAGCTGTGGTTGGCCCTCAATATCAGCCTTTGCCAGTAATGCCCCCTGACCGTATATGCGAACCCAACAAACCGCCTCATTAAACGATGTATAAATTAATGAACACAACTCAGGCGCAATCCCATCATTAACGGAGTCCCCTTTGCCAAACGATAGGTGATGAATCAGCCAAAATTTTCCGGGATGCTTTTTTTTAGGAATCACCCCCAAATGGTCGTCCGCCCCTTTTTCAGGCGCATCACCTCTGCCCTTCCCTTTTCTGCTCCTAAAACACAGAGCGGCTCCATGATTCCCCCCACAAGATGAGCAGGAAATTTGCACTTGTCCCCATACTTGCATGTGCCCCCATTAAAGAGGTAGCACAACCCTTCTGAACAGCCGCTAAGCCATCCGACTGTCCGGAACCCCCCCCCCCTATATCCTTGTTGTCCCACCTGATGCTAGGATGCATGGCCTTGTGCTGACGAAACTGCTTGTCATAACGCAACCAAGCAAGCCCCCCGTAAACCCGATACTCTTCCACAATGTCAAAATAAAAAGAGCAGAACAATTCTCGGGTGCCTTTTTCCCTATAACACTGGCCAGGATCACAAAGTCCTGTAACCAATTTGACAACGTACGCGGAATCGTACGCGAAATTAGGGCCCCTTTGCGCACCCAGGCTGCAAAAAAGTGGCACACATGTGGTATCGCCGTACTCAGGAGAAGTAGGGCAATGTGTTTTGGGGTGTATTTTTACATATACCCATGTTGGGTGAGAGAAATATCTCTGTAAATTGACAACTTTGTATAAAAAAATTAAAAAGTTGTCGATTTACAGCGATATTTCTCACACAAAGTATGGGTATATATAAAATAAACCTCAAAACACATTGCCTACTCTCTAGTACGGCATCTACATGTGTGCCACTTTGCAGCCAAGATGCAAAGGGCCCTAAAACCAATGAGTACCTTTAGGATCTCACAGGGCATTTTTACGCATTTGGATTCTCACGCTTTAGGGCCCCTAAAATGCCAGGGCAGTGTAAATACCCCACATGTGACCCCATTTTGGAAAGAAGACACCTCAAGGTATTCCGTGAGGGGCATGGCGAGTTCAAAGAAAATTTTTTTTTGGCACAAGTTAGCAGAAATTGATATATATATATATTTTTTTTTACAAAGTCTCATATTCCACTAACTTGTGACAAAAAATAAAATTTTACATGAACTCACCATACCCCTCACGGAATACCTTGGGGTGTCTTCTTTCTAAAATGGGGTCACGTGAGGTGTTTGTACTGCCCTGGCATTTGAGGGTCTCCGCAATCATTACACGTATGGCCAGCATTAAGAGTTTCTGCGATTCTCCTTAGGCCTCTTTCACACTTGCGTTGTGAAGATCCGGCATGCACTTCCGTCGCCGGAATGCACGCCGGATCCGGCACAACGCAAGTGAACTGAAAGCATTTGAAGACTGATCAGTCTTCAAAATGCTTTCAGTGTTACTATGGCAGCCAGGACGCTACTAGCGTCCTGGTTGCCATAGTAGCAGTGGGGAGCGGGGGCGACATAGTTACATTCCGTGCGGCTCCGGGCGCTCTGAATGACATCAGAGCGCCCGCGCGCATGGATCACGTGATCCATGCGATCACGTGATCTATGCACTGGGGCGCCCTGGCGTCATCCTGAAGCGTTCGAGCCGCACGGAATGTAAGTATGCCGCTCCCCGCTCCCCTGCTTACTATGGCAACCAGGACTTTAGCGTCCTGGCTGCCATAGTAACCATTGACAAAAAGCTAAACGTCGGATCCGGCGATGCGCGGAAACGACGTTTAGCTAAAGGCTGGATCCGGACTAATGCCCCTCAATGGGCATTAATTCCTGATCCGGCGTTACGGCATGTCTTCCGGATTTTTGGACGGAGACAAATTCGCAGCATGCTGCGCTTTTGTCAATGTCCAAAAAACGTTGACATACTGAACGGAAGATACTGAACGGATTTCTCTCCATTCAGGATGCATGGGGGATAATCCTGATCAGTAGCTTTCCGTCCTAGAGACCAGAGGACGGATCTCTAGGACGGAAAGCTAAAACGCTAGTGTGAAAGAGGCCTTACATTGAGCATACGGGTAATGAGATTTTTTTTTCCCGTTCAGCCTCTGGGCTGAAAAAATTAAAAAATGAACGGCACAGATTTTTTCATTCGCATTGATCAATGTGGATAAAAAAATCTCTGCCAAAATCAGTGTCTGCGGTGCGGTGGGCTGGGCGCTAGCTACCTAACAAGTAGCTAACTAACTGGCGGTGATAAGGGACCCTTAGGCCCCATTCACACGTCCGCAATTCTGTTTGCGGAACGGAATTGCGAACCCATTCATTTTTAGGGGGACAGACTTTGTCCCGCTCGGATCCGGAATTACGGATCCGCGATTCCGTGTCTGCACTTCCGTTCCGCAAAAATATAGAACATGTCCTATTCTTGTCCGCAATTGCGGACAAGAAAAAGCATTTTCTATATAGTTCTGGCAATGTGCGGATCTGCAAAATGCGGAAAGCACATTGCCGGTGTCCGTATTTTGAGGATCTGCGGATCCGTGGATCAGATCCGCGGATCCATGGATCCACGGATCCGCAAAACACATATAGACGTCTGAATAGAGCCTTACAAGGGGGGTGATCAGGGAATCTAGATGGGGTGATCAAGGGGTTAACAAGGGGTTAATAAGTGAGGGGGGGGGGGGTTAGTGTAGTGTTTGGTGCTACTTTACATAGCTACCTGGTCCTCTGTTGGTCGATCCCAGCAAATGGGACCACCAGAGGACCAGGTAGCAGGTATATCAGACGCTGTTAACAAAACAGCGTGTGATATACTTGTTTGATGCGATTTATTTCGCATCTACAGCCTGCCAGCGATTGATCATCGCTGGCAGGCTGCAGTACAAGTTGTGAGACGCGCGGCACTGTGAACGCGCGCGCGTTCAGAGGAAGTCTCGCGAGATGACGCGCCGACGCGTCAACTCAGAACTACAGGACCGCCCGCCGGACGCATCCGTGCGTTAGGAGGTCCTGTAGTGGTTAAGGACTCGCCTTATTTCACCAGTGTCACTTTTTGTAGTGATAACTTTTAAACGCTTTTACTTATGCAGGCCATTCTGAGATTGTTTTTTTATCACATATTGTACTTCATAACACTGGTAAAATGGAGTCAATTTATAAAAAAATACCAAATTTACCAAAAATTTTCTATTTCTTTATTTCTATAATACATAGTAATACCTCCAAAAATAGTTATTACTTTACATAAAATATGTCTACTTCATGTCTGGATCATTTTGGGAATATTTTATTTTTTGGGGATGTTACAAGGCTTAGACGTTTAGAAGCAAATCTTGAAATTTTTCAGAAATTTTCAAAAAACCACTTTTTAAGGACCAGTTCAGGTCTGAAGTCACTTTGTGAGGCTTACATAATAGAAACCACCCAAACATGTCCCCATTCTAGAAACTACACCCCTCAATGTATTCAAAACTGATTTTACAAACTTTGTTAACCCTTTAGGTGTTCCACAAGAATTTATGGAAAATAGAGATAAAATTTCAAAATTTTACTTTTTTGGCAGATTTTCAATTTTAATAATTTTTTTCCAGTTACAATGCAAGGGTTAAAAGCCAAACAAAGCTCAATATTTATTGCCCTGATTCTGTAGTTTACAGAAACACCCCATATGTGATCGTAAACTGCTGTACGGGCACATGGCAGGGCGCAGAAGGAAAGGAATGCCATAAGGTTTTGGGAAGGCAGATTTTGCTGGACTGTTTTTTTTACACCATGTCCCATTTGAAGCCCCCCTGATGCACCCCTAGAATAGAAACTCCAAAAAAGTGACCCCATTTTAGAAACTACGGGATAAGGTGGCAGTTTTGTTGGTACTATTTTAGGGTACATATGATTTATGGTTGCTCTATATTACACTTTGTGTGAGGCAAGGTAACAAGAAATAGTTGTTTTGGCACCGTTTATATTTTTTGTTATTTACAACATTCATCTGACAGGTTAGATCATGTGGTATTTTTATAGAGCAGGTTATTACGGACACGGCGATACATAATATGTATACTTTTTTTTATGTAAGTTTTACACAATGATTTAATTTTTTAAACAAAAAAAAAATCATGTTTTAGTGTCTCCATAGTTTTTTCAGTTTTAGGGCGATTATCTTGGGTAGGGTTTTTGTGGGATGAGATGACGGTTTGATTGGCACTATTTTGGGGTGCGTATGACTTTTTGATCGCTTGGTATTACCTAATATGTATACTTTTTTTTATTTATGTAAGCTTTACACAATTATTTTATTTTTGAAACAAAAAAATCATGTTTTAGTGTCTCCATAGTCTGAGAGCTATAGTTTTTTCAGTTTTTGGGCGATTATCTTGGGTAGGGTATGATTTTTGTGGGATGAGATGACGGTTTGGCACTATTTTGGGGTGCGTATGACTTTTTGATCGCTTGGTATTACACTTTTTGTGATGTAAGGTGACAAAAAAATTGCTTTTTTTACACCGTTTTTATTTTTATTTTTTTACGGTGTTCATCTGAGGGGTTAGGTCATGTGATATTTTTATAGAGCAGGTTATTACGGACGCGACGATACCTAATATGTATACTTTTTATTATTTATGTAAGTTTTACACAATGATTTCATTTTTAAAACAAAAAAAAATCATGTTTTAGTGTCTCCATATTCTGAGAGCCATAGTATTTTTAGTTTTTGGGTGATTATCTTAAGTAGGGTCTCATTTTTTGCAGGATGAGATGACGGTTTGATTGGCACTATTTTGGGGTGCGTATGATTTTTTGATTGTTTGGTATTACACTTTTTGTGATGTAAGGTGACAGAAAATTGATTTTTTTACAGCGTTTTTATTTTTATTTTTTTACGGTGTTCACCTGAGGGGTTAGGTCATGTGATATTTTTAGAGAGCAGGTTATTACGGACGCGACGATACCTAATATGTATACTTTTTTTTATTTATGTAAGTTTTACACAATGATTTCATTTTTAAACAAAAAAAAATCATGTTTTAGTGTCTCCATTTTTTTTTATTTTTTGGGCGATTGTCTTTAGTAGGGGCTCATTTTTTGCGGGATGAGGTGATGTTTAGATTGGTACTATTTTTGTAGGCATACACCTTTTTGATCGCTTGCTGTATCACTTTTAGCGATTTTCAGCAAGCAAAAAAGAGGTGCTCATAGGGTAAGTATGTCACTGATGTGTAGGTAAAACAGTAAAAAAGAGCTATATTTCTCACCTCTGTGTGGTTGCACCTGTATCTTAGGGTGCAACCACGGTGGAGCTCAAGGACTGATGTAGAGGATCTGTGGTTGGTGCTGCCTGTGTTAGACCAATCACTTGAGGTGGGAGCCACCCCACCAATTAAGTGTGATAGAGCAATTGAAGATCGCCAGACTATTATGTGTCAAGCGTGTGGCCAAATGGTAAAGGAGGCGCACATTTACAACCGGATCTCTTTGAACACAGATATTTTTATTTTTATTATTACAGGACAACGCGTTTCGGGGTACAGGTGACCTCTTTCTCAAGTCTAAAAAATAAGAATAAATACATATGGAATACAATACAAAACGTCTGAGGGGAAAAACTTATAAAATATGCCGAGTGGGCATGGTAGGTTTATGTACATATTAGGGTACGGAATAAGATAAAGGACCTTATAATGCTAATAATAAATACGTATAAAAAAATATATAAAAATATATATAAATATGTAAATATACTCGGGAAACGGGGTAGTGTATACCCTGACATATTAGATGTGAGAATGTCAATAAGTCAAGTGTATAAAATTATATATATATATATATATATGTATCATTCAGATAAACCAACAATTAAAAATTTAATATTAAAGATTAAAAATCACCAACGTGGCAGATCTCTGTATGCAGGGGCGTAGCTAAAGGCTCGTGGGCCCTGGTGCAAGAGTACAGTTTGGGCCCCCCTTCCCTCAGTGCATTGTGGCCAGGGAAGCACATAGCTTTCGTGCAGCCTGAGGCAAAAATTAAAACAGCACCCCCACCCCATACCAAATTCTCGACCTAACCCCTTCCCTCCAGCCATAGGTGTAACCTGACCAGCATGCACTTTCTATAATACTGGTGTCTTCTTATGCAGCACAAGGGTCTTTGGGCCCCTCAGGCTCCTGGGCCCGGTAGCGGCTGCTACCTCTGCACTCCCTATAACTACGCCCCTGTCTGTATGGCACACATTAATTGTATATATAAGAGAAGCGAATATAGAAGGGATACAACTGTAGATGGTCTTACCTGAAGTAAGGTGAAGAGAGCATACGCTGGTCTCTAGCTAGATCCCAAATGAGTTATTAGTTATTGGGGATGTTGTCCCTATGCTTAGCAATGTATATATGTGCATTATACATGGAACTGACAGATGAGAAGAAAAAATAAATAAAAATAAATAAATATATATATATATATATATATATATATACATATATATATATAAAAAATATATATATTTCTGGGGTGATGTGTGATGTGTATATAGTAAAAATGGAAAGAATACGGGAATGAAGGTGTGGACACTACCGCTTATCCCCTGGGAGCCCTCCCATTGAGCTCCCTCAGGGTTGCCCCCTCAACTTCCCCCCTACATCCTTCATGACGATATCCAACCCTCCAGATATTGATCCCTTCATCCTCGAAGACTCTCTAATAACCCTTCACAATACAAACACTAACGATGATCCACATACATCTTCTCAACTCCTCAGTAATAATCAATCAGTATCTTTTTTAGCGCTACACGGGGCCCTGACCCCGGAGGCTACATACGCACTGAAACAACCAATGGGCGAAACCACAATAATCACAGACTTCTTCACGCCCAGACGAGCCCAAAAAGGCCTAAAAAGAAAAAATGTAGAAGGGGACGGAGAGGAGGAGTCCAAATCAGATCTAAAAGACATACTAAACAAGGACACGAGACCGAAAAACAGAGTCCGAAAAGGAAGAAAATCGGTCAATGGTAAAAATCTTCAACCTCACCAGTTTCAAACTGTCGCCGGCCCAAACATCACTTCTACAAAGGGGCCTGTCCTTCTGCCCGGCTGACAGGTTTAACGGATTTGAACTGTTCATTTATCTTAACTCTTTTATCAGGTGTATCACCCTCCAGAGACATTTCACTATTCAATCCAAACAAAAGGGAACCAATTACGAATGGGCACTCGAGGATTCAACAGAACCAGCGGCCACTATCCATTCAGATCTTAAACCAAAATCAGCCTTTAACCCCACCTACCACAGAGGCAACTACTTTAACACCTTTTTTTCACTTGTCTCCAGTGACATGAGAAACATAAACAACAAAACAAGAATTAAACACAACCTCACAAAGAAAGAGAAAAACGCATTGTCCGAGTTGAGTGACAATGAGCTTCTGGTCATAAGAGAAGCAGACAAGGGGGCGGCATCGTATTACAGGATAGAGCGGATTATATAAAGGAAGCCCACAGGATTCTAGAGGAACCACTTTACTACACGCCACTTGCTAACAATCCCCTAAATGAAGACAAGAAAAAATTGTATACAATCCTGCAACTGGCTGAAGATCTCCACATCTTGTCAAAAAAAGGAAAAGAGTATATAACGATCAACCACCCCAACACCGCGCTATACTATCATTTACCGAAAATACACAAAGATGTCAAAAACCCACCAGGTAGACCTATAATTTCCGGAATCAACTCACTAACTAGCAATTTATTCCATTATGTAGACGTCTACCTACAAAAATACGTGGTCAACCTTCCCTCCTACCTTAGGGACTCTTCCCAACTGATTACTATCCTGAAAGAAATTAAATGGGAACCCGAATACAGATGGCTGACACTTGACGTAGCAGCTCTCTATTCTAATATCCCGCATGCCGCAGGTATCGAAGCCACTCCTTTCTACTTGAAAAAAGACTCTCAACTTTCCATGGGACACAAAAAATTCATTACAACAGCCATTGAATGCATTCTAGAAAATAACGTCTTTTCTTTCTAAGGTAAATTATACTGACAGCAAAGCGGGACTGCGATAGGGACGCGTTTCGCGCCCAGCTTTGCTAATCTCTACATGGGAAAATTCAAGCAAGAATACATCTATAATATACATGCCTGGACCGACAAAATAATCTTCTACTGTCGCTATATAGACGATCTCATAATCATTTGGAAAGGCACCAAAGAAGAAACTCAGACCTTCATAACCTATCTCAATACAAACACATGGAACCTCTCCTTTACGGCCAACGAATCTCCTTTCTTTTGAATACCTTGATCTGGAACTCTTCACAACCGGGAAAATAATCAAGTCCAGAACATTTTTTAAAAATTTGATGGTAATAGTTACCGAGACTACAGAAGCGCCCACCATAGAAAATGGCGCAACAACATACCATACAGTCAATTCAAGCGAATCAGGAGAAATTGTACCAACAACAGTGATTTTCTCTCCCAAAGTAAGATTTTACGCACACGTTTTACGAGCAAAAAATACCCAAAAGAGATAATTGAAAACGCATTCAGACATGCCAATGACGAGAGCCAAGCAGAAAGCCTCAAGAAAAAGACAAAAACAAATATGAAGGAGACACCGACGAAGCTCGAACCCACCTTCATCACCACTTACAATACCAACCAAGAAGCCATAAAAACAATCTTAATGAAACATTGGCATATACTACTAAATGATCCACTCCTGAAGGGCAATATATCCTCCAGACCAAAGTTAATTTTCCGAAAGAGCAAGAACCCTGAAGAACTGGCACCGAGCAGATTTAAGAAGAAACAAAAACAAATTGCAAAAACCAGCATTCCCAAAATCAGAGAATGCTTCAGATGTGGCCACAAATTATGCAAGTGCTGCGACAACATTTTACACCGGGCAAAGAATTTCCGGAGCAACACAACTGGAGAAGAGTTCCCCCTAAAAAGCTTTTTAAATTGTTCATCTTCCTACGTTATATATTTAATTGAATGTGAATGCGGACTTCAATACATAGGACGTACTACACAATCACTACGTGAGAGACTGACAAATCACCGGTGGAATATCAATATCTCCCGTCACTTTCTTTCATCCCATAATAAGGATTCATCAAAACTATCCATCATCCCTTTTAAACAGATATCTGAATCTACCCCGGACCTTTTCAGAACACTACAGAAACAAGAGATGTATTGGATCTTTAAATTACAGACTCTTGAACCACACGGTTTAAATGAAAGCTTGGAAAGCAAATGCTTTTGATATTCCATTAACCCCTATCACAACCCCCCACATTCTTCACCACACAAGCATATACTCCATGGTTCTTTCATTTCCCTCACCAGTAGTCTTCACCCACCCTGGTATATCATTCAACTCTCACTGTAATTATTCAATAATTTGATCGCTCACCACTCCTACTACTTATATATTATTGCCATTCACTTATACCTCTTACCCCTCCAATTTATAACCTTTTCCTTATATTCTATATTCACTCACATCTCAATAACACCCAATGGCCCAATATGTTTATCTCAAACCTATATTTATTCAATTCCATTGCAATGTCCACATTAATTATATTGATCCTTTCCACTACCATTCTGCCTTTATTTATTTTACCATATCTAATTCATAGTATAAATTTCACCCCACCAGTCCTCTATACATACTGGCTTTCCCCAGCATCTTTCGTGTTGCATGAGAATACACATGCCAGATCGTCCCCCCAATACATGATTGAATACTCTCCTCTCTTCTCTCCCTACATCGCCGATAGTCATTGCCACTGCTACCCAGCGCTTCGTCCCGGCAGTTGTCCCCGCCCACCTCCCTCCCATCCCCGGAATCTACCAATCACCGGCTTCACTCCCCTTTTCATATACTGCAGTGGGGGGCGCGCGCTCTATCTGAGTGGCGTCACCCCCGTACCACGTGCAGAGGCCGTACATCAGGCCCGCCGATACACCATACCCACCACTCATACCAGGTATGTTGCCCTCCATTCCGGGCTCCCCACTCCATTAGCCACCTCCAACCCTATTATACATACCCTTGTCTACAATTACATACACATATATCTCAGCACTTTATTATACTTTACTTATCCACAGATATACCGCAGTTTCAGTTGTTCCAGCAGTCCACCCATTGTCATTTCTGGAAGGCAGCCCCGATGCTAAGGAAGGTATCGCGCTGCCTTCCCTGCTATCGGATCCCCATTACAGTAGCACGGGGACCCGATAGCCACCGCACCCACCTGCTGATCTCCCGGAAAAGCCGCAAACCACAGGTCTGCGCATTGTCCCAGGGTGCCTGCTTATTGATTTCAGCAGTCACCCAGTTCCGATCACCACCCGCCGCGCGGCGATGATCGGAAATACTCATAACGTACTGGTACGTCATGAGTCCTTAAGTACCAGGACAACAGACCTGCGGCTTATTAGCCGTTGTGTGGTAAAGTGTGAAAATTACAGCCTTTTTTTGGCGTGTATTAGTTGCAAAAAAAAAAATTTATTTGACGTTTACGGCCGCGGTTATACGTTCCAAAGCCTTTTTTTGTCATGTATTAGTGGCGGGAAAAAAGGTACGTCATGAGTCCTCAAGAGGTTAATGGTGCAGAACATGGAAATATGACATAATGCTATCTTGAATGTTTTTAGAACTTACTTTTTCTTCTCCAACATGCAGTTCTGGCTGCTTAATTTCTTACATAACTCTTCCAAGTCAGACTCTCATTGCTCCTCACAAATGTACATAGATACATCCATCTTGATCAGAGTTGAGTTTGTGATAATTACAGAGTGGAGATCTTCACAACAAGATGATTTGAGATCACAGTCCCATAATCTGCAGACACATGAAGTCCATCCTGTTAGAGCTGCAACATCATCATGTTTGCTAGAAACTAGAACTTTATAGGTAGAGATGAGTAAATCGAAGCTGATAAAGTGGAATTCAAACCGAATTTCAGGAATTATTCGATTCGCACCGAATCCGAATTTCCTCATGCTTCGTGGTAACGAATCGCATGTTTTCTTAAAATGGTTGCTGCACGTGTTAGGACATGGAGCAAGGAACTCTGGGAACGAGGGATCATCCACAATGCCGTGCATGCAGCCAATCAGCAGCCAGCCCTGTGATGTCACAGTCCGATAAATGGCCTCAGCCATCTTGTTCATTTTCCAGTGTACTTAGTGCAGGGAGAGACATTAGCAGGTGCTAGGAACAGTGCTAGGAAAGCCTTAAAAACTTATTTTTTGCTCAATAGAAGTTCAGGGAAAGAACATTATAAATGTGGGGAAAGAATATGGAGGAATTATTCCACAGTATTGAAGCAGAACAGGGTTCAATAGGGGAGTTTACAGTCTGGGTAATAGGAACAATTCTATTACACCTTGCTGCATTGACTGCGGATCCAAATTGCCATTATACAGCTGCTCATTTCAGGTTTGTAATACCTCTGTAATTCCAGCAAACTGTTCTTGTTTTTGGGGTCTTATTAGCCCTTGTCCGGTGCAGTTACATACAGTATATATGTTCTAAAGCTTTTTTTTGTCGTGTATTAGTGGGGGAACAAAAGGGGGCTTATTAGCTGTTGTGTGGTGAAGTGGGAAAATTACAGCCCTTTTTGGCATGTATTAGTGGCAAAAAAATATATTATTTTCCGTTCGCAGCCGCAGTTATATGTTCTAAAGCCTTTTTTTGGCATGTATTAGTGGGGAAAAAGAAAAAGAGCTTATTAGCCGTTGTGTGGTAAAGTGAGAAAATTACAGCCTTTTTTGGCGTGTATTAGTTGCAAAAAAAAATTTTTATTTGACGTTTACGGCCGCGGTTATACGTTCCAAAGCCTTTTTTTGTCATGTATTAGTGGCGGGAAAAAAGGGGCTTATTAGCCATTGTGTGGTGAAGTAAGAAAATTACAGCCCTTTTGGCGTGTATTAGTGGCAAAAAAAATGTATATTATTTGCCATTCACGGCCGCAGTTATATGTCCTTTTTGTGGCCGTGTATTAGTAGGGAAAAAAGGGCTTATATGTGTGGTGAAGCGAGAAAATTAAAGCCCTTTTTGGTGTGTATTAGTGGTAAAAAAATATATAATTTACTGTTCAGCGGTAAAGTTGCATTGTTCTACAGCCATTTACGGGGTGAATTAATAGGATAAATACATATGTCCTGTTAGCTATTCTGCAGTGTATTGTAATTGTTATGTATTAATAGGAAAAAGAATATGTCTTATTAGCCGGTCTGCAGTGAACCAACATTGTCATACAGCCATTGTTGGGGTGTATTAATGGGAAAAATAAGTATGTGTTATTAGTTGTTCTGTGGTGAATTTACATTGTCATACAGCCATTGTTGGTGTTTATTAATAGGAAAAGTAAGTACTTATTAGCCGTTCTGCGGTGAATTTAAATTGTCATTCAGTGGTGAAATTTTTTTCTGTCATTGTGCCACTCTGTGGACTCCTCATGCTGCTGCTACCTCAACACTATGTCATCTTGCCACTCTGTGGCCTCCTCAAGCTGCTGCTGCCACCTCCATACTTTGTCATTGTGCCACTCTGTGGCCTCCTCGTGCTGCTGCTACCTTAACACTATGTCATTGGGCCACTCTATGGCCTTCTTATGCTGCTGCCACCTCACCACTATGTAATTGGGCCACTCTGTGGACTTCTCAAGCTGCTCTCCCACCCGTACCCACTCCATGACTGGCCCACTATTTTGAAGTTTTGGCCTGCGGACAAGCAGGAACTCAGAGGAGAACCAACACCAGTGCTTCCACAGCCAAAAGGAGCTATCAACCACATAGCATGATAGGTGAAGCCAGATTAAATAGAGGAGTTGGAATGACCACTAAGCAACACCTGAGACAAGAGGTGTGGTCATTACCAGCAACAACACTGAAGCAAGTGAAAACCAAAAGAGGCTGTCAGATCACATCATGTGCAGCCAGTCTCTTACATCTTCTGACACCTGTTACGTTAGAGACCGTGACATCACCATTTATTTGACCCTTCTTCTGATCTGTCAGAAGGAAGGAAAAATGAGACGCACAACGGATCCTGTCTGTGTAGCAGCTATAATGCCTGTATGGTCCCATCAGAATTGGCTTATGATTTGGTAGCCAAAAGCAGGAGTGGGTACAAAACACAGAAGACATGCAAATATTCCATTCATGTGTCATCTCTGTTTTGGATCCACTCCTGTTTTTTTGGCTTTACCAATACTGATGGATTACTGACCAAATGCTGACTGAGTGAAGGCGGATGCTCAACAGACAGCATCCGTTTTTTGGGGGTTATTGTTCTGATGGATCAGAGGAAGGGCAAAATAATCAGTGACGTCAACACAAAATTACTGCTGACTCCACTCTGTCGGGGGGCTCTACTTGTATAAGCGTTTAATAGAACAGGTTCTGTAGACATCTATGTGGAATCAGCTTATGATGGTGTAAAAGTAGTGCGCTTCTTCTTGACGCTAACATCGACCTGTAAGGCTGAGTTCATAATTAAGTTATTTGGTCAGTTTTGGACCCGTAACTGCCCAAATAAGTGAAGTGTTCAGTGATTCTAACAGCGACGTCTGTCATCTGCATGTCATACTTACTCACAGTATTGTTTCACTACCACAGCAAATTCTCTATGCATGTTACTGCAAGGCACAGTGTTCTACACCACTATACAGGCTCTCCGAATAAATTCGGATTGAATCGAATCGTTTCGGAAAATTCGGTGAACCGGCCGAATCGAATTTTTGAAAATTCGCCCATCTTTATTCATAGGTAGTAAATATGGGTCTATTATTACAACTATTGTATCCCCTCAACAATACTAAATCCCTCTATCCATTCTGATGAAGGCAGACAGCTGAGATGCTTCAGTCTAGATTCCCCTCTTTATCATACAAGGCCTCAAGTTGTGGACCCAGGGGACTATATGTTGTATCCACCACTGATTGCTACAACTTAGTATTGGCGGAAGTTCTGTCAGGATTCTCATTTTCACACAATAAGATTTTTCCCCGCTATAGGGATTGAGAAATGTTTTTTTCTCCTTTTGTGGAGTCTCACACTTCAGTTTTTCCATTTCTGATAGTACCTCCCATATCCTGGCGCTTCACCCAATTAAGCCAGTGCTCTCTGCTCTGCACTCATGAGGGCCAATAACCCCGAAACAGCTTTCTGCAGATGAGGTGCTGGCTTCTTTATTATCCAAGTCATGTCTCAAGGCATATTTAAAGGGTTGAACATTGACTTATAGGATAGCTACATCTGGTGGCACTAGAGGCAGAGCTTGTTAAGAGCTCAGTTGTATCCCTTTCTTCAATTTCTCCTTACATGTCGAAATATGGCTGATCTTAATCAGGGCTGCACATTTCTAGGCTTGTTTGTTTTACTGTTCACATCACACTTGAACACTAGGCACATCTGCTGAACATATCTATAGGACCCCATTAAACCGATATATGACTTTGGCATATGCAGTCAATGTTTTTCTTACAGTGGAATCCTATGGATGACGTAGGTCCCTGTATAAGTTTGGAGGTATATGTCGGGAAATACCTTCAACAATGTGATATGAGCAGAAGCCACCTCAACCATTATAGCATTAAATAAATATTAATGCACAGCACCTAAAAATAGGCAAACATAGCCAGACACATAATGTATATCTAGGGCAGTGAAGGTTATTGTCTGCATCCTGTTGGTCTAGGGCAGGGATGGGCAAACTGCGGCTCTCCAGCTGTTGTAAAACTACAATTACCACCATGGCCTGCTGTAGGCTGATAGCTGTAGGCAGACTGAGCATGCTGGGAGTTGTAGTTTTGCAACAGCTGGAGAGCCGCAGTTTGCCCATCCCTGGTCTAGGGCATTGAATGAGTTAATGTCAGTTTCTCTGCTGGTCTAGGACGTTGAAGGTTTTAATGTCAGTATACCTGGTGGTCTAAGGCAGTGAATGAGTTAATTTTAGAATGTCTGTTGGTCTAGGGCAGTGAAAGGGTTCATGTCAATGACCTTTTTTTTTCCAAGGCCATAAAGGGGATACTGTCAGTATTTTGCTGGTTTAAAGCCATGAAGTTGTTAATATCAGAATATTTTGTGGGCTAGAACAGTGAAAGATAAAGGGGTTATCTGAGACTAAGAAAATGTCCCCCATATGCCCGGACCCCTCACACTGAATCTACTTACCTCGCTCCCCGCGCCGCTCCTGGTCCCCTCACCGCCGCTGCTGCTTCTCCCTGTGCGCAGATGAAAACATCCGGTATCAGGAGGAGCAGCCAATGGCAGGCGGTGATGGGGATGAGCCTCCCTAGCATCTGAAGCTCCAGCGGTGGTGCGGTGACAAGGAGCAGCTCAGGGAGCGGGGAGCCAGGTAAGTCGATTCAGTGTGAGGGGCTCGGGCATATGGGGGACATTTTATAGTCTCAGAGAACCACTTTAATGTCACAACTGTACTGATAGTCATAGTCATACACAGATAGCTGTCAGTCACTGAGTAGGTCTGCCCAGCTCCTCCTGCTCTACAACATGCGACCTGCATTGACTGTATGTTCATAGTGACAGATTCCCTTTACGGTAAGGAAAAGATATGGAATTTATGTCAATAAGACATTTTGCTGACAACCCTGAGTATTTTCACTGGAAATCTGGAATTAAAGGGGTTTTCTGGGGGGTTTTCATCAGGATAGGTCATCAATATCACCATCACCCGATACTCCCACCAATCAGCCATTGTTGGCAGCCACCAGCGCTGGGAGTTATACGGTGGACAGAGTCAGAAGCCAGCAGGGATGGACTGCCCATCTGGCAATTCTGGCAAATGTCAGATGTACTGGGCTGCATCAAGCTGAATGTTTTGCCATGGCCTGCTGCACAAATGAATTGCCATCCTCAGAACCGCGATACAGTTGACGAATGCGGCAAGGCACAGGGACCAATGGTTCACGGCTCCGCCATTCACTCTCAGAGACCACAAGCCTCAAGGCTGGAGGCCTATGATGCAGTGCAGGCAGTCGCAAAGTGATGACATCATTGCAAATACCTGCGCTGGGTCTCAGGTGGCAGCGCTATAACTACTGGGGACACTACAGGGGGCATTACAGCAGGACATTAGAACATTATAACTACTTGGGGGACACTAGGGGGCATTATAACTACTGAGAGCACTACAGGGAGATACTATAACTACTGGGGGCACTTTATGGAGCCTTATTACTTCTGGGGGCACGTTGGAGAGCTTTATCACTACTGAGGGCACTACTAAGGGCACTATCAATATCTAAGTCCAGGAAAACCCCTTTAAAGAGGATCTGCTATCTTTATTACATCATTTATAATATAATCCCTACCTCAGCTCCTTCAGGGTGCAGCTGGGATGTCTGAGTCCCTCACACAGCAGTTTTACACCAGAGTCCTGAAGACAGTTAATTGAGAGATCCAGTTTGATTAAAGATTGGTTCATCATAAGAACTGAGCGAAGGTCACCACAGCAGGAGGAAGAGAGTTCACACTCTGACAATCTGTATGGAGAGGACAGAAATTAAAAAAATCATTAGAGAGATGTATCTTCTGACGGCTGCTTGTAATGTAAACATCAAACATCTAGAACATAGGTGTCAAACACAAGGCCCGCGGGCCGAATCCGGCCCGCCAGACCTCGTCATGTGGCCCGCTATGTTGAATAAAGTAAACTTGTGCCCGCCCCTCATACATAATAGAATCACTAACCGCGGTCTGCTCCATTACAGGCCGGGCGCGCGGCCGGCAGCCGCACTGACGTCACGTGCCGGCGCCGCCTACTTTATGAATGAATCAGGCGGCGCCGGCACGTGACGTCAGTCAGTCACGCTGCCGGCCGCGCGCCTGGCCTGTAATGGAGCGGACCGCGGTTAGTGAGTTAGTGATTCTATTATGTATGAGGGCGGGCACAAGTTTACTTTATTTAACATAGATTTATGCCGATTTTTGGGGAATGAGTGAGCGGAGGGGCCAGAGGACAGTGAATACACCTGGCCCCACTGCAATTTTGAGGCAATGTGAGGGGATCTGTGGATGGCACTTTTAAGGGGTGAGGGGTTATATAACAGTGTCATCCACAGATCCCCTATCGGGGACATCTGTGGATGGCGCAGTTATGGGGGACATCTGTGGATGGCACTGTTATGGGGGACATCTGTGGATGGCGCTGTTATGGGGTGAGGGGATCTGTGGATGGCACTGTTATGGGGTGAGGGGATCTGTGGATGGCAGTATTATGGAACAGTGCCATCCACAGATCCCCCTCACCCATAACAGCGCCATCCACAGATGTCCCCCCATAACAGCGCCATCCACAGATGTCCCCCTATAACAGTTCAAAAATATGCATGAAGCTCTAAAAACAGTAATAATTGAATGCAGTGACAATAATTTATGATAATAAAGAGTGGACACATAGTCCTACAGTTACAACCGGCCCATTGAGGGTGACCAAACTGCTGATGCGGCCCCCGATGAATTTGAGTTTGACACCCCTGATCTAGAATATACATCTCAACTCAAGGCATCAATAACTGGACTAGCAGACAGGTCAAGATGTTTTATGATATGATGGGAAAAAATAGGGCTCTAGCAGTCACTTACAGAACTGAGGTTTCTACAGGTCCCTCAGTTTGATCAGACTTTTTATACTGTTACAGAACAGGTAATGATGGCTGTGGACAAGCAGCTTTTCTAGCAATAATGCAAGAAAAATCCAAAAAAGACTATTATTAATGTTGTACACCAGTCCTTTTGACAGAAGCCACAACAGTAATTACAGCTTGGGTTTATGAGGAATCAGTTATGTCAAAATAATCTTGTAGGTTTCTATGATGAGGTAGGTTCTAGACTGGACTGGAGTGAGTCAATGGATCTCATATATCTTGACTTCGCCAGTGCATTTGCTACAGTGCCACATAAAAGGTTGTTACATAAAATAGCTTCAGTAACAAATTTTCAATAGATCCAGTGTCTTGGAATTTAAAATAAAATGTAACTTTTATTTAAATAAATAAAAAAACTCCATGGTTTTATTTTAAATTAAACTCCAACGTTTCATTTTAAATTCCAAGGCGCTGGATCTATTAATAAAAATTGGTACTGAAGTCTCTCATGATGCCAGATCCAGGGGATTCATCCGTGATGCCTTTTTCTTCATTTTACGGGAGTGTCTGGATTACGCAAATTTAGGGTGAGCTGTGCAAAAAGTGTTTGTTGTTTTTTCTTGATAAAATGAGAATGCTTGGACTGGGGGAAAATGTCTGTATGTGGGTAAGTAACTGACTCAGTGATAGAAGACAGAGGGTTGATATTAATGGTACACACTTAGATTGGGTCACGGTCACTAATGGGGTACCACAGGGGTCAGTATTGGGCCATATTCTCTTCAATATATTTATTAATGATCCTGCACAGTAAAATATCAATGTTTACAGATGACACTAAACTATATAAAGTACTTAACACGGAAGAGGACAGTATACTGCTACAGAGGGATCTGGACAGATTGGAGGCTTAGGCAGAGAAGTGGCAGATGAGGTGTAACACTGACAAATGTAAGGTTATGCACATGGGAAGGAATAATGCAAGTCACCCGTACATACTAAATGGTAAAACACTGGATAACACTGACAACTGTAAGGTTATACACATGGTGGTTCAAGCCACATTCGCTACACATTTAACATACCAAAATATACAATACCTTAACTAAATAGAAATAAAGACAGAACACAATAGCTCTGTTTTAGAATAAAAATTTTGGCTGCAATGTTTTTTAAAGAAAAATGAACTTGTTCCCCCAGCATTAGATGGGCGACTTACTCCCTCTAAGAAAACATGGCAGCAGATTTAAAAAAAATGTATTTAAATATAGGGAGGGAGGGCTCAGGTTTTCAGCTCTTTTTGGAAACAGGCACCGGAGAGACAAATACACCAGCTTTTAAAGGTAGATCTTCCCGCCGTTGATGTCTCGATCCAATCAGCTGTC